>JANRMT010062823.1:7132456-7149437 GCA_026402145.1 Polypterus bichir lapradei
AGATAGATAGATAGATAGATAGATAGATAGATAGATAGATAGATAGATGGGCGGCACGGGGGCGCAGTGGGTAGCGCTGCTGCCTCGCAGTTAGGAGTCCTGGTTTCTCTTCCCGGGTCTTCCCTGTGTGGAGTTTGCATGTTCTCCCCGTGTCTGTGTGTGTTTCCTCCTGGTGCTCCGGTTTCCTCCCACAGTCCAAAGACATGCGGATTAGGTGCATTGGCGATTCTAAATTGCCCCTAGTGTGTGCTGTGGGTGTGTGTGTGCCTTGCGGGGGCTTGCGCCCTGCCTGGGGTTTGTTTCCTGCCTTGTGCCCTGGGTTGGCTGGGATTGGCTCCAGCAGACCCCCATGACCCCGTAGTTAGGATATAGCAGGATGGATGGATGGCACATTCAAACTACCTGGAAAGGGGCCTCTCTCTGAATTGCCTTTCCTAAGATTTTTTACATTTTTTCCCTGAAGGTTTTTCTTGGGGATTTTTTTTTAGTCCAGGCTGGGGTGCTGTCAAAAACAACACCTGTTAAAACCCATTGAGGCATTCCTTGTGTAATTTTGGGCTACACAAAAAATTAAATAGTAGCCATCAACATTGTGTCTGTCTGTGGAGAGAGTGTCAACCTCATCGAGAGGTTTACTTACATCGGCAGTCACATTCATGTCTCTGGTGACTCTTCCTATGAAGTCAGTAGATGAACTGGGAGAGCATGGAGGGTGATGAGGTCTCTGGAAAGGGGTGTGTGGCACTCCCGATATCTATGCAAAAGGATGAAGGTCCAAGTCTTTAGAGTCCTGGTGCTTCCTGTCTTGCTATATGGTTGCGAGACATGGATGCTATCCAGTGACCTGAGATGAAGACTGGACTCCTTCAGTACTGTGTCTCTTCAGAGAATCCTTGGGTAGCACTGGTTTGACTTTGTGTCGAATGAGCAGTTGCTCATGGAGTTCTGAATGAGGCACATTACCTGTATTTTGAGGGAGCGTAAGTTACGGCACTACGGCCATGTGGTGCGATTCCCTAAGGTTAGGTTTAGGGTAGGGGATCCTCATTGTTGATGACCCAAGTGGCTGGACCAGGCCAAAGGGACACCCATGTAACACCTGGGTGTGACACATAGATGGTCATTTCCGGAGGGTGGGACTGGACTGGACTATGTATCTGCCTGGGGGGTTGTCAGCCAGGATCCTGAGCTGTTTCATCATGTGGTGGGTGTGGCAATGCGCTGTACCAGTGCATGCTCCCTAACCTGACCTGATTGTTGTTGAAAACTCTGAAGCTATGCCATCCTTGTCAGTTCTGCTCTGAACTAAAAAAGGCATCTCCATGATTATTGTGTTATTTTTTTTTTTTTATTTAATAAATCAATTGAAGGAGGTCACCAGGCTTGTACCCCAACTCTTTATCATTACCATCTCTATTTTTTTATATTTGTTACACTTGTAAATGAAAATATGCTTTATAAGAATATCCTGTTTAATAAAACCCCTGTGTGCGTCCAGGTGTCCATGTGTGTCTTCTGGTAAAATGCGCATGTGTGGGGCCGCACGTGTTCAGTCTCCCTGTGCATTCCCTGTGCAGAGAGAGAGAGAGAGAGAGACTCACACGGGCGTGTTCGCGAGAGAGACACACACAGGTGTGCGAGACACACACAGACACACACACAGGCGCGCGAGAGAGAGACACGCAGGCGTGCGAGAGAGAGAGACACACACACACAGGCGCACGAGAGAGACACACACACAGACGCACGTGTGCATTGTTGCAATGTTACTTTTCTTGGTGGTTTATTAAATTACGGATTTTTCAAATGTTCATTTTTTTCCCTCTGCTTAAAACTCATTAAAAAGAAGTGTTTTTAGCGAGCATTTCGTAGCGCTATAATGCAAACTCTTGCAGTGTTAGTTTTCTCTGTTGTTCAAGGTTTTCTCAGTGTTATTCAATGTTTTTACATTTAGTTTACTATTACGCTGTGCATTCTGTGGTATAATTAACTATATTTGTGCTTAAAAGCTTAAAAATATATATATTTACATACAGTTTGTACAGTCTGGAACGGATTAATTGTATTTACATACAGTCCTATGGGGGAAATTACTTTGGCTCACGACCAAATCGGGTTTCGAGCAGAGCTTTGGAAAGAATTATGGTCGTGAACCGAGGTTCCACTGTATTATTGTCAGAGAAAATTACAGGCATTTTACGGAAATGCAAACCAGTATTCCTGAGAGAGAAAATGAAAGGCACACAATACAGTGATGCATATTACAGCCACATACAAGGTCCCTTGCCATTTAATATAGACTGATCCTACTAATGTTTATGCACTACTGTTCTAGCGCCCGTTATTGTAATGGGCTTAATGTCTTGTATTATATAATATATAAGAATATATTGAATTGTTCCCTCCACAACTGCATGATAATATAAATAATTGATTCTGTATATCTTTATATTTTATGAACAAACACAATAAAGACCCTACAATTTCTAAATGTATGTCTTTTTTCTTTCCTTCCAATATGAAAAAGGCAACTCAGATTTCTTGAGAACCATGAGAATAAAAAACCTCAGTTGTCCTCTTGAGAAACACCACTAAAGATAATATCACACAAAAGCACCTAATACTGCACACAGATAAAATGCGGTTCTGATTTTGTCAGCCAACACTTTGTGTGCTGAAGTAAATTTGTCAGAGGCTCATTTAAGTGACAAACTCTAACAAAGTCAGTGAGACTCATGCAGTCATTTCTGAAAAGGGGGCTCTTGGCATTTTGTTTTTATTGTTCAGTATCAGATTGCATTTCAAATACCAAGTGTCTTTCATTGACCGACTCATTTATGATCTCTTAATGGCTTAAATTAAACACTTTGCAGCATTTTATTCATATGGAACATTATATATTAATGCGCTGTTATGCAACTACGTTTTGAGGGACAGTGTGACATAGAATCTACAGTACTGTCAGAGAGAAAAAAAGCAAATGTGAGAATTATTTAGGTCTCAAGAAACTTACTTGGATTGTCTGTTTGAGTGCTTTATGTCTACTGGTACATGCCATCATAAATTATTCATTCATTAATTCAAAGGTTTCAATATTAAATCCATGCTATACCAAGGTGGTGCTTTATTCTTTTCTACATAAGATACAGCATCTGGAGTATTTATACGTTACAGGCATCAATTATTTCAACATGTAGCCCTTTAAAACGCAAGTTATGAGGTGTTAATAGCAATGGTGTAATATAAATTTGATTAATACAGTTAAATTTATTGTACATGTTGTTAAGTTATGTAATTATATTTCTAAGGTTAAATGTAAAAAGTAAATGCTGGTATTTATGTTAAATTATTTTATTGGTTTGGAAAGTAGCAAAGGGCCGGGGTGAGAGGTCAGAAGGGAGACGAGAAAGGAGGGGCGAAAAAAGAGAGGGGAGAACTTGGCTTTTGCGCTGAAAGCGAAGATTGAAATGCGGTCCATGGTAAACTTCAGTGAGAAGTTTAAAAAGAAAAAAAAAAGGAAGACCAGATTCCAGTACGGAATTAACAGTCGGGAGAGAACACGTGAACGTATTGGCAGTTGGACGGACTGGTCGAGAATGCCAAACCGGTGAGTTAAGGAGGACTGTACGTGAAGACGTTGGAGGACATTGGAGTTCTTTTCCGATATCGGACATTGTCACAGCTGACTAATGATAGCTGAAAAATTAATACTCGCTACGAAAGAAACGAAGGTGGACGCACTTTGGCCTGAAACAAAGAAACGAGACCCGTCTGCTCTTTTACAGCATAAGAAGCCGTCACTGAGTAATGTCGGAATCTCCTTCAAGTAACAGGCCTGCAACGATTATCTGTGGTACCTTTTACCTGACTTTTCTTGGTTCCTTTTATTTAGTTTGTCGGCTTAGGTTTTATAAGAGGATTGTACTTGTTTATTGATATTTTGTGTATTTAAACAAAGGACTACTGTTTAACACTGAAATAGATTCTTGGAGTATTTAAGTTTATACTTTTGTGTGGATGTGTTAAATGTATATATGTAAATAGTTAATATACAGGGTGGGCCATTTATATGGATACGCCTTAATAAAATGGGAATGGTTGGTGATATTAACTTCCTGTTTGTGGCACATTAGTATATGTGAGGGGGAAAACTTTTCAAGATGGGTGGTGACCATGGTGGCCATTTTGAAGTCGGCCATTTTGGATCCAACTTTTGTTTTTTCAATAGGAAGAGGGTCATGTGACACATCAAACTTATTGGAAATTTCACAAGAAAAACAATGGTGGGCTTGGTTTTAACGTAACTTTATTCTTTCATGAGTTATTTACAAGTTTCTGACCACTTATAAAATGTGTTCAATGTGCTGCCCATTGTGTTTGTGTTAACAAACAAAATCACCTCTATTGGTCTGACACTAACCCACATTGGATAGATCCCTCCAAGACTGTTGGAACAAAAAAATTGATGGTATGGTGTGGTATATGGGGTACAAAGATAGTGGAGCCATTCTTCATCAATGGAAACCTCAAGGCCACTGGATATGCGAAATTGCTACATGATGATGTGTTTCCCTCTTTATGCACTGAAGCTGGCACGTTCCCTGAGTTTTTCCAGCAAGATGGTGCACCACCACATTATGGGTGTCAGGTTCGAGCATTCCTAGATGAACAGTTTCTTGGAAAGTGGATTGGTCGTCGTGGGTCAGTTGAATGGCCCCCAAGGTCTCCCGATCTGACCCCCTTAGACTTTTATCTTTGGGGTCATCTGAAGGCAATTGTCTATGCTGTGAAGATACGAGATGTGCAGCACCTGAAACTACGAATACTGGAAGCCTGTGCTAGCATTTCTCCTGCGGTGTTGCTATCAGTGTGTGAAGAGTGGGAGAAGAGGGTTGCATTGACAATCCAACACAATGGGCAGCACATTGAACACATTTTATAAGTGGTCAGAAACTTGTAAATAACTCATGAAAGAATACAGTTATGTTAAAACCAAGCACACCATTGTTTTTCTTGTGAAATTTCCAATAAGTTTGATGTGTCACATGACCCTCTTCCTATTGAAAAAACAAAAGTTGGATCCAAAATGGCCGACTTCAAAATGGCCACCATGGTCACCACCCATCTTGAAAAGTTTCCCCCCTCACATATACTAATGTGCCACAAACAGGAAGTTAATATCACCAACCATTCCCATTTTATTAAGGTGTATCCATATAAATGGCCCACCCTGTATTTAAACTAAACCATTGAGCTGTGGTGGGTTTTTCTCTATGGCTGACTAAGTCATATCAGGGAAAAAAACAGGAAAATCACATTGGCTGGTGGTTATAGTATCCCTATGTGGGGTCTATTAACGAATTGTGTACGGAAGGTTGAAGTTATGTAAATTATATTAGTAACCCAAGGTTTGTTGCTTAAACTAGTTGTGCTGAGAATGCTAAGGTAAAAGGTTATATTTAAAGTTAGTTAAGAAGAAAACTAAACTCAGGTTAGCACCCTCCGTTAGGGCAGAGGGGTGTTACAAACACATTCGAAATTTTAAAAAGTTAATTCAGATTGCATAATAATTTCTTATTTTATAAATATGAATTACTAGCTACCACCTGATAAAAACACGGCAATAAAATTCCATCCAGTGCCATCAGGAAGTATTCAGACTCCTTCACTTTTTACAAATGTTATGTTGCAGCCCTGTGCTAAAATCGCTAAAATTCATTTTTCCCTCATGAAACAACACTTGATATCCCAGAATGATGAGGCAAAAACAGGATTTTAGAAATGTTTGTACAATTCATTGGAGATAAAAAAAACGAATATCTGACACAAGTATTTAGAGCATGTGCAATGACACTAGAAATACGGCTCAGGTGGATCCTGTTCTATTGATGATCATTGAGATGTTTCTACACCTTGTTTGGAGTCCATGTGTGGTCAAATCATGTGACTGGACATGATTAGGAAAGGCACACACCCGTCTATAAACGGTTCCACAGTTGAGCAAACCAAACCATTGGCGTGAAGGAATTGCCTGGCCGGATTAGAGACAGATTTGGGGAAAGCTACAAAAACATTTCTGCAGCATTCAAGGTTACCAAGAGCACAGTGGCCTCCATAATTCTTAAATGGAATGTGTTTGAAACAACCACTTGTCTTCTTAGGGTTGACTACCTGGCCAAATTTAGAAATCATGGGAGAAGGGCTTTGGTAAGAGAGGTGGCCAAGAACTCGATGGTCACTCTGGGTGAGTTCCAGAGAGTCTGTGTGGAGATAGGAGAAACTTTCAGAAGGATAACTAACATTGTGAAATTCTGCTTAACTCGGTTGTATGGCAGAGATGCCCAACGACACATGAAAGCCCACTTGGAGTTGACCAAAAGGCACGTAAAGTACTCTCATACTATGAGAAAAAAGATTTTCTGGTCAGATGAAATTAAGATTGAACTGATCGGACCTCAATTTTAAGTGTCATGTATGGAGGAAAACAGGCACCACTGATCCTCTGTGCAAAACCATTCCAATGCTTATTATGCAGGGTGGTGACAGCATCATGTTGGAAGTTTGTTTTTCAGTGGCAGGTATTGGGAGACTAGCCAGGCTTGAGAGAAGGCAGAACTGAGCATAGTACAGAGACATCCTTAATGAAAACCTGCCCCCAAAGTGCTATGGACCTCAGACTGGGCCAAAGGTTCACTTACTCACAGGACAATGACTCTAAGCACAAAGCAAAGACAACACAGGAGTGACTTAGGGACAACTCTGTGCATGTTCTTGAGTGGCCCAGCCAGATCCCAAACTTGAACCCAATCAGACGTCTCTGGAGAGATCCTAAAATACTGTAGCTGTCCACTGATTGTCTCCATCCAACCTGACAGCGCTTGAGAGAATCTGCAGAAAAGAATTGCATAAAATCCCAAAATCCAGGTAAGCACAGCTTTTCATCTCAAATCCAAAAAGACCCCAGGCTGGAATTGCTGCCAAAGGGCTTCAACAAAGTGCTGAGTAAAAAGTCTGAATACTTTTGTCAATGGGCTATCTCAGTATTTGAAACTAATATGTAAAGCTCAATTTGTGTCTGTTCTGTATAGCCCCTTGGTCTTGTCTCAACAAAATATATCCAACTTTTAATTTACTTTGAAAACATGTTAACTGCAAAGTCCTAATTCCCTAGGTCACAGCTTCTCACAAGCATTTAAAAAGCTGGCTAGTTTATCTGAGTTTAAACATTTATATCCTAACAAGCTGTGTACACCCATGCTGTAAAAAGCCCGGGCTCCTAGAAACTATGGATTCTGGCACTTCAATCAATCAATCAATAAATCGCATTAGTTGTGCACTTGCGATTAAGTGAGGTTCTGTTTTCGGCAGTTTCATTTTGCAGAACAGGTCTTCAATGTAGATGAGACCGGTCTTTACTGGAAAAAGATGTCTAAGCTTTCATTTATACCCAAGGAGCAGAAGGCTATGCCAGGTGTCAAGGTTTCAAAAGACTGTTTGACCCTTACGTTAGGAGGAATCTGTGCGGGTGACTTTTAGCCAAAGCTACTACTAGTGTATCATACCCAGAATCCTCGTCTCTAGAACTGAAGAACATCCCCAAGGCATCTCTTTCAGAAATCTGGATGTCAAATCAGAAGGCTTTTGGTGATTTCTGAAATTTCTGAGGATTGGAACTTTAACCACATTATACCATTAGTGGAGAAGCATTGTAAGGAGAAGGGCGTCCCATTTAAGATCCTTCTTATTTTAGACAATGCTCCTGGCCACCCAAAAATCATTGTAGACTTTCATCCCTCTTAATGCCACCTCTCTTCTGCAACCGATGGACCAGAAGATCTTTTCCCTATTCAAGCGCTACTACATGAGACATACACTACGCCAGGCTGTAACTGCAACAGAACTGGATGACGGTGTCACACTCTGTGACTTCTGGGAGGCATACGAGATTTACAAGGCCATAATGAACATAAATGCTGCTTGGAATGAAGTTCGAAGCACAAGTATGAATGGCATTTGGAAGAAGTTGTGCCCTTAATTTATTAAAAATTTCAAGGTTGATGTTGAGCACTGTGTGGCAAATGATGGTGGAGGAGAAAGATTTCGTTTCATATTTTGAGGCAGACCAGCAGCACTTGACAAATGATGAGTTGATGGAGCTTCACGAAATTCAGTGGCTAGAAGAAGAAAATCCAGAGGTAGAGCCATGTCACTTCACCATCAAGAAAATGCAGCAGGCCTTTGCACACAATGAGAAAGGTCTTGCTTGGATCCCAATGCTCAGCACTTTGAAAGGATTATGGGGGATGTCACAACGCTTTGGCTCTGCATAGGTTACTCCAGGATGAAAAGATGATCAGGGCACTCTGGACCAGTTTTTTCATCGCGTCGACACTCGTCTGCTCCTAATGAGAATCAGACGTCAACATCTTCAGCATCTTCACTCTAACCTCCTTCAACTTCTATGGCATCCCCAGTTGAGCAAAATCAACATCACTTATGTAAAACTTTTTTGGTAATTTTTGTTTCTTTAATTTATCATTAATAAAGTGTATACAATTAAGGGAAATGCTTATTAGGTGTTTATAGGAGGTCTAAATCATTTTTAGGGTTTTTTTGTGTTCATTTATTTTTCAACCTTTTTGGAACAAAATAATGATATTGAGGTATTACAGAAATTATTGCAACCACAGTGAATAAGTATCAAAACACGATGATCTGTGACACCTGCATCTTACCACTACCTCCATATTCAACATGCTCTATACTAATCATATACAAAGAACAAAACAAATGGAAATTGCTCCATTCATAAATTAGCAAAAAAAGTATTACCCAGAGAGCACTTATCTTCGCAGTTAAAAAGATAATTTTCATGAAAATATCTGTATCCTTTTTCAGGTTTGTTTAGATGACATGTGCTCCACTAATTGTGTGACATATGCCATGGTCATTTTTGGAAGTTGTTTGAGAAGAACAGATGAACAACAGTCCCGATTGCTCCTTTGTGGTTGCCAACCACCTTTCAACAGGAAGTTGATTATCCCAACGAGAAACTGGCAGGAAGTCATTATAGATACCAGTGACAGTAGTCTATTGTAGCCCCTAGTGAGCAAGTATGCCCCTCTGCAGGCAGGAGCTGAATGTCAACACACACCCATTGTATGACTAATTACACCGTGGTAAAGATTAGGGCTGTGAGAGGTTCAGATGTTAACAGTCCATAAGAGTAGGAGGGACAATGTCAAGTGGGAGGGGACACACACCCATTGCATGACTAATTAAACTATGGTTAAGATTAGGGTTGTGGGAGGGTCAGATGTTAACACCCCATAAGAGTAGGAGGGGCAATGTCAAGTGGGTGGGGACACACACCCATTGCATGACTAATTAAACTATGGTTAAGATTAGGGTTGTGGGAGGGTCAGATGTTAACACCCCATAAGAGTAGGAGGGGCAATGTTGAGTGGGAGGGGACACACACCCATTGCATGACTAATTACACCGTGGTAAAGATTAGGGTTGTGGGAGGGTCAGATGTTAACAGCCCATAAGAGTAGGAGGGGCAATGTCGAGTGGGAGGGGACACACACCCATTGCATGACTAATTACACTATGGTTAAGATTAGGGCTGTGGGAGGATCAGATGTTAACAGCCCATAAGCCCCTCCTGCTCGACACCATAGTCCGTCCCACTCGACTTGCCCCTCCTACTTGACATTTGGCTCCTGGCTGTCCTAGTAAGTTATGAGTTAACTGCACCGTCCTGCTGTCACAGAGTACACAATTGCTTTTCCTCATTTGCTCTGGACACCCAGATTAATCACTTCAAAAATAAAAATTCCTAAAAATAAAAACTCACTAAGATAAAACGCATAAATTAATTATTACGGGTTGTATTTAACAAGCTGAAAAAGCACCATATGTTTTATCTGTATTATACTTATCATTTCAGTATTTAAGTTACAGTTCCCAAACAATAAAAACAAATCATTGTGAATTAACAACTAACTTGTTTTAAAAAAGCAGGCACACTGTAACTGTATATTTATCTGAGACACTCAAGATTATTGAACCATGATCTCCTTTTTACATCATTTTTCAAATTTAAATTGCAAATGTAGCATGAAGAGATGTGATGGATGGAGGCTGTGGTGCAGTTTTAACAGGGATGTCGACAAGTAACTGAACCCGAACGTATTCCTCTGTAAACGGAGGCAATATTAAACACTGGAAACCATTGTAATACACCAAATACCAAATCCATTCCAAGTCACTGTGTTGATCTGTAAAAAGATTACAGAAAATCAGACAAGTAAAAATGAAAGGTATCTTCACTTGCTCCTAAAAGATAAGCTGCTCTAAAAAAGATGACAAAAGGAAAGAAGTGGCAAAATCCCAAAAAGGCAACGGCTGAAAGGATAACCACATATCTGTTTATGTCCATCATCCATAAGCAATTTAAATAATAAGATTGAAAATGTTTTTATTATTTTTAAAACCATTGACATCAGTGACACTCGGTTTTGGGAGAAGAAGTTGATCTTGTCAGGGTAGGAAGTTGATAAACATTAACTACTGTGTATGGCATATTTATTTTCATGTTCAATCTGTTATGTTCTGATAAATGTTCACAAAACAATTAACCAATTTTTAAGTGGAGTCTTGAAAGAAAATACGTGGGATTCACAGAAATGAAAATACAAAAAATAAAGTTGTATGAAGTGTGCCAGTGTAATCTGTGTTGAAATCACACACGCCAACTGACAGGGTGAAACTGGCCACGAAGAAGGACAGAAACACGTGAAAGACGACTCAGGCAGGCTAATCGCCCTACTTCAGGGGTTCCAAACACCAGTCCTGGAGGGCCCCAGTGGCCGCAGGTTTTCATTTTAACCATTTTCTTAATTAGTGACCTGTTTTTGCTGCTAATTAACTCCTTTTCCTTTCATTTTAATTTACTTGTTTTTGAAGATTTGCTCTCCTGAATTTCTTCATGTTTCCTTAAACGGAAATGAAATGTGAAGTGAGTGAGCCAACAGAAGACCAACTAAGTCAGGGCCTTAAACTCCAACCAATTTCAATCCAACCAGTTGCTTAATCAGGCATCAATTCTTGTCGTTAATTAAACTCGCTCTTACATTCCATGGCTTGTTGCTGCTCTCAATGTACAATAGCAGACATTTCTGAAATTGTTGATTTTCTCTTTTCTAAGTGCGCTGTTCAAATATTTGGGGACCTGAGCAGTTCAACATTCCTGAGACCTTCATCTTTCTTTATTTTCAGATACTGTATGATGGTCATAGTTTGCTGGTCATGCTTTGGCTTATTTTGTATCTCATTATTGTTTGGCTGCTAATTAAGGAAAAAGTAACAATTAATCTGGGATCTGAGTGTTCAAGAGAAAATTAATTAAAATCAATTCAATAGGAGTTAATTAGCAGCAAAAACAGGTCATTAATTAAGAAAAGTGTTACAGAATGAAAACCTGCAGCCACTGGGGCCCTCCAGGACTGGATTTGGGACCCCTGCCCTATTTGGTGATATATGGTGATCTGCAGAAGCCATGAATGATTAAAACAAGTGTAAAAAACTGCTATTTTGGTCTGAGAAGAGCACAACACAGACGGTAGTTGCCCATATCTGGTAAGACTCATAAAAACTCGAGTATATAAAATAAGGAGAGACCACAGAGCAAACCACTATCAAAGGGGTCCATCACTTAATACAACATGGACCCTTCAAAAACAGGAGAAGAGAGCAGAAAGACATCTCTATCGATGCCAACTTCCTGCACCTAGGGGGGTAGTTCTGATGCCTATTGTGTCTGCCTTGGCTCTTGTTCAGAAAGTGGATGCCACTTGGTTGTTTCACAATAATTAAGATTAGGTATTGTCACACACGTGCTCTTAGGAGGCAGTCAACAAGCCCTGAGGTGAGTAATATAATATCAGACGGGAGGTGGAATTGGGGAACTGATGTCTCTCTCTCTGTCTCTACAGAACAAAAGAAGAAAAATAATAATAACACCCACTCACCAACAACACTTCTGATATCTGAAAATGGCTCCTTACAATCCACTCCTTCTGTGATGACGTCACTTCCCGGCACATTGTGATGATGTCATTTCCGGCCCCTCGCAGATGATGTCACGTCCCGGCACATCGAGATGACGTCACTTCTGGCCATGCAAGATGATGTCACTTCTGGTGCCCGTTAACGTCACTTCCAGATTTACCATAATTTCCTGCCAACTCATATCCTGTAGCCATTTTGTATTTAAACGATCAATCCAATACTGTAAACTGTCAACTGTTTGTTTTTTTTCAACACGTTTTGACCAAAAATAGCAGATATTATACGGGGCAATTTCCAAACTCTTATTTGCAGTTTTGATTAATTTATTTCTTATCACAGTATATAAGTAGGTTTCCCATTTCTGTTATCATTTTAGCCCTAAAGTAGTGACTTAACATCAGGGACCTATTTTATTGACCTTAAGGTTAGTGTCTGGGCGAGGGGAAGGCCATCTCAAGTGGCGTCCGCTTTCTGAACAAGACCCATCTGCCTTCCCTGAAATGGGCTGCACTCCCACCAGGGCACACACAGAAGGAGGAGTGTCAGAGAAAGATCAATGGATGGAGAGTGTCATTGTGGGATCAATGGACAGCCATGACCCAAACTCTCCTATCAGACTTACCAGTCTGGCCATTCTCCTCCTTTTTGTTTTTCACAACATTGTGAGCAAACTCTAGAGACTGTTGTGGATGAAAATCCCAGAAGATCAGCAGTTCTGTAAATACTCAAATCAGCCCATTTGGCACCAACAGTCATGTAACGGTCAGATTCATCCATCCATCCATTATACAACCCGCTATATCCTAACACAGGGTCACGGGGGTCTGTGAGATTATAATTTTTCCCCATTCTGGTGTTTGATATGAACATCACCTGAAGCTCCTTTCCCGTATCTGCATGCTTTTTTTTCATTGTGCTACTGCCACATGATTGGCTGATTAGATAATTCCATGGGTATGCAGGTGTATAGGTGTTCCTAATAATTTGTTCAGTGAGTGGATTTTAATGAAAATAACAAAGAAACCAGAAAATGAACAAAATTGAAAATTGCTGAAAGTTCAAGGCAGCCCTCTAAGGTGCATATTTAGGATCATGCAAGTCACTTAATCAGCAGTTGGCAGCAGGGGAGATATTGATGGCATCTGTTATCTGTGAAGGTGCAAGATAAAAATGTAAAATCCAAATTCAGGCTGACGTTTTTTTGATGTTGTCTTAAAAAGTGTCAACAGACCATCGATGCAGAAGCACTGGAAGTAATTTCAATTTTTTTGTTAATAGATAGATAGATAGATACTTTATTAATCCCAAGGGGAAATTCACAATAATTAATAATTATTAATGATATTAATAATTATATTAATTAATTAGTATCTTCTTTTTGAAAAAAATGTAATCCTGTTTTAAGTTAAGACACTTAACATTAACAACTAAAGGTATTGATTTACAAGAGTTGTTACCACCATACACACTACAGTATGTCACAATAATTACAGCAATAGAAAACATTTTATCCCTTTAGTAGCTTAAGAAGAATTGAGAATTCATAGGAGGTTCCTGTGACCCTGCATCTCTGTATTTTAACTGTTCACTTTTTATAGTGACATAAACTTATACAGTGGATTCAGAAAGTATTCCCATCCCTTCACTTTCCACACACTTAATTTTATTTTAGATTTAAATTTAAATGGATAAACTGGTCATTTTACCCAATCGGCTCTCAATAATCCCTGATGGCAAAATGAAAACATATCTTCAGAAATGTTTGCAAATGTGTTAATAATCAAAAACTGAAGTCTCACCTTCATACAAGTATTCAGGGCCTTAATAGAAGCCCTTTTTGTAGTAATTCCAGCTTCAAGCCTTCTTGGGTTAAGTCTCTGCATGCTTTGCACACCTGGATTTGTGCATTATTTTTTTTATCCCATGATTCCTGGCAGATCCTCTCAAGTTCCTTCTGATTAGATGGGACGTGTCTGTAAACTGCCATCTGAGGTTTTCTCTATGGGGTGTGGCGGGCAGCCGGGTCCAATGCCCGGCCGGGATGCCCTTTCTACTTATGTTCCGGGGGAGCAGCTACGTGCTCCTCAGTACCTCCCCCGGGACGCTTGGTGGCAGCCTCCCTGGTTCATGATGGTGCCTCAGTTTCCCACAGGGTTTCATGGGAGTTGGAGTTCTCCCCAACCATGTGGGGATCTGGGCTGGTCACCAGGGGGCGGGTTGCATAGATCCCGGAGCCAACCTCGACACCTCTACAGCCCCGCCCAGAAGTGGGTTATAAAAAGGGCCAGCATCCACCACCAAGATGATGTGGTTTGAGAAGAGAGTGCTTCTGTGTGTTTTGTACTTATCATCAAGTGCTTGTGGGACTGTGTTGTGGCTGCAGGGATTACGGGGAAGACATGCCCTCCAGCTGAAGAAAATAAAGTCTGTGTTGTATTTTTACACGTGTCTCTGGGTCAGTCTGTGCCCAGGTCAGGCGCAAT
This sequence comes from Polypterus bichir lapradei, assembly GCA_026402145.1. Taxonomy (NCBI): domain Eukaryota; kingdom Metazoa; phylum Chordata; class Cladistia; order Polypteriformes; family Polypteridae; genus Polypterus; species Polypterus bichir. The sequence continues at coordinate 7,147,015 of JANRMT010062823.1, forward strand.
ATAGCGCCTTTATCACAGGGGTATAAGTCTGGGTTTTGGCTGGGCTACTCAAGGACGGTCAGAGACTTGCCCTGAAGCCACTCCAGCATTGCCCTTGAGTGAATGCTTCAGGTCATTGTCAAGACTGTTCATAAGGGAATGGTGGAGTGTTTAACTCTTTCAGGCCTGATGTCAACTTTTGTCAAAATTTAGTGATAGAGGACAGTAATTAGCTGTAAACTGCGACAAAACTCGCCCTTATATTTTAGTTCGACTGTCTTTGCTAGATGGAAAATCCCATAGCTTTGTTGATTCAATCTCGATTCCCTACGTGCGCATGAGTAGTGAAAAGCAAACAACCACTAAAATGGCATCAACATCTGGCAGGAGACCGAAGCGAATGTGCAAAGCAAAATACTCCATGGACGTTTTATGTAATTTTGTTGAATAGGACTCTTACTTGTCGGACTCCGAGTTTAATGCAAGTGATCTGGAGATGGAGATTGAAAACAAAAGTGAGGTACCAGCACCTGGGAGGACCACCAATTATGATGACAAAAGGCACAAATCACTACCACCCACCTGCTGTGTGAAGACAGCCAGCCCACGGTGCTTTCCTGCTGACTACTGTGGCACTGCTGCTGCCAGAGATACCGAACATGCAACAACATGAGCCACAGCACATAGCAACAGACATTTTACGTTGACTTAGTTGTGAAACCATTGCTTTCTGTGCTTTTTTTGGAAAAAAATATTCAGCCCTCAAAGACTTAACGCTGCTCACTCACTGCTCTGTTCCTGACCTGCTTATTGTCTGTGATTAGTGTAAAAGATGGGTGTCAGGGACCTCTGGACATGCGCTAATTCGCAGGGTTTAGCTAACAGAAAGCCAAGTGCAGGAGTCACAGTCAGATGACTGGCGATATGAGACTGTTGAATTCCAGTATTTTATACTTATTTATTTAACGTAAAAAAACAACTGAAACAATAAACAAGCAAACACGCTGTAGATAAACCAATATGGCGGAAAGAAAAGTCCTTATTAAACCTTCTTTCTATTAGTCTGCGTGGTTCCTCCTGAGTTCATATGATTTCCTTGAACGGCCCAAAGGTGTGCATGTTAGCTTACCTGGTGTGTCTAAAGTGACTTGGCATGTGTTTAGCTTGGCATGTCATAGGAATAAGCACTGGCTGCTGAGTAATGAACAAAGCGGGTTTAGAAGACAAAATGACGGTTTAACTCTACCCACTGTCACACACGTGCGTTTGGGAGTCAATCAAAGGGGCCAGAAAACGTCGATTCCACGTCAGGCTGGGGGTGGTGGGTTGCACTGAATCTCTCTCTCTTTTCTCTTTGTAGCGGTCCGGTGGCGCTAAGATTCACACCGTTGAGGAGACGGTGATTTAGTTATTTTTTTAGTGGAGATTCCAGGGAGGCACCCGGCCTTGGCCCGACCCTCACGCCCTCACAAACAGAGACAACAAGCCACCGGAAATAAAACAGAAAATAAAGACTGTATTAATAATAAATGAAAACAACGATCCCACCCCAGTTCCCCTTAAGGCGATGTACAATCAACGCGAAAACAAACCACAACAATAACCACACACGGTAAAGTCCATTAAAAAACGGCAACTGATGTAATGTAAAGATGAAGGTAAATAGTCCAGAGATCCGCACGTTGAAGGAGAATGTAAAGACAGTCCTACCGTTAGTTCCTGAGATGGTGAAGACAGGTGGACGGGTTCAGGGACGCTCCTTTCTTCACAGGATGGCCATAAATCCACATAGAGTCCTCATGTAACAGGCAGACAGTAGACAATCCAGACCCTGACCCAGAAACAATCCAGGACAAAAATGAGAAAGCACAGGTATCACAACGGAAGGTAGACAGACAGGAACTTTAGACACGAAACACAAAATACTTCTCTCCTCTTTTTGGTAACACTAGACCCCTTTTAAATGTCGCGCCGGCCTCTTTGTACCCAACATCCTCTGCACCCTTAGCAGGGACTGCTGGGAGTTGAAATGTCAGGCACTGCTACATCAGTGCAGACCAGACACGGGAAATTCTGCCTGTCCCAGCCCAGAGGATGTCACTTCCTGTCCCAACCCCATGGACGTCCTGTGCTCCTATGACATCACTTCCTTTGAGTCACCTTATAAACTCGCCATGATCCCTACCAAGGCAGTTCTTCTTTGGACTTGAACCTATGCACAACCACTCTAACTTCAGCCCTTTTACAGCCAGGGAAAGTATACGGGCGGCTGCCCCAAACCTTCATTGCGTGTCCAGTCTTTTATTTAGATAGATAGATAGATAGATAGATAGATAGATAGATAGATAGATAGATAGATAGATAGATAGATAGATAGATAGATAAGCACTATATAACAGATAGATAGATAGATAGATAGATAGATAGATAGATAGATAGATAGA
>JANRMT010062823.1:7149447-7160623 GCA_026402145.1 Polypterus bichir lapradei
GATAGATAGATAGATAGATAGATAGATAGATAGATAGATAGATAGATGCTTTATTAATCCCAAGGGGAAATTCACATATTCCAGCAGCAGCATACTGATAAAAAAAAAAATTAAAGAGTGATAAAATGCAGGTAAAACAGATTATTTCACATTATTTTGCACCATCCATCCATTTAATTCATCTCTTTATCCAGGGCAGGGTCGAAGGGAAGCTGTAGCCTATCCCAGCCTATCCCAGCATGCATCGGGTTCAATGCAGGAACAATCCCTGGACAGAGTGCCAATCCATCATATGGTGAACACCCGCACAAGGCCGGGCCAATGTAACAATGCCAATTCATCTAACCTGCATGTCTTTAGGAAGAAAAATGGAGGGCACAGAGGAAACCTATGCAGACAAGGGGATAACGTGCCAACTCCACGCAGGGAGAACCCTGGTCTCCTTACTGCAATATAGCAGTGCTACTGCTACACCACCATGCCGACCACATTAAATCTATATAAATAAAATTGTAATCTGAATGTCTTTCTCCTTGTTTGTTCATAGCAGTAGAGTGTTGTACCGTGTTAGCCATAGATTGATGCAGGAGAAAGTCGGGTGAAATAGCACCTTTTATTGGCTAACTAAATAGATTACAAATGCAAGCTTTCGAGGCAGCTAAGGCCACTTCATCAGCCAAGGTGTAATACAGAAACTGAAAAATACTATAGCTTATATTGGGACAGCAAAGTGATTTTTTTCTTTCATCTTAATAACCTTTTTGTTCAAATGTTAGCAAAATAAACCTTAGATGAATTAACCCTGAAAGAAGAGAACAATGAACTAATTAAATGTTGAGATAAGATAACCATCATTAGAGAAAGTCCTGTAAGGTTTTTTTTTTTGAAGTGCATTGTCTGTAAGATAGGACTCTGATGTAGTCAGCGGGTCACTCAGTCTGTTAGTCCACATATCTGGTCATAACACTCTCGTCTCTATTCAGACCATTTGGTAGAGTATTGAATTTAAGCAGGGCTGCACGGTGGTGCAGTGGGTAGCGTTGCTGCCTTGCAGTAAGGAGACCTGGGTTCATTTCCTGGGTCCTCCCTGCGTGGAGTTTGCATGTTCTCCCCGTGTCTGTGTGGGTTGCCTCCCACAGTCCAAAGACATGCAGGTTAGGTGCATTGGTGATTCTAAATTGTCCCTAGTGTGTGCTTAGTGTGTGGGTGTGTGTGCGCCCTGCGATGGGCTGGTGCCCTGCCCGGGATTTGTTCCTTGCCTTATGCCCTGTGTTGGCTGGGATTGGCTCCAGCAGACCCCCGTGACCCTGTAGTTAGGATATAGTGCGTTGGATAATGGATGGATGGATGAATTTAAGCATACGTTTGTATTCCTATTCTTTCCACTCCTGTTGGGTCTTGAAATTACCCATAAGCACAGTGACCCTCAGATCCTTTATGCTGTGGCCATTACTGTTAAAGTGTGCTGCCACTGGAAGATCACTATTCTGAATGATATGTTATCTATGTGAGTTCATTCGCTGGCGCAGTGTCTGACCAGTTTCCCCTACATACAGTCCAGTATTGGGGCACCTTATGCACATGATTAGGTAGACCACATTAGCAGATTTGTATGTGAACGGACCCTTTATTTTATGTTCCTGCTGGCAACCGATTTTCACAAAATTTGGCATGTATGACGCCGTTGGTCCAACTTAAAATATAGGATACATGACGACTGAGTGGTGTGAGCTATCAGACAAGACTAAAGGAGCTGAACCTTTTCAATTTATGCAAACAAAGATTAGGAGCAGACATGACACGAAGCATTTAAAATTAAGGGATTAGTACAGTGAACCTTAGGGGTTTCAAGTTCTGCAACAAGAACGCGGGGACATGGAAACTTGTTAAGGGCCGATTTCACTCAAATTCTTCATGCAAAGAACCATAAACACATGGAGTAAATTACCAAATAGTGTAGTGGAGAGAAGGACTTTCTGGACCTTCAAATCTCAATATAACGTTACTTTGGACAATCAAATTGAATAGGAAGGACAAGCTTGTTGTGCTGAATTTTCTGTTCTCAACTCAATTTTGATAACATCCTAATGATGCCACTTTGGTTACTATAGTTCCACCATTTTGTGATCCAGTTGTTAACACATTACATGGACATTCCCCCAGAGGTTGTGCCAAATTGCATCATCACCGTGAAGAGATACAAGCAGTCACCTCTGAACTGTTCACTGTCCAAGTCTGTAGATACCAATATTGCTTCCTTTATGCGATTCAGACGTTTTGCATTATTTTCTAGCCAATGACTATCTCTGAGTAAAAAAGATGCTAGGATAGGATAGGAGAGTGTATGGGTGTGTGAAGGACATCCACCCTGTCTAAGGATGGGTACTGCTCTGGTAGAAAAAGCTGCTAGGATCAGAACAATGGATGAATGGATGAAAAATCATTCATGGGCTACCAGGCCAACAATACACAACCTAGAAATCATCGTTTACTATTCTATTTCTTTGCTGGAACCACTTTTGTACATTCTATAAATGTTCTGATTTTTGGTGGGGTGTTCTGTTGGTATTGTATGGACACAGTGTAACTTGTGATTTGCTGTACTTCATGTCAATCAATAAAGCTCTTCAGACTCCAGGGAGTGGGAGGGCTGAAAAATGAAAGTGGAATAAAGACTGAGAACATTTGTTGAAGAATTTCTAAATTTCCACTATATGGATGATTGCAATTAACATAATGGTCGCCAATAGTGATGGACACACCTACTAAATTCACTTTGTAATAAAGGGATAGTTTCTGCAAGTCTATCTATTGATAATCCCCCAGGGATTGGTACATATGTCTTCAGAATTCATAATCAAGTGGGAAACCAAGTGATAATCACTGTAATGGCAAAAAGAAAAAGAGCAGTGCTATCTGCTCAGCATCAAGCACATTGCAGAAGTGACAAAGAATAAGAAAGAATAAGAGGACAAGATGCTGAAACACAAAAATAAGCAAGAAGTAATCCTAATTGTACAGATATAGGTGTGGCCATAAGGGACGGCAAAGTGACCTATGGTTGCGTGTTTACGGCCCTGTAAAACCAAGTGATAACCACCATAATGGCAGAAAGAAAAAGAACAGCAGCAGCATCTGCTGAGCATCAAGCACATCACAGACAGTGACTAAGTGAAGAAGAACGAGAAAGAATAAACAGTGGAATTTAGATGATAGTACTGTATGGACTAAACCATACTAATTGTTTTTTTTTTAAATCTTCAACTAGCCTTGTTTTCAGAAAAATATAAAGTCTCTGAGACATTTTGCCAAATGTGTGGGGGAGTGTGCTTTATATATCGTTCATTAAATACTTTCTTATGCCATTACATAAAATTATAAACTGCTCAAAAAAAAATAAAGGAACACTTTGAAAACACATCAGATCTCAACAACAACAACAACAACATTTATTTATATAGCACATATTCATACAAACAGTAGCTCAAAGTGCTTTACATAATAAAGAATAGAAAAATAAAAAAAACACAATATGAAAACAAAATAAATCAGCATTAATTAACATCGATTAAGAGTAAGGTCCAATGGCCAGGGGGGACAGAAAAAACAAAATAAAAACTCCAGACGGCTGGAGAAAAAAAAATAAAATCTGTAGGGATTCCAGACCAAGAGACCGCCCAGTCCCCTCTGGGCATTCTACCTAACATAAATGAAACAGTCCTCTTTGGATTTAGGGTTCTCACGGAAGGGCTTGATGATGACGGTCACGTAGAATTCTGCCTTTTAATCCATCCATCATTGTTGGAGCATCATGAAGCTTTGAGTAGGTGGAGGTGGCGCAGGCCACCACCACAAAGAAACCGGAAAAAGAAACAGAAAAGAGAGTAGGGGTCAGTACGGATTTTAGAGCCACCATGAATAGTTATTATGAGGAAATTGAACATACAGAGTATCAGGATTAAGTTAAATTGAAGTTATAGAAAGGCCATGTTAAAGTAATATGTTTTCAGCAGTGTTTTAAAGTGCTCCACTGTATTAGCCTGACGAATTCCTATTGGCAGGCTATTCCAGATTTTAGGTGCATAGCAGCAGAAGGCCGCCTCACCACTTCTTTTAAGTTTTGTTCTTGGAATTCTAAGGAGACACTCATTTGAGGATCTGAGGTTACGATTTGGAATATAAGGTGTCAGACACTCCGATATATAAGAAGGGGCGAGATTATTTAAGGCTTTATAAACCATAAGCAGAATTTTAAAGTCAATCCTGAATGACACAGGTAACCAGTGTAGTGACATCAGAACTGGAGAAATGTGTTCAGATTTTCTTTTCCTAGTTAGGATTCTAGCAGCTGGGAATCTCAATGGGAAAAAAAATTCTGCTGGATATCTTTACTGATATGGACTGATATGGTAATGTGTTAGGAACGTAAGGATGGCACATCGTTTGATGGAAATGAAAATTATCAACCCACAGAGGACTGAATTCAAAGACACCCCAAAAACCAAAGTGAAAAAATTATATGGCAGACAGGCAAGTCCATTTTGATGAAATATCATTACAGCAACTCAAAAATGGTACTCAGTAGTTTGTGCATCAGATGGACTGAAACATAATGTCGCACCCAGAGGTGTTCTATTGGATTGAGGACAGGCGAGTGAGCGTGGGGGCCAGGCAATGGCATCAATCCCTTCATCCTCCAGGAACTGCCTGCATACTCTCGACATATGAGGTCGGGCATTGTCGTGCACCAGGAGGAACCAAGGACCCACTGCACCAGCACAGGGTCTGACAATGGGTCCAAGATTTTCATCCCGATACCTAATGGCAGTCAAGGTGCCATTGTCTAGCCTGTAGAGGTCTGTGTCTCCCTCCATGGATATGCTTCCTCAGATATACCAGCACTGACCCACCACTAGAGGATGTCGGGCCCTCAGGCCACCCTCATGAAGTCTGCTTCTGATTGTTTGGTCAGACATTCACACCAATTGCCTGCCTGCTGGAGGTCATTTTGTAGGCTCTGGCAGTGCTCATCCTGTTCCACCTTGCCCAAATGAGCAGATACCGGTCAGTCCTGTTGATGGGTTAAGGACCTTTTATGAGGGGCTCTTTCCAGCTCTCCTAGAGCAACTGCCTGTCTCCTGTATTCTCCTCCATGCCCTTGAGACTGTGCTGGGAGACACAGCAAACCTTCTGGCAATGGCATGTATTGATGTGCCTGCCATCCTGGAGAAGTTGGACTACCTCTGTAGGGTCCAGGTATGGCCTCATGTTACCAGTAAAGGCACTGACCGTAGCCAAATGCAAAACTAGTGAAAAAACAGATGAGGAAGGAAAAATGTCAGTGGCCTACACCTGTTAAACCATTCCTGTTTTGGGGGTCTCTCATTGTTGCCCCTCTGCTATTAATTTCATTAACACCAAAGCAGCTGAAACTGATTAACAACCCCCTCTGCTACTTAACTGACCAGATCAACAGCCCACAAGTTTCATTGACTTGATGCTATACTCGGATTAAAAAGTGGGCCTTTAATTTTTTTGAGCAGTATATTTCAGTTCATTTCAACTTGTTTGTGTATCACACACTTCCATTTAAAAGCCCAAAATACTGTATGTATACCAAAACAGCATAGTTAATATATGTGAAGAAGAAGGAGAAAGGATAACCACTTTATGATTAAGAATACTTCTACCCCAGCATCCCAAACGTCTAACCCTGCTTTTACTTTATTCAGTACATGAGGTGGCCATGAAAATTCTTGCAGGTTTTGAGCATATGTGTTTTAATTTAACAGTCTACACTGCTCCATTCCTAATGTTGTAAACGACAGCCCACAGTTCTGGTTATCCATCCATTCATCCATCAATCCATCAGTCCTCACACATTCCTTACAAATAATATAAAGTGCATAAAGGAGGGTTGATGGAAAGAAGGATGAGAAGCAGAGAGTTGAAATGGAATTTGTGACAGCACGTTTACTGTTGAGTGACATGACAGCTCACCGGGTAGCACCATTTCCTGACAGGTCCGGAAACTTAAACAAATATCTTGCAGAGAAATGATTATGGGTGGCACGGTGGCGCAGTGGTAGCACTGCTGTCTCGCAGTTAGGATACCCGGGTTTGCTTCCCGGGTCCTCCCTGCATGGAGTTTGCATGTTCTCCCTGTGTCTGTGTGGGTTTCCTCTGGGTGCTCCGGTTTCCTCCCACAGTCCAAAGACATGCAGGTTAGGTGCAATGGCGATCCTAAATTGTCCCTAGTGTCTGCTTGGTGTGTGCTGTGCGGTGGGCTGGCGCCCTGCTTGGGGTTTGTTCCTGTCTTGTGTCCTGTGCTGGCTGGGATTGGCTCCAGCAGACCCCCGTGACCCTGTAGTTAGGATATAGCGGGTTGGATAATGGATGGATGGAAATGTCTGTCATTAATTTATCAAGCAGGTTGCATAAGGGCCTTCACTTGAAGAACAGATTTCTCTTGAGATTGGGCTTATACTTACGGTGCTTGACAGGAGCTTTTCTTTTTAAGATTGCTCAACTTTTACCAGCAACTGCAGCTAAGGTGATGTTGACATGGAAGACAGAAGGAAAAAAAAAACATCACTTGCTATTGGCAACTGTCAACAAATTGGATATTCAAGTAAAAATGGGATCACATCTCAGGATCATTTGACTGCCAATGACAGCCAGAGCAGGAAACATTCAATTTCCAAAGTTATCCAAATGGAAGCCATGCCAGAGGGACAACAGCAACAACAACAACAACATTTATTTCTATAGCACGTTTTCATACATATGATGTAGCTCAAAGTGTTTTACAAGATGAAGAAAGAAAAAAGAAAAAAATATAAAAATAAGATTAGGCAATTGTAAGTAACAACGAATAAAGTAAGGTCCGATGGCCAGGAGGACTGAAAAAACAAAAACAAAAAAAACCAGAGGGCTGGAGAAAAAAAAAAAAACAAAATCTGCAGGGGTTTCAAGACCACATGACCACCCAGCCCTCACTAGGGGACGTCGCAATGGGGAAACCAAGGCCCTGGAAGGCAGTCTTTCTTTGTCCTTCCATTACATGGGGATCCCTAAAGAGAAATGGAAGAGTAACCAATTGAGTCAGGATGCCCATCCATTCATATTGTCTGCAAATTATTGTGGCGAGGAAAGTGAACATTATTGTGATGCCCCAAATCAAACCACATCCCTTGCACTGATCTTTCAATGGGGCATCTTGTAGTTCATGAATGAAGATAAACCAGGCTGAGAAATAGAGACACACAGACCAATACTGTCAAGTCCATAAGTGACACAGTTTTCATAATTTTGGCTCTGTACATCACAACAATGGATCTGGAATAAAACAATCATTATGCGGTTAAATTGTAGACTTTTAGCTTTAATTTAAAAATTTTACCAAAAATATGAGGGTGGCACGGTGGCGCAGTGGGTAGTGCTGCTGCCTCGCAGTAAGGAGACCTGGGTTCGCTTCCCGGGTCCTTCCTGTGTGGAGTTTGCATGTTCTCCCTGTGTCTGCGTGGGTTTTCTCCCACAGTCCAAAGACATGCAGATTAGGTGCATTGGTGATCCTAAATTGTCCCAGGTGTGTGCGTGTCTTGCGGTGGGCTGGCACCCTTTGTTTCCTGCCTTGCACCCTGTGTTGGCTGGGATTGGTTCCAGCAGACCCCCATGACCCTGTAGTAATGGATGGATGGAATATCGTATGATCCATTTAGCCTCCCCATTTCCAGGGGCTCAAACATATACAGTGGTGTGAAAAACTATTTGCCCCCTTCCTGATTTCTTATTCTTTTGCATGTTTGTCACACAAAATGTTTCTGATCATCAAACACATGTAACCATTAGTCAAATATAACACAAGTAAATACAAAATGCAGTTTTTAAATGATGGTTTTTATTATTTAGGGAGAAAAAAAATCCAAACCTACATGGCCCTGTGTGAAAAAGTAATTGCCCCCTTGTTAAAAAATAACCTAACTGTGGTGTATCACACCTGAGTTCAATTTCCGTAGCCACCCCCAGGCCTGATTACTGCCACACCTGTTTCAATCAAGAAATCACTTAAATAGGAGCTGCCTGACACAGAGAAGTAGACCAAAAGCACCTCAAAAGCTAGACATCATGCCAAGATCCAAAGAAATTCAGGAACAAATGAGAACAGAAGTAATTGAGATCTATCAGTCTGGTAAAGGTTATAAAGCCATTTCTAAAGCTTTGGGACTCCAGCGAACCACAGTGAGAGCCATTATCCACAAATGGCAAAAACATGGAACAGTGGTGAACCTTCCCAGGAGTGGCCGGCCGACCAAAATTACCCCAAGAGTGCAGAGACGACTCATCCGAGAGGTCACAAAAGACCCCAGAACAACGTCTAAAGAACTGCAGGTCTCACTTGCCTCAATTAAGGTCAGTGTTCACGACTCCACCATAAGAAAGAGACTGGGCAAAAACGGCCTGCATGGCAGATTTCCAAGACGCAAACCACTGTTAAGCAAAAAGAACATTAGGGCTCGTCTCAATTTTGCTAAGAAACATCTCAATGATTGCCAAGACTTTTGGGAAAATACCTTGTGGACTGATGAGACAAAAGTTGAACTTTTTGGAAGGCAAATGTCCCGTTACATCTGGCGTAAAAGGAACACAGCATTTCAGAAAAAGAACATCATACCAACAGTAAAATATGGTGGTGGTAGTGTGATGGTCTGGGGTTGTTTTGCTGCTTCAGGACCTGGAAGGCTTGCTGTGATAGATGGAACCATGAATTCTACTGTCTACCAAAAAATCCTGAAGGAGAATGTCCGGCCATCTGTTCGTCAACTCAAGCTGAAGCGATCTTGGGTGCTGCAACAGGACAATGACCCAAAACACACCAGCAAATCCACCTCTGAATGGCTGAAGAAAAACAAAATGAAGACTTTGGAGTGGCCTAGTCAAAGTCCTGACCTGAATCCAATTGAGATGCTATGGCATGACCTTAAAAAGGCGGTTCATGCTAGAAAACCCTCAAATAAAGCTGAATTACAACAATTCTGCAAAGATGAGTGGGCCAAAATTCCTCCAGAGCGCTGTAAAAGACTCATTGCAAGTTATCGCAAACGCTTGATTGCAGTTATTGCTGCTAAGGGTGGCCCAACCAGTTATTAGGTTCAGGGGGCAATTACTTTTTCACACAGGGCCATGTAGCTTTGGATTTTTTTTTCTCCCTAAATAATAAAAACCATCATTTAAAAACTGCATTTTGTGTTTACTTGTGTTATATTTGACTAATGGTTAAATGTGTTTGATGATCAGAAACATTTTGTGTGACAAACATGCAAAAGAATAAGAAATCAGGAAGGGGGCAAATAGTTTTTCACACCACTGTATACCGTGTTTCCCCGAAAATAAGACCAACCCCAAAAATAAACCCTAGTCAAGATTGTCAGCTGAAAAGTAAGGCGCCTAAGGCCAGGTTTGTACTTCAAGCGATGTGTCATGCGTGTCCGAAACATCCATTAGATTCTGAGGACACCTTGCCACAATATCTCTGAAAAGGATGTTTAATGATTACATCCATCATTTCTGGGATGCACCCATTCCAGAAGCATCAGCGCAAGACGGAAAGAAAATCTCTGGATGGGGCATCAGCTCATCGCAAGGTGAACACAAGCACACACATACACTAACGTCATTGTGGCTTCACCAAATCCCCAAACCTTCATGTCTTTGGATGGAAAACTGAGCACACAGTGGAAACCCACCAGGAAAAACATGGAAACTTCAGGCAGGGAACACAAGGAACGTGACTCCCTGCGAGACAGCAGCGCTACCGCTCTGCCACCGTGCCACCCACATATGTGTAACTATTAACAGTATTCATTATTTAAACAAAGTTAACAATTAATTTGTAAATGTTGCATACATATTGTAATACATTTCATCTTGAAAGTGATATCAAGTATAATTCTAAGAATTTTAAATGTGCAGAGAGTTGGAATATTATAAATTTTATGTGTTCTGTGTGGTGGTCTATTGCTGTTTGCCGCTGCTGTCTGGTCAGGAGGAAGCCCCAGAAGCAGGTAGCGATTAAAAAATGGGTTGGTTTTAAGATGACGTTTACGACAGTCATCTTGAGCAAGGCCTTTAACCTGCAATTGCTGAGCGCTTTGAGTAGTGAGAAAAGCACTATATAAATGCAAATAATTATTTGCAAAGAATTATTATTAATTATTAATAATAAACTATGAGGTTAAAGTGGACATTTTGAGTTTAAAGCAGCAATTTCCACTTTAATCAAAAAATAGACATTTTCATTATGTCCTTTTTTTTTTCTCTCTATGGCTCAAATACGCCGCCGTACATTCTGATGGTATTTTAAGGTACAAAAAAAAAAGACAGCACAGAAGATGGTATGTGAGACTTTTAAAATATATTGTGTCATTATGTTGGGGAATATGCGACGCTTGAATATAAAAGCAACATGAATATTGTACTTTTGTATGTCGGCATTTTGCTTCACCACATCGAACCATTCATCAAACACCGAAGCGCGCACATCGATCCCGGAGGATCCTAAAAGCGGCTGGAGTAGCAAGAAATTCTGGGTTTGAATGTGGAGAGTTATGACGATATTCGAGAAGACATGACTGTAATTGAATAAATGTAGATTGTTGTACATGAATAAATATAAGATATCCCCTGAAAATAGGCGCTAGTACATATTTTGGAGCAAAAATTAATATAAGACCCGGTCTTATTTTCGGGTAGACATTTGACTGTTCCATAGCCAGGTATGAGCAGTTCCCTCATTATTTCATTAACAGTTAAGCAAATAAAAGGCCTGGAATTGATGTGGAATTTGCATTTGGAAGCAGTCACTGTCAACTCTGAGGTCCAAAGGGCTGCTCATGCAAGTCTAAACAGGCCATCATTAGGCTGAGAAAACAAAACACCAGGGGCCTCATGCATAACGCCGTGTGTAAAATTCGCACTACAGTAATCCCTCTCTATATCGCACTTCGACTTTCTCGGCTTCACTCTATCGCGGATTTTAAATGTAAGCACATTTAAATATATATCACAGATTTTTCGCTGGTTTGCAGCTTTCTGCGGACAATGGGTCTTTTAACTTATGGTACATGCTTCCTCAGTTTGTTTGCCCAGTTGATTTCATACAAGGGACGCTATTGGC
>JANRMT010062823.1:7170509-7205519 GCA_026402145.1 Polypterus bichir lapradei
TATCTATCTATCTATCTATCTATCTATCTATCTATCTATCTATCTATGCATGTGAATAGTGGGAGAGCCATGTATACTTCACATCCTTTTGTTTTTGTTGGTGCTCATTTTAGGGAGTTTTAACCCATCAGCATGTATACAGGTAAAAAAATAAAAAAGTAAAAAGGGTGTAAGTGTTACTCAACAGTCTATCCATTTTCTTACTAAACAATTCTATTTCAGGGCTGCAGGGAGCCTACACTAATGCAAAGCCCATTTTTAGGACAAGGAGGGTATGTAGGAGAAACAGAACTAACCTCTTATTTAAGGCAAGGGCAGGATAAAAATGCATTTCAGTTCATTTTATTGCTACACCCCTCACACAAATATATTAACTACAAACCTAAAAATTGAACGCCCACGTCTTCTCCAACATGGCTGATTCTTCTGAGTTTATTCTTTCTGTGCTAGCATGGCCACCGACATGACGTCCAGAAGTAATTGCACAGTCAAATCTAACAATAAATCCTACCCGGGACGGCATGAGCTTATTTCATTTACCACATACACTCAGCCAGTTTTTGGTAGCAATTTATTCAGCAGGTTAGTTTAAAATAGAAATACTGTTTGTTTGCTTATTGAATAAAAAAAAAAAAAAATAATCTTGGAAAAAAAAAAAACAAATTATAGTCTGTAAGCTTTTTATATCACACTTCAGTTAAAAACATGTTCTCCCACACAAAGACTAAGGTCTGCTGCAGGATCCTACTTTACTGGATGCCCTGGCAGGATATTCCATGGCAGTATATATATGTGTGTGTGTGATGTGAAATAGTGTGCCTTAGCACTTCAGTTTTGCTCTTTTAATTGTACATTGATCAAGTAAAAAGATATTTTGATTTTAATGTAGTGGCTGCAAAAAACTATTGAGCAGCTTGTGTCACTTGCTACAGACGTTCTAGTCAGAATTTGATTGTGCTGTGTGCAAACCACCTGAACTTGAACTTAAGCCTACGACTGAGTGCCTATCGGTCTGCTCCCAAAATAAAAGGTACACTTATAAATATATCGTTTGTCATGCATGTGCATCAGAATGTTATCTTCCAAGCTTTTAAGAGGTAAGCACTACCACACCAGGACACCAAAAGGCCCAAACAAGTTACATCATCCTGGCTGACTCTACAACAGAAAGGATCCACTCTGTTACCAATATCTTAATGATGAATCATTCTGAATGCTAGTGACTTCAAACAAGGAATCAAGTGTCTATCAGGCCTGTTCCATTCGTTTCATTCAAAAGGCACAATCCCAGACTCTTCTGTTTTTTTTGTCACCCACAGCTCAGAGAAGACACCCGTTAAGGACCACTGACTCCGGCCTTTCCCATCCAGGAAGAAGATGTTTCATTCTGGGGATTAGCCCCCTACGCTATGGAGCTCTGACCCTGAAACCTAACCGCTTTCCAGAGCCTTTAAATCCACATCAACGGCTGTAGTTTGCTTTTGTTTCCGCCATTGAGCACGTCACTTTCAGTGACAAAAAAGGAAATATCAGAAATGTTTGCACCTGCCTTTTATTGCAAAGAAGTCACTGGTAGTGTGACATACAGTATTTCAACTAAAGTACCATGGCATTCAGTAAATAGTAATTGTAAAAAGAGAAGACAGGGGCTTTTGACTCCTCTATTTAATAAAAAGATGGCTGAATTAAAGTTCCAAGCTCATTTGGAGATGGAAGAGGCAAAGACCTGAAGCGGTCTGGTCTGACTTCATGTAGTGAGAAATGTTTTATTGCTTTTGTACAAGGGGTTTGAACTGTAATAAGTCATGGCGAGTTACGGCAAGTTCAGGTACTGTGATATTTTGGGTACTATGGAAAGCCGGCTCATACTTTATCTCAATTTAATCCCTTGAACTGCCACTTACTTGGGGTTAATGCACCCCTGGATGTCAAATACTTTTTTGCTGCACTTTTTAAGTAAAAGTCACAATTCACAAAGAAAATGTGAAATTTTAATGGAACACATTTTTTTTTCATGCAAAGAGGATCACAGTTACTGCAAACACTTAACATTTTACACACTGCCAATGAACTGTAAAAACTATTAAAAAAACTACTGCAACAAACTATTATGATATGTACAAGGTGCAACTGACGCCATTAATGAAATTCAGTAAATCACAGAGCCAACTGCGCTTGAAATGGCTGCATGCAAGCACACAGAGGCCAATGCTGATGCTAACAGGCTAGTCTAGTGCAGCGGCTCAATCCCAGGGCCAGTGTTGCTGCAGTGCTGCCGCAGCCGGCAGTAGTCATGTGCTGGCTGCTCATGAAACATGGGGCACTGACTGATCAGCTCCAGCGTGCTGGCAAATTGCTCTGGGAAGTGACTATACTGTAGCTGGTTGTGGTGTTCAATGAATGTACGTCAGCGAATATACTCGGCCCCAGGGCCGGGTTAAGGTGGGTGCTATTGATGCTGCAGCATTAGGCCCATTCCTGAAATAGGCCCAGATGAAAACAGACGAGAATTTTCCGGAAGCTGAACAGTTTTCCTTTGCTATATTAACCTCAAAATAATTCTTAGAATGAAATTTGGAGTCCGACTTTCGGACGCCTAGACACAGCGTTACTTATTATACAGTTACTATTGTTGTTTGCGCTGTGACATAACTATAACGTTGTGTTTATTGTTAACCGAAGATTTCAAGATAATGCTATCAATTTTATGTTAAACAGTTTACTTAGTAATTTAACTGCATTTTTTGCAATATCTTGGGGATTCTTGCCACTTTATTATTGTTCAGTAAGTGCCACGTAGTAAATTTCTCACCTTGAAAGTTAGTTGTAAAGTAAAAATCGATGGCTATTTAAATGGTTATCTGTAAAGGTAAAACTAAAAACCGGCCCGTGGGCCCGGCAAGGATGTTTAGAATTTTTTAAATCCTTGACAGGATTCTGGTCTATTATGAAATTTTAATCATGGACAAATTTTTATTCTGAAAAGCCTGAACTGAGTCACTTTGACCCAATGTCTCAGCAAATTAATTTTTTCTTACTCTATTTTGTAAGAGAATTGCGAAATTTTGTGTATTTCATTGTTAGGTTTTCTGCATTAAATGCACTTTTCAGACAATTGCTATTAAATTTTGATGTTACATAGTTTGATGTTAATCTCGAGTTGTTAAGATACTACGTCATTATTATTATTCATGTTCAATAAAGGCTGGCTGGTTGCGTCTCAAGCAATTAAGGCTCCTTGGTTGGTCTGAGTGCGCATGTACTGTGAGTGTCGAATGCACATGCACCAATGCCAAGAAAAAATAGGCCTCTTTTGCGCTGCAGCATCAGGCCCAGTTTCGTCTTAATCTGGCCCTGCTCGGCCCTTGCGTGTTTTTAAATTGCACTGAAACACGACTATAGCTGGTTACAACATTCAATTAATTTAAGTCACTGAATATACTTGGCTCCGGCATGCTGGCAAATTGCACTGGGAAACAACTATAGCCGGTTGCAGAGTACAATGAATGTACGTCACAAAATGTATATCGCCGAATATACTCTGCTCCGGCATGCTTCCGAATTGCACTGGAAACCAACTTTAGCTGGCTGCGGCATTCAACGAATGTACTTTGCCAAATACTGTATACTCAGCTCCGGCATACTGGCAAATTTCATTGGGAACCGACTATAGCCGGTTCCGGCAGTTTAAGGGTTAATGGTGAATGAGTTTCATCAGGCAGAATGGAAAAAGCAGGAAGGGGAGGAGATTTTAGTGAATGTGCAATGGTGAAAAAGGGAGCACAGTATAATTACAACTAAAATGTGCGATCAAGACATTGAAATAAGGACTTAAATTGTCCGCCATGTCACTGCTCAGGAAAAACAAGTTACATCATCCTGGCTGACTCTACAACAGAAAGGATCCACTCTGTTACCAATATCTTAATGATGAATCATTCTGAATGCTAGTGACTTCAAACAAGGAATCAAGTGTCTATCAGGCCTGTTCCATTCGTTTCATTCAAAAGGCACAATCCCAGACTCTTCTGTTTCTTTTGTCGCTCACAGCTCAGAGAAGACACCCATTAAGCACCACTGACTCCACCCTTTCCCACCCAGGAAAAAGATATTTCATTCTGGGGATTAGCCCCCTGTGTTATGGAGCTCTGACCCTGAAACCTAACCGCCCTACAGAGCCTTTAAAACCACATCAACAGCTGTAGTTTGCTTTTGTTTCCACCATCAAGCACATGTCACTTTCAGTTCACTTTTTTATTTAAGTAAACAGGGTGGCCTGGTTGGTATCCCAACAATTCCTCTTGACTCCTAGCATACCCTTGACTGACGACACTGGGCATCATTGAATTTTATCTATGCTTTTGACACAAGAGACTCTTCCATTAGCGTACAGGACTGTCAGTGTTTTTAACACTTTTCTCTTGTGTCTGCCTTACAAATAAACTATATACAGATCTCCTGCAGTTTACACATGTGGACATTGCAGTTCTTCCATATTTCTCCTTGTGAAACTGCTCAAGCTGTGTAAGGTGTCATAGAGATCAGGAGTAAGCAACTTTTTCATTTGCAGCCACAAATTCTCAATTGGATTGAGATCTGGACTCTGATTTCGCCACACCAGGGGTCTCATTTATAACGGCATGCATAGAACTCACATTATAACATGGTGTGCGGACAAAAGCAGAAATGTGCTTATGCACAAAAAAATCCAGATGCATAAATCTGTGCGTTCGCCGACTTCCACGTTCTTCTGCTCCATAAATCCCGGTTAGTATGAAAAGTAACGCACGTGTTGTCCTGCTGTCCCACCTGAAGCTCAGTGTTCTGTGTAAAGGCAATGGCAAAAGCATAGGGGGAAATAGAAGACGTTCAGTGAATACCAAGTGGAGGAAAGGAAAAATGTACTATTTGTTGGTTTAAACAGTGGTATACACAACAAAAGGAAGTTGATCGAGTGACATAGAGTGTCGGAGAAACTCGAAAGCTCAAGTTCACAAAGTCGCACAGTGCAAAAATAAAAAAGAAGTTGTCACATATCAAAGTCGCCATGAAAAGACGAGTCGTAGCCCACCGTCTGAGTGTCATATGAAAGCTTATTAGGGTACAGAGAAAAAAAAGGCACACAGTGGGAAAAAAAGCACGAAATGTCAGCTTCAACCTCTAAATTTCCACTTTAATCAGGTAGTTTATTTTGTCATTAATAGAACCTCATACACTTCATCTTAAAATCGTTTAATTTACTAGTTTCTGAAATCCCATCCAAACTAAAGTAGCGCGTTAAATGCTTTGTTTTGTATTTGATCTTCTATGTTCTCTATGTGTGTGAATCACTATGTGCTTCCGGGCTTTCTCTTCCTCCGACAGGAGACAGAATCCATTACATCTGTAAAATTACAGCTCTCTGAATAATTAAAATACTGAGATGTATACTTGATATCATTTTCATGATGATATGAGTTAAAGCATGTTATTAAACATGGGAACACGGTGGCGCAGTGATTGTTCCTGCCTCATGTAAGATGCTTGCTTTGCTGTGCGAGACCTTCAATGACATAATTTATTGCAGCAGTAATGTCTCTTTCAAACGTATTAACCCCCAATTCCTGTCCTTACTGTTCTTTCTCCAAATACCCAATCGTCACACAATCAGCTCTGTAATAGACGTTAAGCCATCTGTAAGCTTAGAACACTGATTCTTCAAAACTTTTAAGGAACATTGAAATATCTTCGTAGTACGTCTTTAATTATTCCATCCATCTATCCTTCCAGTGTCACGTCAGCACCAGCAAGAATACAGCATGAGGCAGGAACAATCCGTGAATGGAGCGCCAGTGCCTTGCTAGCACAGCGACACTGTATCCTCACATGTTTAATTATTAACAATATAGATTATGTAAATTAAGTTAAAGTTTTATCTGTATCATATAATAAGCATTTTGCTGCATTTCATCTTAAAAATGATTTTGTCATCATATGTACATACGCGCTTTATAAAGTGACTCAGGTTGTGCAATATTAGATAGATAGATAGATAGATAGATAGATAGATAGATAGATACTTTATTAATCCCCAAGGGGAAATTCACATACTTCAGCAGCAACATACTGATGAAGACAATATTAATTAAAGAGTGATAAAAATGCAAGGCAAGTTAAAAAATACAAGGTGAGTGCAGAACTTGCGTATGCCAGGGTATGAGCTACTGTGGAAATGTGCGTGGCTTTACGCCAAGTTTAGGTTTTATACATTGTGATTTGAACATGGAAACATTCTAGCGCAACATTTTTGTGCGTACGCACCGTTTATACATGAGGCCCCAGGACATTCAGATTGTTGTTTTTAAGCCATTCCTGTGTAGCTTTATGATGGGGGGTCATTGTCTTGTAAGAAAAGAAATCCTCTCCCGAGGCCCAAGCTTCTAGCTTCTTCCTCCAACAATTTGCTTTATTTTGCTGCTTTCACTTTCCTCTGTACCATCACAAGCCTTTCATGGGCTGCTGTAGAGAAGTATCTCCACATCCAGATGCTGCTACCACCCTCCTTCATAGAGAGGTTGGTGTGTTTTTGATGATGTTCTGTGGAGTCTGATGTCCAAAAAGCTCAATTTTATTCCTATCAGACCATAGAACCTTCTTCCAGCTGACTTCCCATGTGTCTTCTGCTGAGACGTCATGTGTGTGTTTTCTCTTTGTCACTCTCCTGTAAAGCTGCAACTGGTGAAACACACAGTTAACAGTTCCTGTCTGCAAAGTCACTCCAGTGTCCGTCAGTGTAGCTTGTCACTCCTTCAGAGTTCTCACAGGTCTCTGGTTGGTCTCATCTTCTTTTATGATCACTCAGTTTTTGTGGATGGTCTTCTTTTGACAGATTTACAGCTGTGCTGAACTCTTTCCATTTCTTGAAGACTGATTTAACTGAACTGCAAGAGATATTCAGTGACATTTTTTTCTCTCAGTGTCTCAGTCTGCCTGAGGTTTTTTGTATGTGATGTGGCCAGGGCTCTTACCTGGCTGGGATGTCTTTGGAATGGTAGGTCCGGGTGAGAGAGCATGCACTGGGAACTATCTCCCCCAGTTCACTTAACACCATCCCCCATGCGTTGCAGCGGTGCCTCATATTCCCACAGGGCACCATGGAACATGGAATTCTGAAACTCAGCCCTGCTGGGCTCTTTCGGTGCTGCCAGGGGGTGCTGCAGGGACTACAGAGCCCTGCTTCATAGGGCTCCCACCTTACCTGGAAGTGCTTTTGGACCAAGCCTATGGGACACTGGAAGTACTCCAGGAGGAGCCAATTGCTTCTGTTCCAGGAGCCAGAGTTGGGAAGGAGAGCACAATGCTTGCCAGGAGGAGTGGAGGTAGATAAAAGAGAGAGAAGAAGAGAGAAGAAAAGGGAAGACAAAGTGCTGCGTGCTTCTTTTATTGTGCTTATTGAGCTTATACCTTGACTGTGCAGTGGGAAACAATTTGGGAAGCGTTTCCCACTAAATAAAAGCCAGGGTGTGACCTGGACATGTGTCTGCATCTGCTTGTGTCAAGTTTGGGAAGCAGGTGCATGCCCTGTAGGCCACAGTGAGTAGATTTTTAATGTAGTTTATTGGTTTCAAATTCCCTAATTTATTTAGATGTGTATGAGGTTAACTGGTCTTAGGATGTAAAACTACCAATACAGGGAGACTGAGACCTTATACACCTTAAGAGGCTGCAACCCTATAATGATGATCTTTACACCATGTCCTCTTGGCCATGTAAGCACCATGGGTGAGCATTCCTTTTTAATGGATTTATAATGGATTTTTAAAAAAGGTTAGTCTGTTTTTTAAGGTGATTTTACCATCAGACCCTGACTTCCTCCTGTTCCTCCTGAAGAAGGAAAATGTTTCCTAAATGCAGTGATGGCATAGAATGCTTTTGAGATGGACATTTCTAACTGTGTTTCCTGTTTACAAGTTGTTTTTTATACTTTAAAGTCTCTATAAATATTGTTCGTATCTGCAATATGATGAGAAGCCTATGGGCTCAGGTAGGAAGCTAATGCAACTTAAATTCACCACTCAGCCACAACATTAAAACCACTGGCAGGTTAAGTGAATGACATTGATCATCTTGTTACCATGGCACCAGTCAAAGAGTAGGATATATTAAGCAGCAAATGGACAGTCAGTTCTTGAAGGTGATTTGTTGGAGAGCAGGAAAAATAGGCAAACATTAGGATCTGAGCGAATTTGACAAAGGCTAACACACATGTGCGCTTGGGAGTCAACCAAAGGAACCAGAAGATGCCAATTCCATGACAGGCCAGGAGGCGGAGGGTGGTGCTGAACCTCTATCTTTTCTCTCCGCAGACCAAATACTAGAAATCTGATTTCTCTCTGTATCTGATTACGCTCTGAAGACATCACTTTCTGTCCCGGCCCCAAGGACTGCCCCAAACCTTCATTGTGTGTCCAGCTGGTTATTTCACACTAAGCAGTGATGGGTAGATGACTGGGTCAGAGCATCTCCAAAATGACAGGTCTTGTGGGGGTGTTCCTGGTATGGAGTGGTTAGAACCTACAAAATGTGGTCCAAGGAAAGAAAACCAGTGAACCAGTGACAAAGGTGCCAAATAATAATAATAATAATAGTAATAATAATAATAATAATACAATTTATTTATGTATTGCCTTTCCAATGCTCAAGGCGCTTCACAGAGTCTCATAAAAAACAGCAGGTACAGTATATGTAACATTGGATACAGATGTTTCCTGAAAAGAACATTAAAAACATATAGATACATGATATACAAAGTCTTTAAATAGAATAAAGACAATAAACCAGAGTAAAATACTACATTCAATACTAAAAGAAAGCCTAGCAAATAACATCATTTGTGATATAACACACAGACAAATTATACTGAGCGTCTGGACAGAGAAGAAAACTGAAAGAGGAAGCAGAATGTCAGGTTAGGGGTAGGCTTAGTGTTAGGGTTAGGATAAGTTAGTTAGATGCCTTCCTGAACAGATGAGTTTTAAGTTGTTTTTTTAAAAAAACTAGGGGCTTTGATTTGGTTTACTGGATATACAATTTAAAGAGATTGTTATTTTCATGGGAATTGTTACATATGCATTATTTTCACTTTTACTTTAAAAACTTTTGTAAAAACAATACTTGTCCTTTATTTCCAGCCCTGGGCATGGTTACATCTATTTCTCGCAGGACGTATAACGTTGCTCGCGTTGTGAAAGGAGATGCTGTCAGATCATCTGCTGTCTTTCTGCTGCTGGCGAGCTGCCTGTTCTGCTTGTCGCATGTTGTTGTTTTAAGAGCTGGGAGCACATGATGTGTGTCTGCCAAAAGCAATCCAACAACTGCTAGGTTAGATGTCCGTGGGCTTGTTTTAAATGATGGCTCACTGCCTTGTTTCACGTGACGTTGTAAAAGCAATACTTGTCGTTTATTTCCGGCCCCGGGTGTGGTTAAATCTCTTTCTTGCAGGACGTATAATGCTGCTCGCATTGTGAAGGGGGGGCGGCTGCTGTCGCGCTGCCCGTCGATCATTTTTAAGCCTGTATAGCCGCTGTCCTTTTTGCCACTTCGTGTCTCTGCTGCTCACATTGTGAAGGGGGGGGGTTAGGGTGGCTGAATGCACGCAAGGAGAAGTTGTCGGATCATCTACTGTGAGCTGCGTGTTTTGCTTGTCGCTTGTCATTGTTTTACGAGCTGGGGCAAGTTAAAGTGTCTCTCGTGGGACTTCAAATTGTCTTCGGAGAAGATCATGTCTTGTCTCCCTAGTCTGCCTCCCCAAGATTTTTTTTTATAATAGAGAGATGAATGGAGTCAGCTGATCTAATTAATTTCGGGAGGTCATTCCAAGTCTGGGTGCCTTACAGCTAAAGGCCCTGCTACCCATAGAGTGCAGTTTAGTGTGGGGCACAATAAGATTAACAGAATCAGAGGACTTTAGTGGGCGAAGAGGAGCATAGTGATGGAGAAGGTCACTGATGCAGTCTGGTGTGAGGCCATTTCAAGCTTTGTAGGTTAATAACAGAATTTTATATTCAATCCTGTAAGACACAGGGAGTCAGTGGGGGTGAAGCAGGATGGGTGTGATGTGCTCGCTGTTGCTGGTTCATGTAAGGACTGTTGCAGCAGCGTTTTGAATCAGCTGGAGCTGTGATACAAGATTAGAAGCGGCACCTGCCAGCAGCGAGTTACAATAATCTATGCGGGATGTGATAAAAGCGTGGACAAGTTTCTCTGCATTAGAAAAGGAGAGGAATGAGCGAACACGGGATATGTTACAGAGGTGGAAGTAAGAAAGTTTCTTAATGTGGTTTATGTTGGCGGAAAACGAAAAGGGAGGAATTAAAAATGACAGTAAGTTTCCTTGCATTAGAAGAAGGTCCGGTGAGATCACCGTTAAGAGTTACTGAGAAGGAACTCATTTTCCTAAATTGTGCTTTATTGTCAATTTGCAGGAGTTCGGTTTTATTGCTATTTACTTTTAAAGAATTCTGCTCCATCCAGGCTTTAATTTCACTGAGGCAAGTGGTGAGCTAAGAAACCCCTTATTGAAGTTTCACTTTTAACATTGAAATAGAGTTAGGTATGATCTGTGTAAAAATGATAACCCAGTCCATAGATACGAATGATATGGCCAAGGGGAAGCATATAAATACAGAAGAGAAGAGGGCCGAGGACAGGGCCCTGAGGAACCCCTTGTGTGACTGGCGCTGAGCTGGATCTGCTGTTGCCAAGACTAACAAACTCTTGCCTGTCAGTCAGATAGGACTTGAACCACTGGAGGGCAGTGCCAGAGATCTCACTGATGCATGTGGGGAGTGAATGCTAGCCTGTCAGGTTCGATCTCACAGTAGAGCTACGGTATTACCAATTGCTGAAAAACTGATGAAAGAAAGGTGTTAAAACACACATTGCATATGGGGTTGCATATGGGACTGTGTAGCTGCAGACCGATGTGAGTGCCCATGTTGACCACTGTCAGGTAGTGCTCTTACCTTTGACTAGACCCTTTTACACATATTTGACAATAGTGAGAAATACCTGTGAGCCAAATTTCAAGTACAGTGCCCTCCATAATGGTTGGGTTCAAGGAAACATTTTTTTGATTTCTCTCTCTGCTCCATAGTTTAAAATTACAAATCAAACTATTCAGACAAAATTACAGTGCACATTGCAGACTTTCATTTAAAGGGATTTTACATTTCAATCACAGTCATTTTCTACACAGTTCCCCCATTTCAGGGCACCATAATGTTTAGGACAATTGGCGTCACAGGTGTTTGTGATTCCTCAGCTGTATTTCACTGCTTCATAAGGCACCTCTGCTTACTTCTACCCTTTGGAGTCTGTAGTTGTCATTGTTCAACCTGAGGACAAGAGCTATGCCAATGAAAATCAAAGAAGCCATTATGTGGTTGAAAAACAAGAATAAAACCATTAGAGACACCACTAAAACCTCAGGATGTCCTAATTCAACTGTCTGGAATATCATTAAGAAGAAAGAACACACTGATGAGCTCAACAATAACAAAGGGACTGGTAGGCCAAGGAAGACCTCCACTGGTGGTGACAGAAGAATCTTCAAGTCGATGTGTCAGAGATGATTATCCACAGAAGACTTTATGAACAGAATTACAGAGGACACACTGCAAGGTAAACCACTAGTTATCCACTATAAACAGGATGACCAGATTACAGTTTGTGAAAATGGACTTAAAAGAGACTGCAGAATTCCAGGAAAAGGTCTTGTGGACAAACGAGACAAAGATGAACCTCCATCAGAGTGATGGCAAGAGCAAAGTGTGGAGAGGAAAAGAAACTTCCCAAGATCCAAAGCAGACCACCTCATCTGTTAGATATGGCGGTGCTGGGGGTGTTATGGCTTGGGCATGTATGGCTGCCACAGGTACTGGCACACTTCTCTTCATTACAGGGCCATCTTAACGCATGTTGGAGCCCCATGGTAATCTATATATGTTGTGACTTGCTGAGTGGTTGTGTAGGTTATGACCCCAGTGCACTACTATGCCTGGGGGCCTATAATGCTGTTAACATGGCCCTGCTTAGTTGATGTTCTAACTGCTGATGATGGTGTCACAATGAATTCTGTGGTGTATAGAAACATCTTATCTGCTCAAGTTCCATCAAATGCCTCCAAACTCATTGGGCAGCGCTTCATCCTACAATAAGATAATGGTCCAAACATTAAGGCATTAAGGCTAAGGCAACAAATGGAAAATTCTTGGTCAAGTCAGTCACCCAAATTAAATCCAGCTGAGGAGGCCTTCCATATACTGAAAAGAAAACTTAACTGGACAAGCCCCTGAAACAAGCAGTAGCTGAAGATGGTTGCATTAGAGTCTTGGCAGAAAGCATCACTAGAGAAGACCCTCAGCACCTGGTGGTATTTATGACTCGCAGAGTTCAAGCAGTCATTGTATGCAAAGAATATGAGACAAAGTCCTAAATAGAGTATGACGACTGATTTAATAGACCTGCCATTGCCATCCCAAATATCATGAAGCCTTGAAAATGGGGGACCACATAGAAAAAGTCCTGTCATTTCTACATGGTGTAACCGAAATGTATGGAATGCCCCTTAAACAAAATTCTGCAATGTGCACTTTTCATTTGGTGTATAGCGGAGGAGAGGAGTAAGCAAACATTATGGCGGGCACTGTATGTGGGCATAAAGAACAAACCAACAAACAGAGATGGTGGGATTTATACTATAGATTGGAGGGATTTAGGATATGGAAATGGAGAAACGATGATCAGCATGTACTTGAATGCTTTTAAAATGAATGGTCCCTTGTGAGTTATTTTGGGGAGAGGAGTGATGTTAGGAAACAACTGAATCATTTGAAAGTTGTAGCAAATGCTTCACTGAACTCTTTCACATCCTACTGTAAAAAGAAACTGAAATGCTACACTAATGATTAAATTGGGGTTCTAATATGTCTCTCATGACATGTTATTATAATCTTTCTACCAGGCCTTGAAAGTGTGCCCTTTAATCAGCAAACAATGAGTGTTACCTCACTGAAAACTATAAATGAAGATAATGTCCACTACAAGCGTTACTTTATTTATTTGAAATCCTTTGACTGCCTGAGTATGTTAAAATATGTATTATTTAAGAAATTACAGTATTCTTGAAATAATTATACTTAAGGCAATTTTTCCATTTTCTGGGCAATAAAGACAAATTCCAAACGCCCTAACATTGTAATGAGAATTGACTTAAATTAAGATGAATTTACTTTGTTTCTTAAGCTGCAGTCCAGAAAGCTTAGTCCTTCTGTTTAAGCAGGATGCAGAAGGAAGCCGTCTGAGCTCTTGCTGAGGTGAAGGCCTGCAGACCAACAATCAGAACATCACCTCCATGACCTTACCCATAACGGTGGCATATTCAGGTAAACCTCAAGGAAAGTGAATTTGGACTTGAAGGTAAAAAAATCAATATGTGCCGCACGGGTGAAGGAGATTGGCAGGCATGTCTTAGTTCATGATAATCCCTTAAGAACAAGCTGCATTGGCACAATTCATATTTACAATTATAAAAAAATATTCTTGAAAAAATCAATACAGGGCCAAATGAAGAGATGGAAAATAATTGTATTATTGATGCAAGAAACACCCAGAGCAATTCATCAACAACTTTATGTAAAAAGTTAATAGTTCCATTTAGGTTAAAAGATGAGGTTATTTTCTTCTGTTTGACATACACATTTCTTTGCAGCTTTCCATTTATTTAGTTACACCTTGGTTTATTAATTTTTATGCTAAAAGTAAATGAACAGGGACAGCAAGAAATTTGGGGTTCCAGCAGGGTAACCCTGTTTAATGGATGGAAAATTAATAACACACGATGGTGCAAAAGACAAAAGGCTCAAGGCACGTCGATTACGTCATGTCTAGTGTTGCCAGACGTCCCTTATATATGGGACATGTCTCATATTTGATAATTTTGTCCCCTGTCCCGTACTGACCTTTCACCCAAATGTCCCATATTTAGTTCATTTTCAAATTTCATAATAAAAATATATTTTTACTACCTTCTTACGTAACTTCATTGTAACTTTATAAGTAATTATACTTTCCTTTCTCAGATTCGCTTGATGAAAATAACCGAAATGTAACGAGGAAACGAGTGTTTGCTCCCCGTTTGCATCTAGTTCAGTTGCTATGGTTGGCTGAGGACAGCGACACTCTTACCGCTTTGCACTCCAGCCGACTGTCAACAAAGTGTGTTGTTACTACTTGCCACGGCCCACTTTTTTCTAACTGCCTGTATTAAATAATAATGATATTTCTCTGTTGTCTCTATTAAATAAATATTTTCAAATGAGTTCACTTTTACAGAATTTCTTTTTAGCTTGTATTAAATAATTTTCAAATGATTTTACTTTTGTTTTCCTTATAAGCCAATAAAATCCTTGCTTTATGTTTTTAACTTATGTCTCTACTTTTATATATTATTTTGGTCTGGGTGTGTAGGGGGGCATGTATAAATTTAAACATAGAGTAATATATAGAGGGATTTTAAGAGAGTCCCATATTTCCAGTTTTCTAATCTGGCAACCCTAGTCATGTCAGAGGTCTTCAATTTTGAGACGCGGGTCCAACAGCGAACACCAACTTCTGTGAGCACAGGATCTGATTGGTGCATTAAAAGGAAGACAGTATTACCAACAGCACCTCCTCTCATCTCAGAGTGGTATTGCTTCCCTTTTCTGAGTCTGGAACGCGTCCCCTAAGCATTTGTGCATGGTAGTATTATATTTCCAAGGTTAGCAAGGGTTAATCTCAAAACCCAAGTTTCTTGCTTGTGATTGGTTTAGAGGGCGGAGTGGTGGCTCTGAGGCTAGGGATCTGCACTGATAATCAGAAGGTTGCCGATTCGAATCCCATAAACGCCAAAAGTGACTCTATTTTGTTGTGTCCTTGAGCAAGGTCTTTAACCTGTAGTTGCTCCGTTTTGGGTATGACATTAATCAGCATCCAGCCCTGCAAGTGGGCCCTCCAACCTGCAGGGATAAACCTCGGGTTTGGTGGCAGAATTGGCACTCCAGGCACCATCTGAAGTAGTGTGGTGCTGAGGTGTCACCTGTCGCATGGCTGTACTCGGGTCCTAATCTGGGATCCTGAGTTAGTTTGTCATGTGGTAGGTTCAACAATGCGCTGTATCACCGT
The DNA here is from genome assembly GCA_026402145.1 of Polypterus bichir lapradei. Classification (NCBI taxonomy): domain Eukaryota; kingdom Metazoa; phylum Chordata; class Cladistia; order Polypteriformes; family Polypteridae; genus Polypterus; species Polypterus bichir. Next base: position 7,185,714 of record JANRMT010062823.1, read on the forward strand.
GTGTTCCTAACCGCTCTCTCGCTCTCTGATTGGTTTATACAAAAACAGAGGAATTAACTGTCATCGCACCCATAAAAATCGATGCTCTAACTAAAAGACAGCCATTTTGCCAATGTTGTCAAAGGATCTATCATGCATTGGGACATGCTTAAAAAAACAAACCCAATTTTGGATAAATACAGATGTTGTTAAGTCAGTGATGAATGAAACAGACAAGTTTTGATTCATAGTGAATACATAAACTGACACTGAAGCCCTGCCCATACTACTACAATTCCATTTAAAAATACAGACATCAGTCTCAGTTTTCCCATCTGTCCACACTATCCTGAAAACAGAGATTTCTTAAAATGCTCTCCAGGGCCATACATATTTCTGATAACATCAGCCCAGTGTTTCAGTGTGGATGGCTGAAAACATACAATTTTGAACACGAAGACTCTAATCGTGCTCTGATTGGCTTGTCCTTATGTACAGGTAGTCATCAACTTATGATGTTTGAGTCTTACAACTATTTGACTTTTGTAGAAATGGCAGTTTTTCGCCGTATGCTGTGACTCATTCAACTCAATCTCAATTTATTACCTGCAGTGGTTTCAGCTCTGTTGTTACATTTTTCTTATGATTACATGAATAAAATCAGTTGATCTCGACATAGAAATGAAGGTGATCAAGCAGTTTGGGGGAAGGAAGGAAAGTGAATGAGATCTGTGGAAGTAAAAAAACTCCCCCTGAGGAAGACAGGACAAGTTCAACTAATTCGATTTTTATTCAGTCACAGATAAGTACGTGGATTCTACATTGCAAGGCAGAGTGGATTCTACGTTGCAAGACAGAAGAGCAGTTACATTTTTTTTCTATTGGCTTTTTATAATTTCTTCTTCCTCCCCTTTCCTCTTATTTCTTAAAAATAAACATAATATCTTTTACTTAAGCATTTTGTTTCAGTATGCTAATGGGCCATCTGTTCTTATTTTTTCACTGATCAGATAGACCCTAAAGAAGGAAAGGTCATCTCTCCTGTGTCAAATAGATGTGTTACTAAAGAAATTGGAAATTGTCTTTGGTCAGCTTACTGCACTCTGTCTTATGGCAGACGCCTGTATGAATAACCTGCCGTTATAGCAAAACGGCTTTGTCAGCTGTTAATCCTATTCATTTTTCTTTCACAGATCACATGTGACTGAAAGTTATTCCATTGTAACTCGTGTTTACCACACATGCTGTTCTGCTGTACTCTATGACCCTCCATCGACAAAACATACCTCTTCAGCACTCCAGTGCTTTTTAATGTACAGTACTCTAATGTGTAAAGCAGTACTGTGATAGCCATGTCTATCTGTCTGTCTGCATGAAACAACTCTACTTCCTGTGGATTCGTTTTGTTCAAACTTGGCACACCAGTTCCTCAAGTTCCTCATTGCAATGTCTTGAATGTCTTGTGTGTGCTGTTCACATTTTTGAAATTTCAAAATCTTGAGATTGAGAAGCATTTGTGAACTCCTCTGTGTTATAACAGGGAAACATTTTGGCAACACAAGCTTCAGATTAATTTATGGCTTCAGTTGTACCTCAAAAATGTAACTCAACTTCAACTAGTATTATTTTATTTTTCATAACTTTTCCTTTTACTTGCTCAACAGCCTCTCTTGATGGCAAAACAGTGAAAAAGCGACCTACAATTGTGTGTGCTGAAGAAAACACACCTTAAGCAGGACACAGAATGGGGTGGGGCCAGATGTAGGTGGGGTTGGATGGCCGAAAATTACCATATAAGAAAGGTATGGTGTTAGATGTGTATTTATTAATTCAATTCAGTATGCCACAATCTGTGGTGGGCTGGTGCCCTGCCCGGGGTTTGTTTTCCTGCCTTGCGCCCTGTGTTGGCTGGGATTGGCTCCAGCAGACCCCCGTGACCCTGTAGTTAGGATATAGCAGGTTGGATAAGGGATGGATGGATGCCACAATTTGATCACAGAGGTCTACAGAAAGTTCCTTGGATTTCGTGGTTTGGTTTTTGTCCTGACATGCTGGCTGAATTGTGGAACCTTCTAAAGACAGGTACACATGTGCCTTTTTAAATGATGTCCAATCAGTTCAGTCCAATCAAGGTTTAGACTCCTGAAAAAGAATTAAAGCAAACAGGATGCACCTGTGCATTTGTGATTTTTATTAAAATTGGCAGATCCTTCCAAAAACATATTTTTACTTTGTCGTTATTGTGGGCAAAAATGGGTAAAAATAAGAAATGTATCTATTTAAAATTACAGTGATGGTCTGAGTGAGGTGTTACACAGGCATTTCTTGAGACACTTCTTCTGAATGATCCATTGGCTGAAAGTCCTCAGTGTTGGCGTCTCAGTCTTCAGAGGATGCGCAGCCTTGTACTGTATATATACATATTGTGAACAAAATAGAGGACAAAAGATAAAGTTTTGGGGATTCCACTCTGTATATTGACCCCCCTGCTAACAATGACAGAGTAATCATAAAGGACAGAGTCATTCACATAGACTGAACTGGTGAGTGGAGGGTGGCTGTTTATATTTTCTTGACAGGAAGAGGTGGGGTAGGAGGGGAAGTGAGGTAGGCAGGAAGGTGTGGTATGGCCCAGGAAGTAGGAGGAGCTTTAGCTGGTCTTCCCTTCTGAAGACCTAGGAAAGAAGAAGAAAAGGCACTAGTGCTGTTTATCAGCTCCTGTCCCTGTGATTTACCTAAAGCTAAGTCCTTACACTGCTTCCCATTTGCACTTGTGTGACACGATATATATATATATATATATATATATATATATATATATATATATATATATATATATACTAGCTGTCACTCGTGGCTCCACCCGCGTAGTAGTGAAACAGGACAGTTAGGAGGGCCCTGCCTGGCTCCCCACTCCTGACGTCACACTTTCCCTTGTCCCGCAGCCTCTCCCTCAGATAAGCGCAAATATATCACTCCTGCAAGTGAACTATGATTCTTAGCACAAAGAGGGAAGTCACAAAATCAACCGGAATGTTCAAGCAAATTCTAGAAAAAAAGCCCGATCTAAATTCGTTAAGTAGTTTTGTTTGTAATGATAATGATAATGAGTAGTCTCGTTTACTAGCTAAGCGGATGTAAGATACGCCCTGAGGCTGGCATGTGAGTGAGGAGGGCACCGTTCCCTTCTCCTTGGCCCACTGCGTCTCTCTCAGATTTGTGCAAATAAATCGGAACTGCAAGCGAACTATGATACTCAGCATGATGAGAGAAGTCGCAAAAATCAACTGGAATGTTCAAGCAATTATAGAAAAAAACCTGAATTCCATTAAGTAGTTCTCTTGTTTAACTCTTTCAGGGCGGGTGTCAACTTTTGTCAACAGGAGGGGTTGAGAGCACATGTCGACAAAAGTCGACATTCAGGGCTAGAGGGCGACAATCAGCTGTTAATAGCGACAAAACACACTGTTACGTTACAGGCATTCCCTCTCTGCTCGGAGGAATGTTAGACACATTGACTCAGCATCTAATCCTTGTGTGTGCGTGAGTTACGAAATGTAAACAAATGTAAACAAAGGCAAGATGGCATCAACATCTCACGAGGGAGCAAAGTGAGTGTAGAAAAGAAAATACTCAGCAGACGATGTTTTGTGCATTATCGCTGAGTTGGACTCTGATTTTTCAGAATCTGATTTTGTTGACAGTGATCAGAAGATCGACCAAGAGAGTGAGGAACTGGCATCAGCTGATCGGACAGTAGCCGATGCCGCCCCAGTTGATCGGCTGCCAGTTTAGCGCATTTGTGCAGCCGATGCACCTATGGCAAGGTTCGTGTGGGAGGAATACCCAGACATTTATCCGTGGGAGCCAAACTGGCTACTGGACTTCACAAGACAGCATGGCTTGCTGTTGGACACGACAGATTACCAGCCGCTGGACTACTTCAGGCTGCTCTCTCCTGAAGCTGCTTTTCAGCTACTGTCAGACGAGACAAACAGGTATGCAGAGCAATTTTTTGAATCCCCGGCTGCACTTGCACCGCATTCTCGTTTTTCAAAGTGCAAATCCACAACAAAAGACAAGATGAAGGGCTTTGTGGCATTACAAATAGAGATGGGACTAGACTGGTGATATAACTTCAGGGAGCATTGGTCCAAATGTGCTTTGTCCCCTGGTGGCTTTGGACAGGTTATGCCGCGTGATAGGTACGTGCTCCTGAAAAGTTTTATTCACTTCTGTGATAACCAGAAGCAAATCCCAAGGGGTGGGACAGCCTATAACCCCATGTATAAAGTTCAGCCCCTGCTTGACATTGTTGAACCAACATATAAACAATTTTATCAGCCTGGCCGTGATTTGTCTGTGCATGAATCTATGATAAAATAAAAGGGACATCTTTTTTTCTGACAATATATGCCAGACAAGCCCATGAAGTATGGCATAAAGGATTTTGTACTGGATTACTTTCAAAGAAAGAACTGTCCCTTGACAAGTCAGGTTGTGCTGGAGCTGCTTCAGGGCTATAAACATTTGGGTCATGTTGTGTACATGAACAATTTTTATACATGCCCAGAATTGTTCATGGAGCTACAGAGCAGTGGAACTGGAGCTTGTGGCACAGTGAGGGTGAACAGGAGACACATGCCTTCACAGTTGAAGCCAAACAGGCTGAAGAGGAAAAGAGGTGACAGTTCAGTTTTCATGCGGGTGGAAAACTTAGTGGCATTGGCATGGCACGATGTCAAACAGGTGACTTGTCTCTCTACAGTACACACTAACAATATGTGTGAGAAAGTGCAGCAAATGACAATTGAAAAGGAGGCACCAATGCAACACATATTGTAAGTAGTGCAGTGTGGATACACATGCAATTGACTGTTTTGAGCGATATCATACTTTACAGGACTTTGCTGTGTAACATGTATGTGATATGTATGTGAAATCATAGTATGGGAAATCATATAGTATGCAGGCTCATACAACATACAAGACAGTAATATTTGTCAAAAATAAATATTTTTTGCTGATTTGATATGTTAAACAATTGCTTTGTGTTCTTTTTTAAAAAATATATATTACAGTTTGACTAAAATAGTACACACACCCACACTCACACACACAACTGGCTTGTAATTTCCAATAAATTTGTTAATAAGAAAAAAATACAATGTATATATTATATAGTAAATATTTATACAAAGCATTCAATAAATGTATATGAGTTAATGAATCCAATTTTTTCAACAATGCATATAACAAATGTATTTTTCTCTCTCAATATAAAATCCAGTTAACTGAAAAACAAAGTGCAGGATCAAAATAAGAGTCACTTTTAGTACCTTTTTCTGTATCAAGTTAGGGAGCATGCACTGGTACAGCAGCCACTACACGACAAAACATCTCGGGATCCCGGTTGGCAACCCCCAGGCAGACCAGTCCAGTCCCACCCTCTGGAAATAACCCTCTATCTCCTGCAGCCAGGTATTACGTGGGCAACCCCTTGGCCTGGTCCAGCCACTTGGGTCCCCAACAACGAGGATACTGTGAGTTGGATCACCCTTGGGGAATCACGCCACATGGCTGTAGTGCCATATCTGACCTCACAGTGCAGGTAATGTGCCTCATTCGGGACTCCATGAGCAACCACTCATTCGACGCAAAGTCAAACCAACGGTACCCAAGGATTTTCCAGAGAGACACAGTACCAAAGGAGTCCAATTTTTATCTCAGGTCACTGGATAGTGTCCATGTCTCACAAACCATACAGCAAGACAGGAAGCACCAGGACTCTAAAGACTTGGACCTTCGTTCTTTTGCATAGATATAGGGAGCGCCACAAACCTCTTTCCAGCGACCTCATGACCCCCCATGCTCTCCCAATCTGTCTACTGACTTCATAGGAAGAGTCACCAGAGACATGAATGTCACTGCCTAGGTAAGTAAACCTCTCAACAAGGTCAACACTCTCTCCGCAAACAGACACACTGCTGATGGCTGTGCCCAAGAGGTCATTAAAGCCTGGATGTTGGGTTTTATCAGGTCACCCGCAAGCCCAGACACTCAGACTCCTCACTCAGTCTCTCAAGCGCCCCGATCAGAGCCTCCATTGACTTCGCGAAGATCACAGCATCATCAGCAATGTCAAGATCCGTGAACCTTTCTTCACCAACAGATGCCTCACAGCCGCTGGACCCCACGACCTTGCCCAACACCCAGTCCATACAAACATTGAACAGAGTAGGAGCTGAACACATCCCTGACGAACCTCCAAATCAACTGGGAAAAACACTCTGCCTCCACTCTGCACAGCACTCACAGTACCAGTGTACAGGCCAGCTATGATATCCAGCAACCTTGAGGGGATCCCGCGAATGATTAGAATGTTCCACAGGGCAGCTCGATCAACTGAGATGAACGCTTTATGAAAATTGACAAAGGCTGCAAAGAACCTCTGCCGATATTCTCGTTTGTGCTCCATGAGAAAACCTCAGTGCCAGGATGCGGTCAATGGTAGACTTCTCAGGCGTAAAACCAGACTGTTCCGATCGCTGGTATGGGGGCAAGTGATCACAGATCCTATTGAGGATGACCCTAGCAAGGACCTTACCTGGCACCGAGAGCAGTGTTATCCCCCTGTAGTTGCTGCAATCCAGGCGATCACCCTTCCCTTTCCAGATAGATAGATAGATATTTTATTAATCCCAAGGGGAAATTCACAGAGATGACAAGTCCCGTTTTCCAGTCAGTTGGGATGATGCCAGTCTCCCAAATGGAAGCAAAGATTGCTTGCAATGCCAGGAGGACAGCCTTACCACCAGCCTGGAGAAGTTCACCCCGGATACCACAGATCCCTGCAGCCTCCCCCCCCCCCCTCAGCTGGTTCACCACCTGTGCAATCTCAGTGAGATTTGGTGGTTCACAGCTAATTGGAGGATCAGCCTCAAGAACCGTGGACCCAGAGATATCCAACGTCCTAGGAGGATCAGCTTTGAACAACTGCTCAAAGTAGCCAGCCCAGCAGGTCACAACTGCAGTGTAATCCGTAAGGACCATTCCATCAGCCGCCCTGACTGCTACTCTCCGAGGAACAGATTCAGATGTGCGTAATGCTTTGATTCCTCTGTAAGCAGGATATGGGTCGCTAGACCACAGATGATGCGTCACTTGCTCACAGATTCTTCTTACAAATGCCTCTTTATCTGCCCTCAGAGCCCTCGCAGCCGTCCTTCTCAGTTCCTGGTACAGGCCAGAGTTGCCATTGAGCCGTGCACTTCAACTCCTCTCGATGATATCCAGGGTGTCCTGCGAGATGAAACACCTCCTTCTGGGAACACCAGTAACACCAACACAACCCTCAGCAACCTTCAGGGTCTTGTCACAGAAGGTCTCCCACATCACATTAGGATCGGCAGTCGCACCCAAATCCATAGGTTCCTCACACAAACTACATGCAATCTCATTAGAAACAGCCTGGTCTTGGAGTTTGGCCAAGTTCAGGCTCATTTTCCTAGTAGGTGGTAACCTACTGGAACTAAGCTGGATCCTAAGTGTAGCAACAACAAGTCTGTGGTCAGACTTCACAAACTGGGCACTTCTGTAGACTCTGCAGTTTTGCAAGAGCCTCCAGCGTCTGCCCACGAGGATATGATCGATCTCCATCACTGCACCACCAGTATTGGAGTACCAAGTCCAATGATGCAGTTCTGGGTGCTTCAACCAGGATGCAGTGATTCGAAGCCCCTGACCTTTTGCAAAGTCAAGGAACATGGAGCCACTTTCACCACGGTCGCCAGACCCATGGGGACTGAGACAATCCTTATAGCCAGCCCTGTCAGTGCCAGTGGCTGTATTGAAGTTACCCATGACCATAGGAGTGTCACCTCGTGGACACCCATCAACCACCAACCACTGCAAATAAAATGTCTCCCTTGTCGAAACATCACTGCAGTTGGAGCATACACTGAGACAACAAACAAGGCACTCAGGGAGTGCTGTAATCCCATAAAAGTCCCATAATACACTTGTTGAAAGGAGTGACATCGGACACCATCGGAAGAAGCCAATCCGCTACAGCAACAGCTACTCCCTGAGTATGACAGCCATCAGAGCTACCAGACTAATAAAAGGTGTATCCACCTACAGAGATATTGCCAGTCCCCGGTCTGCACACCTCTGAGAGTGCAGCCACTGAAATGTGGAGTTCAAGCAGCTCCTCCGACAGCAGAGGAAGATGATCATCTTGCCGGAGAGACTAGACTTTCCATGTGCCTACTCATATGGGCTGCCTGAAACTGGCCACACCAGTTCCAATCCCCAAAAGACCTGACCCCACTGTCTCTCCAACGGTTTCGACTCTTCCGGGGATGGGGCTCCCGATGACTTTCCCCCATCCCCTTCATGATGCAAGCAGCCTTCTTATGGATGGTTGCAGCAGAGCTACTCCCGCGGAGAGCAAAAAGGAGTCTTTTCTGAGCTTTTCTGAGTTTTTTTACGATGGCTGGCGTGCCAATCCTGCCACCAACCCCCTTTATTTCCCTGCAATTTGGAGGACCGCTTGCAGGGTTGGATGCAGTTTAACGTCATGCCCAGGACGTATATCTGTATCTCTGCTTAAATTACTACAGTATAACATGTCCCCATATCTGTGTCCCTGCATCAACAAAGAAAAATATATCTTCCAAAATCAATCCAGTTTATCCACAGTTCGTCTAGTACAGGGGTGGGCAATGTGGGTCCTGGAGAGCTGCAGGTTTTTGTTCCAACCCACCTTCTTAATGAGAAGTCAATTTTTGCTGATGAAGCCCTTATTGCTTAAGTGACATTTTGATTCTTCATTTTAGTGGTCTCGCTCGTTAAAGGTCCCCAACCTTAATTGCTTATGACAATCTTAAACAGTTGCATTCGCTGTTCTAATGGCTTTTTATTAGCAATGAGATGTAAATGACAAAGCAGGCAGCAGTTTTCCATCTAGCTTGTTTCCATTTATATCTGTGTGTGTTCTTTCTGCACGGTTTGATTTAATAAAACACTTAATAGAACAATGTGACAGACTGAAAATGATCTGTTTAAGGCTTCAAATCATTTGGATGATATCTTTGGAAAGGAAACAATCTACAATACAAGAACCTTACATTGCAGACTAACAAGCCATAAAATTAAATAAGGTCTGAGACTGGCAAGGATTGGTTTCTAATTAAGCAATTGAGTTGTAATGAAAACCTGCAGCCATTGTGGCCCACTGGGACCGTCACTGCTCACCTCTGGTCTGGTCCTCAATCACGGTCCTAGAGGGCCGCAGTGGCTATGGGTTTTCATTCCAACCAGTGTCCTAATTAGAATTCCGTCCTAGCTGATAATGATAGTTGGTGTTTAACTCTATGGCATTGCCTTGTTAGTGCTTTCATTCATCAAATACAAATTGTAGTTACTTTGTAGATCAGAGGTCCTCAATTACAGCCCTGAAGGTCTGCTGTGGCTGCAGGTGTTCACTTTAACCAATTTCTTAATTAGAACCCTTTTATTTACTACTAAAGCAATACGTTTTTTGGGCTTAATTTGAGTTCTCTTGCCCGTTACCATTCAGAACCCTTAATTGCCTATTTTAGATTTTAGCAGCTGCATTTAAGTTTTAATTCTTGCCTGTTTTCTTAATGTTTTCCTGCTTATCGTCACACCTTTTTTCTTTCTCTCTCTGTAGCTCAGTGTGTGCATTCGCGCCTGTGCCTCTCGCTCTAGAACCTTCCCTGAAGTATGCATTCTCCTTTAATGAAAGGAACACTAGTTTCCTAGATTCTTTTGCATACATACTGCTGATTTTTATTTGATTACTTTGAGTTCCTGCTGATTACATTAGCATTTGTTGATTATTTCATATAATTATTTATTTTTTAAATATTTCTATTGATTTCATTTGAAGCAAATAACATCCATACAATCAAGTCAAACTCAACAAACCAAAATTCATCCTCCATCCAAGAGAAAGAGTGGAGAGCCACCAACCAGAGTGAATCTTTAAAAGCAGCAAGGAATGAAGAGTATCCTTTACCCCGATAGAGGTGCTTATTCTAAAATGTTATTGATTAGATCCTGCTGCATTTTAAAAAAAGTTTTGAACAGATCCACTAAGCGAGAATTACATTATTTCCAATTTCAAATATACTGCTCAAAAAAATTAAAGGCACACTTTTTAATCCGAGTATCAAGTCATCGAAACTTCTGGGTTATTGATCTGCTCAGTTAAGTAGCAGAGCAGTTTCAGCTGCTTTGGTGCATTACAGGTGCAACAATGAGAGACCCCCAAAACAGGAATGGTTTAACAGGTGGAGGGAGGCCACTGACATTTTTCCCTCCTCATCTGTTTTTTCACTCATTTTGCATTTGGCTATGGTCAGTGTCGCTACTGGTAGCATGAAGCCATACCTGGACCCTACAGAGGTGGCACAGGTAGTCCTACTTCTCCAGGATGGCAGGCACATCAATACGCACCATTGCCAGAAGGTTTGCTATGTCTCCCAGCACAGTCTCAAGGGCATGGAGGAGATTCCAGGACTCAGGCAGTTACTCTAGGAGAGCTGGACAGGGCTGTAGAAGGTTCTTAACACATCAGCAGGACTGACCGGTATCTGCTCCTTTGGGCAAGTAGGAACAGGATGAGCACTGCCAGACCCTACAAAATGACCTCCAGCAGGCAGGCCACTGGTGTGAATGTCTCTGACCAAACAATCAGAAACAGACATGAGGGTGGCCTGAGGGCCTGATGCCCTCTAGTGGGTCCTGTGCTCACTGCCCAGCACCGTGGAGCTCAATTGGCATTTGCCATAGAATACCAGAATTGGCAGGTCCACCACTGGCACCCTATGCTTTTCACAGGTTCACCCTGAGCACATGTGACAGTAATGAAAGGGTCTGGAGAAGCCGTGGAGAACGTCATGCTGCCTGTAACATCTTTCAGCATGACCGGTTTGGTGGTGGGTCAGTGATGGTCCAGGGAGGCATATCCATGGAGGGACACACAGACTTTTACAGGCTAGACAACAACACCTTGACTGCCATTAGGTATCGGGATGAAATCCTTGGACCCGTTGTCAGACCCTATGCTGGTGCAATGGGTCGTGGGTTCCCCCTTGTGCATGACAATGCCCGGCCTCATGTGGCGAGAGTATGCAAGTAGTTCCTGGAGGATGAAGGAATTGATACCACTGACTGGCCCCCACGCTCACTCGCCTGACCTCAATCCAATAGAACACCACTGGGACATTATTTTTCAGTTAATCCAACACCTCAGTCTGTCCAGGAGCTCATTGATGCCCTGGTCCAGATCTGGGAGGAGATCCCTCAGGACACCATCCGTCATCTCATTAGAATGTTGTCAGCCATGCATACAAGCATGTGGGGGCCATAGAAACTACTGAGTACGATTTGGAGTTGCTGCAATGAAATTTTGGCAAAATGGACTCGCCTGCTGGCCACATCATTTTTTCACTTTGATTTCCAGGGCGTCTTTGAATTCAGCCCTCTGTAGGTTGATAATTTTCATGTCCATCAAACGATGTGCCATCCTTTCGTTCCTAACACATCACCCGCTCCATATCAGTAGAGATATCCAGCAGGATTTTTTTCCATTGAGATCTGATGTGTTTTCAAAGTGTTCCTTTAATTTTTTTGAGCAGTTTAGTATATAACATCAGTTACCCACAGACTTAAAAGAGGTGGGATGGGATTCTTCCAATTGAGCAAGATAAGTCTACATGATAGTATGGCAGTAAAGGCAATTCCAGTTTGTTTGTCCTTCTCCACTTTAAGCCTATCTAGGTGTCCATGAACTCAGCTATAAATGGGTTAGAAGGGATTGCGACACCAAGGCTGTCTGATAGGCCTTCAAAGATTTTTGTCCAAAGTGATGTAAATTGGGTCCACGCCTGAAACATGCGTCTCAGTGAGGCTGGAGCTAGTTTGCAATGTTCACTTTTAATTTCAAATATCTGATATAAAACTATAAATGTACCAGGTACATGAATATAAAGAATCCTCTGTCCCAACAGACAGAATTACAGAGCAGAGCAGATGTTAAAATTCAGCAGCCAATGTGTATGGAACTCTTGTCAAGTGAAACAAATGAGCCTGATTGTCTGTTTTGTTCCCTTGGGAGGAAGTGCACAGTAAGAAGCAGAATATATTCTGACATGATTCAGCAATGCACCACTTTATGAATTTATTATAACTTTTAAAACTGTATGTGGCTTATTTATTTATTTTTTCATTTGTTATGCATATTACTTAGATCAGAATGACACGATGGTGCATTATTTGGCACAAATCCTGAGCCTGGCTTTAGATCTGTGATGTTTTTTCAGTTTCTCCCTGTGGTATCCTAAACCTCACTGATTTTTCCAAGTCTCTCAAAGACTAATGAGAAAGAATAGTTTGAATTAAGCCAATCGAACAAATGTAACCTAACACAGACACGAAGCTGCAAGAGTGTATTCTTATAAGACAAATGTACTAAACTAACTTTTAAGGTAGCTTTTGAAATTGTATAATCAATTATTATCTGTGATGATCATTATGTGCGAAATGTAAGCTATAATAAGAATGTGCTGTGCATTAACTGACAGTATATCATTAATCTTTTTATAAGCTGAACCAAAAGATTCTTAAATTGTAACTGCCACATAGCCATTGAAGTATTGTAACCCTGATGGTGCACTAGTCATAGCTGAATTGCATACAGTTGTGCTTGAAAGTTTGTGAACTCTTTAGAATGTTCTATATTTCTCTATAAATATGACCTAAAACATCATCAGATTTTCACTCAAGTCCTAAAAGTAGATAAAGAGAAACCAATTGAACAAATGAGACAAAAATATTATACTTGGTCATTTATTTATTAAGGAAAATGATAGAATATTATATATTTGTGAGTGGCAAAAGTATGTGAACCTCTAGGATTAGCAGTCAGCAATCAATGGGATGACAATCAGGCGTGAGTGGGCACCCTGTGTTATTTAAAGAACAGGGATCTATCAAAGTCTGCTCTTCACAACACATGTTTGTGGAAGTGTATCACGGCACAATCAAAGGAGATTTCTGAGGACCTCAGAAAAAGAGTTGTTGATGCTCATCAGGCTGGAAAAGTTTACAAAACCATCTCTAAAGAGTTTGGACTCCACCAATCCACAGTCAGACAGATTTTGTACAAATGGAGGAAATTCAAGACCATTGTTACCCTCCCCAGGAGTGGTTGACCAACAAAGATCACTCCAAGAGCAAGGCGTGTAATAGTCGGCGAGGTCACAAAGGACCCCAGGGTAACTTCTAAGCAACTGAAGGCCTCTCTCACATTGGCTAATGTTCATGTTCATGAGTCCACCATCAGGAGAACACTGAACAACAATGGTGTGCATGGCAGGGCTACAAGGAGAAAGCCACTGCTCTCCAAAAAAAACATTGCTGCTTGTCTGCAGTTTGCTAAAGATCACATGGACAAACCAGAAGGCTATTGGAAGAATGTTTTGTGGATGGATGAGACCAAAATAAAACTTTTTGTTTTAAATGAAAAGCGTTATGTTTGGAGAAAGGAAAACACTGCATTCCAGCATAAGAAACCTTAACCCATCTGTGAAACATGGCGGTGGTAGTATCATGGTTTGGGCCTGTTTTGCTGCATCTGAGCCAGGACGGCTTGCTTTCATTGATGGAACAATGAATTCTGAATTACATCAGAGAATTCTAAAGGAAAATGTTAGGACATCTGTCCATGAACTCAATCTTAAGAGAAGGTGGGTCATGCAGCAAGACAACGACCCTAAGCACACAAGTCGTTCTACCAAAGAATGGTTAAAGAAGAATAAAGTTAATGTTTTGGAACGGCCAAGTCAAAGTCCTGACCTTAATCCAATTGAAATGTTGTGGAATGACCTGAAGTGAGCAGTTCATGTGAGGAAACCCACCAACATCCCAGAGTTGAAGCTGTTCTGTATGGAGAAATGGGCTAAAATTCCTCCAAGCCGGTGTGCAGGAATGATCAAAAGTTACCGGAAACGTTTAGTTGCAGTTATTGTTGCAAAGGGGGGTCACACCAGATACTGAAAGCAAAGGTTCACATACTTTTGCCACTCACAAATATGTAATATTCGATCATTTTCCTTAATAAATGAGCAAGTATAATATTTTTGTCTCATTTGTTTAACTGGTTTCTATTTATCTACTTTTAGGACTTGAGTGAAACTCAAGCTGATTTTTTAGGTCATATTTATGCAGAAAAATAGAAAATTCTAAAGGGTTCACAAACTTTCAAGCACAACTGTAGCCTAAGTTGAACCTGGAATTTTAGGTATGCAGACAGTACCTCTTATCTAAAGACTACCATGTACTTCTCCTGTACTGATCTAACATGTCATCTTAAGCTACTTGCAAACTCTGCGTGACCTGAAAATTGAACTGCCATACTTCCTCTTTTTGTTTAGTAAACAAACTGGTATACAACTGAGCTAACTTCCTTCTTTAGAGGGGCTGCCTATAACAAACTGAGCTTGCAGGGGCTGCAGCATCTCTGCAACCAAGAATAAAGAAATTGCTTTTTACATTTTATTGGTGTCCGCCTTCTGTTGTTCCCGACTTTCAGCAACCACACTAACTTTTGAGTTTTCATTGCAATCACTGTAAAACTGAACTACTCTGCTAGTCACTATTTTTATGTTTCCACTTTCAATGTTTTATTGGTTTATATTAATGTATGTGTGTAGTTTAAAATGGAGAGCATGTGTTGAATCTGTTGAAGATTTTTTTTTTAATTATATTGTATTCACTATTCAGGGGACACACCAAAATTTCATTGTGCATCTGTGCAATGACAATAAATGGCATTCTATTCTATTCGTGGCTCTACTCCGTTGGGCCCTTGAGCAAGACCCTTAACCTGCAATTGCTCCATCCTCGGTATGACGTTAATCTGCATCCAGCCCTGCAAGCAGGTCCTCCAATTTAAAGAGAAAACGTGGGGGTTGGCGGCAGGATTGGCACTCCAACCACCGTAGAAAGCATCACACTGTTCTAGTGCGGTGCTGAGGTGTCACCTGCTACACTCGGGTTCCAATCCAGGTGGTCTGTCATGTGGTGGGTGCAGCGATGTGCTATTGGTGCATGTTTCCAAACTCTTTATATATATCCTGGACAATCATCATATAATTTTCTGTCTCTACTTTCTCTCTCATCCACCTCCAGACCTCTTGACGTGGTATTCTATCATTGGCTTCCTGCAAACCAATAAACACCATTTGCAGACATGTTTTCTGTTTTTCTCTCTTTGCTTCTGTAGCAGCTTTAAAATGGTTGCTGATGCTTTGAAGGAAGACAGACACACCAATGTCCAGATTCTGCCGTTTATTCTGCAACAGCGTCATCCAGCTTTTTTTCTCTATAAGGGCTTGTATATACGTCACGCTCAGAAGGTGTACGCTCCCGCATCATGGCTGCCACGCATTCCCAGTGTTCATTTGACGCGTCTTCAGAGCAAGTCCTCAGAAATTAACACGACGCATGTGCGAATTGCACTACCAGCAAAAAGTCGGGGGGCGCAGTGTGCTAAAAGTTGGAACGTGACGTCAGAGTCTCTGTTTACTATCTACATGTGACAGAAAGCCGCTTTGTGGATCCTACAAGGTTGATGTGCATGCTTCGTTGTTTAATGAATGGTTCGATGTGGTGAAACAAAATGCCGACATACAGATGCATTCGTGGTGCTTTTATATTCAAGCATCACATATTCCCGATCGTAATGATACGATACATTTTAAAAGTCTCACATACCATCTTCTGTGCCGTCTTTTTTTTTCTAGGGCTTCCACCTGACCTGACAGCAGCGGCAAACAGCAATAGATCACCACACAGGACACATTAAATGTATGATATTCCAACTCTCTGCACATTTAGAATACTTAGATTTATACTTGATATCACTTTCATGATGAAATGCATTAAAGTATGTATATTACACTTTACAGATAAATCGTTAATTTCGTTTAAATAATGAATGCTGTTAATAATAACACACATGGAGGTGACACGGTGGCAGAGCTGTAGCATTGCTGTCTCACAGGGAGTCACGTCACTGGTATTCCCTGACTGGAGTTTACATGTTTTCCTGCTGGGTTTCCACAGTGTGCTCCGCTTTCCTTCCAAAGACATGCAGATCTGGTGACACTAAAATGACTCCTGTGTATGTGAGTGCTTATATTCACCTTGCGATGAGCTGATGCCTCGTCCAGGGATTGTTTCTGCTTCGTGCCCAATGCTAGCTGAAATGGGCACATCCCTGGATTGATGGATTTAATCATTAAACATCCTTTTCAGAGATATTGCGGTAAGGTGTCCTCGGAATTTAATGGGTGTTCCTGTTCTCACCGTGATGATATCTTGCACTGCCACACGGTGGCGCAGTGGTAGCGCTGCTGCCTTGCAGTTAGGAGATCCAGGTTCGCTTCCTGGGTCCTCCCTGCGTGGAGTTTGCATGTTCTCCCCATGTCTGCGTGGGTTTCCTCCCACAGTCCAAAGACATGCAGGTTAGGTGCATTGGCGATCCTTAATTGTGTGTGCTTGATGTGTGTGTGTGGGCTGGCGCCCTGCCCGGGGTTTCTTTCCTGTGTTGGCTGGGATTGGCTCCAGTAGACCCCCGTGACACATTGAATGATGGATATTAACAATAACAATGGAGGACAAAGTATTATTAACATTTTAACATACCTATGAGACAAGCAGCAAGGGCACAGTCAACACATGCAGCGACAGGCTTTCTCTCAGTCTCCTGTAGCAAGCCAAACAATATGCTAATGAGGCTAGATCTCAGACAAATTAAACACTTCTAAAGTCAGTTTCTGCCGATGAAAAGTGACGACAGAACCTTAAGATACATCAACAGCTATGTGACATGATGTTTCCATGCAGTTTGAGACAGAATATACCATTTTAAAACTTGTTAGCTTACCCAAGAGACAAAGAGCATCAAGAAGCGTCTTACCAGAAAAAGCATCATCCAGCTTTTGCCGGGAGTCTGCTGTTACACTACATGTACACCCTATGGGTGTTTCATTAATTAAAGCCCCACTGCTACAACAGGCAAATAGGAACTATTATACAAAAGATACACTGATTGCATTTATATTAAACAAAATTCACAACATATAAAACAGAAGCAGGTGGCACAGTGGCACAGTGGTAGCGCTGCTGCCTCGCATTTATGTGTCTGCGTGACATTCCTCCAGGTACTCTGGTTTCCTCCCACATTCCAAAGACATGAAGATTAGGTGCTTTGGCGATCCCAAATTGTCCCTAGTGTGCGCTTGGTGTGTGGGTATGTGTGCCCTGCAGTGGGCTGGCGCCCTGCCCGGGATTTTGTTCCTGCCTTGCACCCTGTGTTCATTGGGATTGGCTCCAGCAGACCCCTGTAACCCTGTGTTAGGATATAGCGGGTTGGATAATGACTGACTGACTGACTAAAACAGAAGCATTTCAGTATTAAAAAGTCCATAGTTTTGAGAATGTTCACAAAAATTAAACATAATAAAACTGACTCAACCACACTTCTCCATGAACTGTGTCATTGCAAAGACTCCATCAGTTGTTCCTCTCTCTGCCATAAATACAAACTGTTCCTCTCGTATGGTGGTCTCATCCCTGAGCCTTCTCTCTATAAGGAAAAACCTGGGGGTTGATGGCAGAATTGGCACTTCAGCCACCATAAGAAAACCTCACACTGTTCTATTCCTTCTGAACTAGTGTGGTGCTGAGGTGTCGCCCAATTGCATGGCTGCACTTGGGTCCTAATCTGGGATCTTGAGGTGGTTTGTCATGTGATGTGTGCTCCTAACCTCTCCTCTCTATTCTATTCTATTAATGTGTGATTCTAAATTAGCCTCAGTATGTCAGACTGGCAGTATATCCATCTTTGTTTTCTGCCTTGTGCCCAGTTCTGCCATAACAGAGTTTAGTTTCCTGTAACCCTAGAGAGGATTAAACAGCATTATGAATGTGTGTGTAGTGTGTATCATTCATTTCATGATCAGAATCAGAAGAAACCCTCAGTGATATTTTTGATTACAGTTATTAATAAACACTCAAGCTGTGCTTGTCTGGTAAGACTCCAGGACTGTAAGAGGTTGTGCTTGAGGCATCTACAGTGCTGATATTTTAGTAAAGTGTTATTCTGTAGCCTAAAGGAGAAGGCAGTCGTTTAAGAATAGGATAAATGAAGGTTTTATGTTCAGTATATACAGTGCTTTCAGACTCTTCACCGTTTAAAACAGTTTTTTATGTTGGAGCCTTTTGTGTAAATCATTTAAATTCCCTTTGCTATGACACTTCCATTCTATTGATCATTGTTGAGATGTCTGCAATCCACGAGTGGTCAATTCAATTAATTTAACATGATTAGGCAAGGCAAACACCTGATTGCAGAAGTTCCCACAGCTGATAATGCAGATCAGAGTGAAAAATTTAAGCAAGAACATGGAATGAAATTGTTTGCTGAGCACGCCCTATTGAGCTGAATGACTTCTGGCCTGTCGCTCTGACATCACATGTGATGAAGACCATGGAGCGGCAGCTGCTTTACCACCTGAGGCCACGGTCTGCCACGCCCTCGACCTTCTGCAGTTCGCATACCAGGAGAAGGTGGGTGGATGCCATCATCTATATGCTACACCGATCCCTCTCCCACTTGGACAGAGGCAGTGGTGCTGTAAGAATTATGTTTCTGGACTTCTCTAACACCTTCCAAACCATCCAACCTCTGCTCCTTAGGGACAAGCTGACAGAGATGGGAGTGGATTCATACCTGGTGGCATGGATCGTGGAGTATCTTACAGACAGACCTCAGTATGTATGTCTCGGGAACTGCAGGTCTGACATTGTGGTCAGCAGCACAGGAGAGCCGCAGGGAACTGTACTTTCTCCGGACCAGTTCAGCCTATATGCATTGGACTTCCAATACAACTGTGAGTCCTGCCATGTGCAAAAGTTCGCTGACGACACTGCTATCGTGGGCTGCATCAGGAGTGGGCAGGAGGAGGAGTATAGGAACCTAATCAAGGACTTTGTTAAATGGTGCGACTCAAACCACCTACAACTGAACACCAGCAAAACCAAGGAGCTGGTGGTGGATTTTAGGAGACCCTGGGAGTGCAGCTGGATGATAAATTGGACTGGACTGCCAATACTGATGCTCTATGCAAGAGAAGACAGAGCCAACTATACTTCCTTAGAAGGCTGGTGTCTTTCAACATCTGCAATAAGATGCTGCAGATGTTCTATCAGACGGTTGTAGCGAGCGCCCTCTTCTACGCGGTAGTGTGCTGGGGAGGCAGCATAAAGAAGAGGGACGCCTCACGCCTGGACAAACTGGTGAGGAAGACAGGCTCTATTGTAGGCATGGAGCTGGACAGTTTGACATCCGTGGCAGAGTGACGGGCACTGAGCAGGCTCCTGCCAATAATGGAGAATCCACTGCATCCACTGAACAGGATCATCTCCAGACAGAGGAGCAGCTTCAGCGACAGACTGCTGTCACCGTCCTGCTCCACTGACAGACTGAGGAGATCGTTCCTCCTCCACACTACGCGACTCTTCAATTCCACCCGGGGGCGTAAACATTAACATTATACAAAGTTATTGTCTGTTTTAATTGCATTTTTATCATTCTTTAATTTAATATTGTTTTTTATCAGTATGCTGTTACTGGAGTATGTGAATTTCCCCTTGGGATTAATAAAGTATCTATCTATCTATCTATCTATCTATCTATCTATCTATCTATCTATCTATCTATCTATCTAT
>JANRMT010062823.1:7206197-7267446 GCA_026402145.1 Polypterus bichir lapradei
TCTATCTATCTATCTATCTATCTATCTATCTATCTATCTATCTATCTTAATACAGGGTTGTGCTGAGGTGCAGATCTGGGGAAGGCTACAAAAAATGTTTGCAAGCCCTCAAAAGCCTCCATAATTCTTAAATGAAAGAATTGTGATTTGGAAGAACAACAATTCTTCCTGGAGCAGGCTACCCGTCCAAAGTGAGCCAGCGAGGTAGAGGGGCTTTGGTATGACAGACGGCAAAGAACCCAATGATCACTCTGGATGAGATCCAGAGAGCCTGTGTAGAGATGGAAGGGCAATCACCACTGCAGCTCTCCACTAAACTGGGCTTTATGGCGAAGTGACCCGACGACACACGAAAGCCCTCTTGTAGCACCTAAAGCACCTCAAACTTTGAGGAACAAGATTCTTTGGCCTGATTAAATCAAGATTGAACTGTTTGGCCGCCAATTCTAAGCATCACGTCTAGAGGAAAACGGGTCCCGCTCATCACCTGTGCAAAATCATTCTAATGGTAAAGTATGGTGGTGGCAGCATCACACTTTGGGGTTGTTTTTCAGTGACAGACTAGCCAGGGTTTAGGGAAAGCTGAACAGAGAAAAGTACAGGGATATCCTTAATATAAACCTGCTACAGATCGCTATGGACCTCAGTCTGGACTGAAGGTTGTAGTGGATGGCCTGAGTATGGAAGGACCAGGGGAGAGAGTATTTGCAAGACCATTTCTCCCCCATTGGCTTGCAGTGGGGCCACAGGCCACATGGAAGCTCAACCCTGCTGGGGCCTCTGGCCACCGCCAGGGGGCGCTTGGAATTTTATAGGGCCCAAGCTCATTGGACACCTGGACTCCTTCTGGACACCATGTAAAAGGAGCCAGTAACCACAACTCAATGGCCGGAGTCGGGAGGAAGTGGACAAAGCTCTTAACTTTTATAGGGTGGATATCGACTTTTGTCGACACAAATGGTTGAAGATGGATATCGAGGCAGAGGGTTAAAGAAAGCTGTAAATGCTGTTAGACTCATTGACTTGGTGTTTGAAACCCTGTGTGTGCGTGAGTAGCTTAGAGTAAGCAACGTCTAGAATGGCATCGACATCTGGCAAGACAGTGAAGCAAATGCACAAAGCAAAATACTAGGCATATTATTTCTTTCTTTATTTATTTTTTGCGTATTATTGCTGAATCGAACTCTAACTTATCTAACCCTGATTTTGATACAAGTGGTCTGGAGATCAAAAACGAAAGTCACGTGCCTGCATCAGCTGATCCTAGTGCTTGACACGCTCGTGCAGCTGATGCGCCAATGAAAATGTTTGCCCTGGGAGGGCTACACAGACATCGATCTTTGGGAGACAAGCTGGCAACTGGACTTCAGCAAACAACACGGCCTGCTGGTGGACACTATGGATTAGCAGCCACTCGACTACTTCAAGCTGTCATTTACCTGAAAGTGCCTTTCAGCTTATGAGTGATGGGACAAAAACATATGTAATAGGTATGTGAATATGCCTACCGTAGGGGCTCCTGGAACCAGAGCGACATTTATCGTAAATAAATATTTTATGTTGATTTAAGCATGAAACCATTGCTTTGTGTGAAGAAAACTGAGTTTTTTGGAAAAATACTCAGCTCTGGGACATAAGGAAGAAAAAATAATTAGCCCTAAAAAAGTTAAGGAGGAGTGGAGGCGGAAGGACTGGCAGCAAAAGGGACTGTGTTGTGCTCCGTGCCTTATGTGCTTTGAAGGCAATGGTGTTAATAAATCGTACGCTGTGTGGACTAAAACTTGTGTCGTGCCTGTCTGTGTCGGGGTTAGGGAGGCTGGCTTCACAAGGTTTACCTTCCAACAGAACAGTGACCCTAAGCACAAAGCAAAGACAACACAGGAGTGGCTTGGGGACAACTCTGGGAATGTTCTCGAGTGGCCCCACTTGTGATCAGACTTGAGCTCAATTGAACATCTCTGCAGGGACCTAAACAATAGCTGTCCACTGAAAGTCTCAGTGCTTGAGGGATCTGCAGAGGAGAATGGCAGAAAATCTCTAAATCCAGACGTGTAAAGCTTGTCACATTGAATCTAACAAGACTCCAGGCTGGATTCACTGCCAAAGGTGCTTCAACGTAGTACTGAGTAAAGGGCCTGAATATTTGCTTCAATAGGATATTTAAGCTTTTTTATTGCTAATAAATTTAAGGGCAGAGTGGTGGCTCTGAGGCTAAGGATCTGTGCTGGTATCCCGAAGGTTGCCGGTTCAAATCCCCCTTACTGCCAAAAGAGATCCCACTCTGTTGGGCCCTTGAGCAAGGCCTTTAACCTTCAATTGCACCAGGAGTGCTGTACAATGGCTGACCTTGTGCTCTGACCCCAAGGAGTATGTGAAAACTAACAGATACCTAATATGAGAAATTGTATAAGGTGAAATAAAGAACAAAAAAAAAAATTTGCAAACATTTCTAAAATTCTACATCCATTATCCAACTCACTATATCCTAGCTACAGGGTCAAGGGGTCTTCTGTAGCCAATCCCTGCAAACACAGGGAACAAATCCTGGGCAGGGCGCCAGTCCACCGCAGGGCACACACTAGGGACAATTTAGGATCACCAATGCACCTAACCTGCATGTCTTTAGACTGTGGGAGGAAACCGGAGCACCCAGAGGAAACCCACGCAGACACGGGGGGAACATGCAAACTCCACATTAGGGAGGACCCGGAAGCAAACCCAGGTCTCCTTACTGCGAGGCAGCAGGGCTACCACTGCACCACCGTGCCACCCTAAAATTCTACTTTTGCTTTGTTATTCTGGGATATTGAGTGTTGGTTGAAAAGTGGGGAAAATGAATTTAGATGATTTTAGCACACCCCTATGAAAGGGTCACCCCAATACACTTCTCTACCTGTAAGGTTGAGGCAAAAGGATCAAAAAGACCCTCACCGTACTTTGTCCTTTCCAGTCCTCTACAAGATACTTCTTGATGTTATTCAAAAACAACAGGAAAGCTAATTAATATTTCATCTGCTATGAGAAAGATGCAGACAAAATACATAATCAAAAAAAAACAAAACACCCCCTGGTGTTTTCCTCTAGGGGGCACTAGCTCCCTGGTTGGAATAAGTTCTTTTGCAATTATGGCATCTTAAGTAACACAAACTCTCCCATAGTGATACGGCGGTAAGAAATCACTTAAGAGAAAATAACTTAGCTTTCTTCAATGACGATTTACGTGGCATAACAGACGATAGGAAGCCAATGGCAAGACAATTACCGAAGTGGGACTTTGATGTATACAGTCTGCCATTTTCGTCGCTGCACTGGAAGGGTTTTCACGATTGGATGACGTTATCTCCCATCCGTCCGGGCTTCCTGGTGTGCTGGGCAATGTTCCAAGGCTTTATACTCTTTCTCCATGTGCAGCCCCTTACTTAGTTAAATCATGCCATTCCAAACAAGGCAAAGAGAGGATTCAATTTCATGCACACAGAAATTGTACAATGTCTATTTTCGTAGTTTCCCATTCTTTCTTCAAATGCTTGCCCAGCAGTTCTAAATGCTGAGCCCCTCTGTGCTAAATCTGATACCAAGATAGAAGATGGAAGATGGCGCCTGTGTCGGCATGCCGTCTACTGCTCTCCTGCCTGATAGTTTGGTTGAGTGCACTGTACTCAAACTGTAGTGCCCTTATAATCTATGATCGTCAGTCTCTCTTGGATATTCGATCAACTCTTTTTAATTTTCACAAGTCGGAGATGGAGTGTGTTCTTAACAAACAACATGAGAATTTCAAAATTGTCATTCCGGACTGTATTCGCCGCTGGCCTTTAAACATTCTTCGGAGGAAACGCAGGAAGAAACGTGGATGCAGGAGAGGATTCGCGATCAAGTTGAAAGCCCGCCTGCATGCGGGCTGTATTACAAGCCCGTTTTCCGAGCCGCTACAAGGTGGCTCTGTGATTTGGCGCCTCGTGGATCAGGCGCACCGGTGGCTTCGACCTGCTCTTCCCCTGTCCTCACCCTCTAACCCCCGGCTTGGACTCCCTCGGATCGGCCACTATCTTCGCAGATCTGGAGTTGACTCAGGTAAGCTACGGCCACTGTGTAGAGTCTCTCTCTTACCCGATGCTGTTCCTTCACCCAAAATGGCTATAATTAATGCTCGCTCAGCAGTAAACAAGACATTTCTGTTGAATGACTTTTTCTCCTCGCAAAATCTGGATTTTATGTTCATTACTGAGTCATGGATTAAATGTGGTGATCTTACCCCCTTCGCTGAGTTGGTTCCGGTAGACTGTACATTTTTTAATTCCCCCCGCCAAACCGGACGTGGGGGTGGGCTAGCGACTGTTCTGAAAAACTCTCACCGTGCGCAGTGTTCCTCGATCTCTCCGGATATTTATACCAGCTTTGAAGCTCAACTTATTCACCTCGACTGCAACGGTCCTATCTGCCTAGGGCTGATTTACCGTCCTCCTCACTCAGATATGGACTTTCTTCAGCAATTCACTGACTTTATTGGTAATATTGTTACTAAATTTGATCGCTTTTTATTGATGGGCGATTTTCACGTTCATGTTTGTTGTCAGTCAAACCCTCTCTCGAGGGAATTTCTTAATCTAATCGAGGCTTTTAATCTGACACAGTGGGTTAAAAGTCCCACTCACATTCATGGACATACTCTTGACCTCATCCTCTCTTATGGAGTTGATATTACTGATGTTATTGTCTCTGACTATATGCTCTCTGATCACAAGCCTGTTTTATTTTCCATGTGTCTTCCTAGCCTTCCTTATGTTTCTTCTAAAGTGACATCTCTGACTAGGGTTTACTCACCTCAGTTTAGTGTCAATTTTAGTCAGTGTTTTACAAAGCTTTGCTCTCATCTACTGTTGGATTCTCCATTATCAGACTTGGATGCAGACGAACATCTCAGTCTGTTACAAAATGCCTGGCTTGATGTAATGAATGAAACTGCTCCTTTTAAACCTCTTAAGCTCAAACCTAAATCTGAAGTGTGGCATTCTGCAGAGACTCGGCTACTAAGGCAGATTTGTAGAAAGGCTGAGCGTAAGTGGAAAAAAGACAGGTTACACATTTCTCTACAGCTGTTCAAAGATAGTCTATCGGCTTATCAGAGAGCTGCCAAATCAGCTAAGGCAACCTATTTTTCTAATTTAATTTTGCATAATCAGTCTAGGCCTAAGGTCATGTTTTCTGTTATTAATTCTGTTGTCAATCCCCCGGTACACACTGTGTCAGTTGCTTCTGTTGCCCTTTGTGAAAGCTTCTCGAGATTTTTTAAAGACAAAGTAAGTAAACCTGGTTTGGGAGCCCATATCTTCTCTACCAAGCAGCCTGCTGCTCTGCCGTTGTCTATGTCTTGGGATACTTTTGAACCAGTCTCTATACAGTCACTCAAAGATACTATTGCTAAATTGAAGCCATCCTCCTCTCCATATGACGCTATCCATCCTAGATTTTTAATACAAATCATTGATTCGATCGGACCGGGCCTAGCGTCCTTTTTTAATAAGTGCCTCTCAACAGGCGTGGTTCCTTCTAATTTGAAAGTGGCTACTGTTACTCCCCTCCTCAAGAAGCCTTCACTCGATTTGTCAGTTTTAAAAAACTATCGCCCTATCTCGGTCCTACCATTTCTTTCTAAGGTTTTGGAAAAGAGTGTGTTTTTCCAACTTCAATCTTTTCTTGCTTTAAACAATTTGTTTGAGCATTTTCAGTCTGGTTTCAAGGCGGCCCACAGTACCGAATCAGCCCTCTTGAGAGTGTTAAATGACATCTTTTTAGCCACTGATACGGAGGATTCTGTGGTCCTTGTTCTATTAGATTTATCAGCTGCTTTCGACACTATTAATCATTCGATATTACTAAATAGACTAGAGTCCTGGGTGGGTCTTTCTGGCACAGTTTTAAAATGGTTTCAGTCATTTTTATCTGACAGGAAATACGTGGTTAGGCTAGGAGACTTCTTCTCCTCGACGTCCTCTCTCTCCTGTGGTCTTCCTCAAGGCTCTGTGTTGTCTCCCACTTTATTTTCTCTGTATATGCTACCTCTAGGCTCTATTTCTAGAAAACATGGGGTATCATTTCACCTTTATGCTGATGACACACAAATTTATTTACCTTTTAAGAAAAATGATCCCCTGGCTATGAATGCCTTGTTATCCTGTTTAGATGAAGTTAAATCTTGGCTATCCCAAAACTTCTTATCTTTAAATGAAGAGAAGACTGAGGTGATAGTCTTCGGCCCTTCTGAACATATGAAGGCCCCGGAATGTGACCTGGGACCTTTATCAGCTTTCAGGTCTTCACAGGTTCGGAATCTGGGTGTCCTGTTAGATGACTCATTAAAACTTGACAAACAAGTCTCTGCCGTGATCGGATCTAGCTTTTATCAGCTTCGCACGCTTGCAAAAATTAAACCTTATCTCACTGACAAGACCCTGGAGATGGCCATACATGCTTTTATTACATCTCGCCTCGACTATTGCAACTCTCTTTATTATGGCATCTCCAAATCCCAAATTGCCCGTCTTCAATTGGTCCAGAACGCAGCTGCTAAATTTCTTTTAAAAAAGAAAAAAATGGATCATGTGACTCCGCTTCTGAAGTCCCTTCATTGGTTGCCTGTTCAATTTAGAATACATTTTAAAATATTATTATTTGTTTTTAAAACATTACACCAACAAGCACCCATCTATTTATCTGAATTGATTCACCAATATATCCCCCTGAGAAGTTTGAGATCCTGTGATCAGAACCTTCTTTTAATTCCACACTCCAGACTCAAGCGTAGAGGTGACCGTGCTTTCTCGGTAATTGGGCCTCGTCTTTGGAATGATCTGCCTATTGAAATCCGAATGGCTCCTAGTCTGACTATTTTTAAATCTATTTTAAAAACACATCTGTTTTCTCTGGCTTACTAGGCTTTATTTTGCCTACCTAGATGTGTGTATGTGTAGATATATGTATATGTATAGTTATATTTATACAAATTATTTTTATGTGTTTCTGTTGTGCTTCTTTTGGCTAAATCGTATATTTCTATTTTATGTTGATGTTTTTAAAATGTACAGCACTTTGGTCAGTCGTGTGGCTGTTGTAAATGTGCTATATAAATAAACTAAACCTAAACCTAAACCTAAATCTGACCTGTACATGTGAGTGGATTTATAAAATATTTTTTGTACAGAGCACAGTGACATTAAACTTATATTCTTATTACTCCCGGACACCCACAAAACCATTAACAACAAATCACTTTAATTCCTTAGCTTGGATAATTTTACAAACAATTTTGGCAAACTGAGTAAAGAGAAAAAATATGAGAAGCTGGCAAATCTGTGAAAGTGTCTGTACTCGACATTATCTCCAACATAAAACCAGAATCACCTCACCGCCTTCAACATTGAGGAGCTCCTGTTTGCTGCCGTCTCAGAAGGGGGCACACTGGATGCATTGCCTGAGGTGACCACCATGACCTCTGCAAGCTTTTTCCAATATGGTGTGTGAAGCCCAGGCATGTAGCCGCCCTAAACCCCGACACAGACAGGGGGGACACAGGGTTAACACACACAACCCGGTTTATTTATAATAAAAGTGCACAAAACACCAACACCGCAACACACAGCTCAGTCCCTTCCTTGCCGCCAGTTCATCCGCCTCCAACTCCTCCTCCGGCTTTGTCTTTTTCCTCCTGACTCTGGCCATTCAATGTAGTAAGGCGGCTCCTCTTATTCAGTGTGTTCTAGGTGTGTGCTCATCAGTATTACCTGGAATCACTCCCAGGATGCGCTGGCGGTCCTCCATAGGGCTGTGCATCACCCCCCTGGCGGTCCCCATGGGACCCAACAGGGCTTCGCCAAACTCCAGCTCCTGACATACCCTGCGGGTGCCACATCTGCCCAGGAGGGCTGCCTTCTAGTGTCCCAGGGGAGATAGTAACCTTACCAATGCCCTCTCCCCTGGTCCCTCCATTCTGTTGGAGTCCTAGCTAGGTAGTGGCCGTGGTCACCCATCACAGGTGATTGGCCAGTCCTTCGTCAACTAGGGAAATTGCCAATTCTGTTTTTCTGGAGTGAATCTGTAAGATCCCCCTAGTTTTCTTTTGCCCCTTTTGTTCTTTTTATTCTACCGTCCCTTTTAAAAGGGCTACCGGTGGCACCCAAATCTGGTGTCCATATCAACCGCTATGGGAACAGTCATGGTAAGGGATGTTGATAAGTGCTGCTCCAGTTTCCCATATTGGATCCATGTAACGAAACGATAACAAAGGAGAGAGAAGAGAAAAAAAATACACGGTGTGGTAATGGTACACTGCCACATAAGTAAATGTGGGGAAAGATCAAGGGGTCAAAATACTTTCTGACTCCATTGTATGTAGCTCAAAATGCTTACCAAAATGATTAAAAAAATTACAAAGGATAACTAGATTAAAAATAATGCAAATATACTAAATAAAATAAATAAAAGCTTCTTCTTGTTCTTCTTTCAGCTGCTCCTGTTAGGGGTCGCCACAGCGGATCATCTTCTTCCATATCTTCCTGTCCTCTTCATCTTGTTCTGTCATACCCATCACCTGCATGTCCTCTCTCAACACATCCATAAACCTTCGCTTAGGCCTTCCTCTTTTCCTCTTCCCTGGCAGCTCTATCCTTAGCATCCTTCTCCCAATATACCCAGCATCTCTCCTCTGCATTTGTCCAAACCAACAAAATCTGACTTTGTCTCCCAACCGTCCAACCTGAGCTGACCCTCTAATGTCCTCATTTCTGATCCTGTCCATCCTCGTCATACCCAATGCAAATCTTAGCATCTTTAACTCTGCCACTTCCAGCTCTGTCTCCTGCTTTCTGGTCAGTGCCACCATCTACAACCCATATAACATAACTGGTCTCACTACCATCCTGTAGACCTTCCCTTTCACTCTTGCAAAAGCTTACATAATGCAAATAAACCAGTAAGTAACTGAAATGACTGAGTCCTTACACATGGAATAAATAGCTAAACACATTTTTTTAAGTCTCTAATGATGAACACAACAAGTCCAATACTACGGTCAGTTGTCCAGGGTGGACATACAGGTTAGATGCTAGAGAAAATAAACCTGAGGAGGTTCTGTGGCTTAAAGACCACTCAGTGGACACTGGGCAGGTACACAAAAAGCATAAGCCCTGTGAGAAGTTGCTGTCACCCTTGTGTCAATCAATTCAATGTAATTTGTTTTTGTATAGTGCACTTCACTGAGCACATTATGGGAAGTGACTTTACAACTGAAATGTATTAGCAGCAAACCACTAAAGCAAACAGCATTTACATACGTTAAACACACAGTAAACCAGAGCAAACTCAATGATTTAAGTCAGTCATCTTCAAATGCCTGGGGTGCTGAGTTATAATGCAGTTAAAGTCAATTATCCCAGATTATAAAGATCTGTTACAGTTTTTGTGGAAATCTGGTCATGCAGTAAAAGATGTTGTGTCACTCCCTTGCCATAATATTTTTTTTTTGCATTTAAATGAATCATATACAGTGGGTACGGAAAGTATTCAGACCCCCTTCAATTTTTCACTCTTTCTTATATTGCAGCCATTTGCTAAAATCATTTAAATTATTTTTTTTCCCTCATTAATGTACACACAGCACCCCATATTGACAGACAAAAAAAAAGAATTTTTGAAATTGTTGCAGATTTATTAAAAAAGAAAAACTGAAATATCACATGGTCCTAAGTATTCAGACCCTTTGCCCAGTATTTAGTAGAAGCACCCTTTTGAGCTAATACAGCCATGAGTCTTCTTGGGAAAGATGCAACAAGTTTTTCACACCTGGATTTGGGGATCCTCTGCCATTCCTCCTTGCAGATCCTCTCCTGTTCTGTCAGGTTGGATGGTAAACGTTGGTGGACAGCCATTTTTAGGTCTCTCCAGAGATGCTCAATTGGGTTTAAGTCAGGGTTCTGGCTGGGCCATTCAAGAACACTTACAGAGTTGTTGTGAAGCCACTCCTTCGTTATTTTAGCTGTGTGCTTAGGGTCATTGTCTTGTTGGAAGGTAAACCTTCGGCCCAGTCTGAGGTCCTTAGCACTCTGGAGAAGGTTTTTGTCCAGGATATCCCTGTACTTGGCCGCATTCATCTTTCCCTCGATTGCAACCAGTTGTCCTGTCCCTGCAGCTGAAAAACACCTCCACAGCATGATGCTGCCACCGCCATGCTTCACTGTTGGGACTGTATTGGACAAGTGATGAGCTGTGCCTGGTTGTCTCCACACATACTGCTTAGAATTAAGGCCAAAAAGTTCTATCTTGGTCTCATCAGACCAGAGAATCTTATTTCTCACCATCTCAGAGTCCTTCAGGTGTCTGATGAGACCAAGATAGAAGGAGTGGCTTCACAACAACTCTGTGACTGTTCTTGAATGGCCCAGCCAGAGCCCTGACTTAAACCCAATTGAGCATCTCTGGAGAGACCTAAAAATGGCTGTCCACCAACGTCTACCATCCAACCTGACAGAACAGGAGAGGATCTGCAAGGAGGAATGGCAGAGGATCCCCAAATCCAGGTGTGAAAAACTTTTTGCATCTTTCCCAAGAAGACTCATGGCTGTATTAGCTCAAAAGGGTGCTTCTACTAAATACTGAACAAAGGGTCTGAATACTTTGGACCATGTGATATTTCAGTGTTTCTTTTTTAATAAATCTGCAACAATCTGTCAATATGGGGTGCTGTGTGTACATTAATGAGGGAAATATTTTATTTAAATGATTTTAGCAAATGGCTGCAATATAAGAAAGAGTGAAAAATTGAAGGGGGTCTGAATTCTTTCCATACCCACTGTACTTGCACAAGGTTGATTCTCAGAATCTGTTTAATACACTATCAATTTAAATAAATTGCATGTTTAGGATTCATAATCCTGGATTCAGTCAAAATATATGCAGGTGGATATTTGATTTTTTGGCATAGGGTTTTGGCATCAGACATAGGATGTAGAAGTAGATAATTATACATCATTAACACTGATTTTGTGTGGAGATTCTACAGATGGATGTGTTTTGAACACAAAGATAAATTCTGGTATTCAAAAATGGCATAAATTAATAAATGAACTGATGTTGAACTTAAAGCAAATTACACTGCATACATGCAAACATACAACTGCAAATTTATACAATCAGCTTCACGTTTGCAGTACCCCAAGAGGCAAACACTAAGCAGGATGCTAATCCATCACAGGAGTCAAGAACATATATTTATACATTTATTATTAAAAAATTCCAGTCTGTTATCTTGCTCATGAAAATTTCAGTTTCTGAGTTTAAGTTAATGACATCAATACAGGATTCTCAAAGCCATTTGTCCAATTCAGGGTTACAGGACAGCCAGAATGAATTCCAACCATGTCCTGAATGTGATTAACTTTAAATCAATGTATATTTTATATTGTACTCTTCATTAAATGCAGGCTCTGAACGCTGTAACTGTTGTGAATTGAGGTTCTGAGCCCTCAGGAATACATTTCCATTTATTTTTAATTGTTTTGGCTCAGTTTTTGGGTTGCTATTATGTTTTATTGTTATTTTAATGACTTAGTTTGTATATTGTTTTATTACGCCAGCATCTTGTGCATTTCTTATGGCCTTGGCCGTATTTTGCATAAAATGATGCCTGTGATGGTCAGCACTGCAATACGCAATGTCATCTGATAGTTATTTAAAATAGCGCTGTGGTAGCGTAGTCAGGGGTAAATTAAAGTGAAGTCGAAGTTAGTAAAGTAAAACCTCGATTATCTGTCACTCGATTATCCGTCAGTCTCTGTTAACCATGAGGGAAAATATAAACACCAGCACCTTCCTACCCATACTGCTTTGTGGGTGCCACCATCTTGTGCGTTTCTTA
Organism: Polypterus bichir lapradei; assembly: GCA_026402145.1. Taxonomy (NCBI): domain Eukaryota; kingdom Metazoa; phylum Chordata; class Cladistia; order Polypteriformes; family Polypteridae; genus Polypterus; species Polypterus bichir. Next base: position 7,218,106 of record JANRMT010062823.1, read on the forward strand.
TAGCCATGGCTATATTGTGTATGAAAAGATGGCTGTGATGGTCAGTACTACAAAGTGTGATGTCATCTTATAGTTATTTATAAACATCACTGTAGTACCATGGGGGTAAATTAACATTAAGTCGATGGTAATACAGTAAAACCTCGATTATCTGTCGCTTGATTAACTGTCAGTCTCCATTAACTGTCAGGGAAAAAAATAAACACCAGCACCTACCTACCCATACTGCTTTGTGGGTGCCACCATCTTGTGCGTTTCTTATAGCCATGGCCATATTGTGTATAAAAAGATGCCTGTTAGGGTCAGTACTACAATACGTGATGTCATCTTAGAGTTATTTATAAACAGCACTGTGGTACCGTAGTTAGGGGTAAATTACAGTTAAGTTGATGTTAGTACAGTAAAACTTTGATTATCCGTCAGTCTCTGTTAACTGTCAGGGGAAAAAAATAAACACCAGCACCTACCTACCCATACTACATTGGAACAACTCTCCCTTGTTCTAGCACATAGTGTTCTTCACCAGCACCATATACCACACCGCATTTTGAAATGACAGCGTCAGTTATGTACCTTCAGTTTTAATAGCTGCTGCCTGTCCATTTCTTATAGAGTCGCTCACATGCTGTTGCAAATTTAAAAGCGCTGATAAGGGAAATACGGCAAAGTTTGTGGAACGGAAGGTGGCTTTCAAAGGGGGCTGATTTGGAATTAATGGGCTCCAAGTCTTGTTATTATCAAGGTCCACGTCCCTCTCGTTTCCTCCTTCCGGGGCAGGATTCCTGAACAGCACCGATAAATCAAAATCTTGTTCAGCAAGGTCAGTATCAAGGTTAGGGGGTAGTATTTCAACAGGCTTCCATGTTTCCGCATTATGAAAGACCCGGCCATTATCTAATGGGGTGTGGGGGTAGTACGGTTTCAATTTGTCATGATGTACTACCTTCCACTTTGTCTTTGGGCCTTTCTGGATGCGATACACCAGATCATCTAAATGACCGAGAACAAAATATGATACTTTATAAGATGGCAAGAACTTCCTCACTTTATTCTTTACTCTTCAGATTCCCTTTACTAAATGCCAGACGGCATCTCCAATCTTGTACTGAACTCTACAGATGTTCTTATCATACTGTTTCTTAGCACGCACTACAGACTGTCCGAGGGCATCCCTTACAATTTGATGTGCAAGCTCCAATCTTTCTCGGAGCTGAATCACATGTTGTGTAAGGGTTTGATCATGATCATAGTTTAGGGGCAAGCCAGCAACAATGTCAATAGGTTCCGTTACTTCTCGTCCAAGTAGCATCATATTGGGTGTAAAACCAGTTGAACTGTGCTTTGTGGCTCGGTAAGCCATTACGGCATACGGGGTCATTAGATCAAAGTCCCAGTGGCAACGTTCAGCTGTAGTAGCAAGAATTTTCTGCAAAGTAGCATTAAATCGTTCTACTTGGCCATCTGATTGGGGTCGAAATGGAATAGTATGTGTCTTCTCAATTCCTAACAACCCACACATCCGCTGGAATACCTCAGATTCGAAATTAGAACCCTGGTCACTGTGTAGACTGTATGGCACTCCATAAAGGCACACCCATTCTGCAGTAAATACTTCAGCAACTGTAGTAGCTTGATCATTTGGTAGGGAGTAAGCTTCAACCCACTTAGTAAAATAATCCTGTACTACCAGAATATAACCAATTATACCTTGCAGTCTCATTCAGGGGGCCCATCAAATCAAGGGCCACTCTTTCCATGGGTGCTCCAACCCAGTCCACATAGGTGCCTGAAGCCGCTTTGAAGGTTGTGACTTAGCCGCACAGTTGGTACATGTGCGACACCAGAGTGCTACGTCTTTCCGCATTTGGTACCAATAATACCTGGCCTGTAAACGCGCTAAAGTTCGTTCCACTCCAAAGTGACCCCCAACTGGGCCATCGTGCATTTGCTTCACCTCACCTCGCACCTCTGAACGAAGTTCATGGGGCAAAATAATCTGAGGATAGAACGCAGTGCCTTCAGTGCAATAAAAACGTCTCAGTAGGATGCCTTCCCGGATATACAACCTTTTCCACTGGCTCAAGTATGTTTTGGTGGCTGGGCTGTGCTGCGAAACTTCTGCCCATGTAGGGCGTCCTCTTCCCTTGTCTATCCACTTCCACACCGGGGCAATGTCAGGGTCTCTGACTTGGGCAGCATGTAGTTGTTCAGTTGTCCAACCACAGAACAAAACTGGCTTGTTGGCCTCCAGGAGGTGAATCTTCTCCACACTCTTTTGAGACAAATTAATATTTTTGTTCTCACCTTGCTCATCATCATCATCTATTTCTCGCACCAGAGACTTGGAAGTGACAGGTAATTCTACCCCCACTGGTGGAAGCTCCGGGTCTATAGTCCCAGGGTTTTCTTTTTCTAGGTTGTCATTCAAATTGCACTGCACAGCTTGAGGAAGGCAATTTCTTACCAATGAAGGTTCTGGTATCTTACAGGTGCAGGTAATACGGCAGGGTCTTCTTGATAAAACATCAGCATTTGAGTGTTGGCGTCCAGGCCGATGGACCACACGGAAATCGTATTCAGCAAGTTTCTCAAGCCATCTTGCCAACTGGCCCTTGGGATCCTTCAGTTGTATAAGCCAACGCAGGCTGCTATGATCAGAACGGACTATGAAGGATCTTCCTAGCAGGTACTGGCGGAAATAAGAAGTAAACTCCACAACAGCTAACAGTTCCCTTCTCGTGGTGCAATAGTTCTGTTCTGTTGATGACTGCCTTCTGCTCCCATAGGCTAACACCCTTTCTTCCCCGTTCTGCATTTGGGAAAGAATGGCCCCAATTCCACAAGCACTAGCATCTGTGTCAAGAATAAGATCACCATCATCAAGGGGATATCCTAGAACAGGAGCGGTAGTAAGTAGTCTCTTAAGATTCTCAAATGCCTCCTGACATTCCTCAGTCCAATGAAAACGGGCATACTTCTTGGTGAGTTCATGTAGTGGATGAGCTACGGTGGCAAAGTCCTTCACAAATCTGCGATAATATGAAGCCAATCCAACAAACTGACGGACCTCTGAGACGTTGGTAGGTTGGGGCAATTCATGAACTTTTAGAATTTTCCGGGGGTCTGTGGCAATGCCGTGCTCTGAAACAATGTGCCCAAGGTAAGCCACCTGTCTGCGGAACAAACAGCATTTAGCCGGTTTCAGCTTTAAATTGGCTTGCCGCAGTCTGTCAAACACCTGTCCCAGTCGCCCGAGCATTTCCATAACATCTTTCCCCAACACAATAATATCGTCCAGATATACCAGACAGGTCTCCCACTGCCAGCCAGTACACGGTCCATTAGTCTCTGAAACGTTGCAGGGGCATTGCACAGACCAAATGGCATGACATTTCATTCAAACAGCCCTTTTCTGCTGCAAAAAGCTGCTGCCTTGCGTGCCCTGGGCGTCAACTCTACCTGCCAATACCCCGTGGCCAAAATCAAAGTACTAAACCATTTTCCTGTGGACAGCGTATCTAGGGTGTCTTGGATGCGGGGCAAGGGGTACGCATCTTTAACAGTACGCTCGTTCAGAGCTCTGTAATCCATACAGAGGCAGTATGTCTGGTCCTTTTTACGGACCATAACTATTGGGGAGGCCCAACTACTATTGCTATTTTGAGCGAGTCCAGAGTCCAAGCTTTGTTGTATTTGCTGGTTTGCATTGACTTGCTTATCCTGTGCCATACGACGTGGTGGTTGTTTCACAGGATTACCAGGCAGTGTCTGAATGTCATGTTGCACAAGGCTGGTACGCCCCAAATCATCCGGTCCTGTTGAGAAGACATTGCTATACTGTTGCAGAAGCTGAGCTAGGCCATGTCTTTCCTTTGCATTTAGCTCAGCTGAACTCTCTACGTACAGTGTCTATAAGTGTTTAGGGATGGTGGAGTTGACAGAGCAGTCCAATTGTGGTGTAGCCAGAGAGGGACTGTGCTGTATAACATCAGCTGCCTGAAGAAACCCTGCAATGGCTCCCTTCTTTACTGTAATAGCTGCTGGTCCAGGATTATATATCCTAATAGGAATGTGGGTCGACTGGTGGGTCTCAACTACAACTCTAGCTACAAGCACTTTGTATTTTTCTGTGAAACCTTTAGTGGGGCTTAACACTACATTGCCTTTAGTGGATTCTCGTAAATGGGCATTTCCTGGCACAATATATTCTCGTCCAGGCTCTGGTACAGCAGAGCGCGCTATCCGGACAACATGGAGCTTAGATGGTTGTCAGGGATTAAAATAAGGCACCTGCTCACCAAATAACACTATTTTTCGGCTACCAAAGTCCAGTCGTGCCTTAGACAGTTCTAGAATGAGATAACCCAGGATGGCTTCAGTTTCTGTGGCTATATCAGCCACAAGAAAATCTACGTCCACAGTCCGGGTGCCAATTTGGACAGGTAAATTGACCTCCCCAAGTACAGTAATATTTCTATGACTGATGCCCTGTAGTGACTGCACTACTGAATCTCTCAGCTTGGGTTTAACATCAGTATTGAGAGCTTCAAAATAATACCAGGGCAGTACATTCCTTTGAGCCCCACTGTCTAACAGTGCATGAACCTCCTTATTGTAAATTAGTAATTGAATACACATTTCAGAACCTTCACCCTTCAGACTGCAAACACTTGGAGTCCTGGTCAGTTGATTAGAACCAGTAGAAACGGATGTCTCCAACATCACCCTCGGTTCTAGTACTGCCCTAGGAGATGGACAGTTTCTTTTCATATGTCCAATGCCGGAACAGTTGAGACATCTAATTTGGTGCCAATTAATGTTCTGTTGCCTTCGGTTTCTTGGTGGACGTGTGGTGAATACTTCTCCTTTGTCTCCCCCCTGTAAGAAAACACATTCACGTACAGCTGCTGTCCTTGTTTTTCGTTCTACTTGGCTGTGCACACCCCCTTGCATGAGTTGTGTTACACTCCTAGCGGCTCTCTTAGTAGTCTCATACCTATGTGCCAATTCATAAGCCTTAGCCAATGTGAGTGGTCTCTCTTCCAGTAGCTTCTGTACCAGGCTAGCATCACCCACAGCATTCGTAAATACCTCCATCCCAATTAAGTCCTGTTCTGCTTCAGAGCGGTCTGCATACACAATTTACACTTTCTCATAAATGTCATCTCGCAGTACATGCAAAGCTTCTCCTGGTTTATGAACCCTTTGTCTCAGTTCAATTCCCATTGCTACAGCATGTCCTGAAGACGGCCCATAAGTGCCCTCCAGCTCCTCAACAATGCACTTATAATCCCACTGTGCTGATCGGGGATTCTTATGGATCACTGCTTTAGCAGCTCCAACTAAACAGAACTTGAGTTGATCAAGCCTTGTTTTTCCTGACCAATTATTAGCTTTTGAACAGCTTTCAAATGGACACAAAAACTCCCGCCAGGAGCCAGAACCATCAAACTGTCCAGGTCTCAGTACTGGGATCCTTTCGATGGAAGTAGAAACTTCATCTTCCCCACTATCACAGAAAATATCATGTTGCTCATGTTGTGCTGGCTGGCTACATGTTGCAGGCTTCCCATGCCCCTGTAAAGAATATTCAGCTTCACAGAAAAGAACCTGGTTCTGCACCTGGCCAACTGAATCACACGGCAGCACAGGGTGATCATTTATCCAAGAAACCCCCGAGATGAAACGCAGGTCCCTAGTGCTGCTCTTTAATGAACAGTGCTGCATAGCGTTCACAGGTGTGCTCTCTGTGAAACTTTCAAAGCTGGCAGATAGGAAAGGGTTAATACAGGCAGCGCTGCAAGTCACGGTAGCGCAAGGCACATTAGACACGCCCACAGTGGATTGGCTTGTATTCTCATTGTGAGCATGGCGTCCTGTGAATGAGATTTGAGTCTCGATCCTGCTGTCATAAGTATCTTCGTTTGTTACATACGAAATAAACAGATTGGTACCGGAGGTGTACGGTCGAATCGCCGAGTAATACTCTTCACAAAACAGTTCAGGCTTTATAGCGACCGAGTCTGCATGTTCTCGGAGTTCAGTCCACACCGTCTGTATGAAAGGGTTGCAATGGCGCTCATGTTCGCGTCCGACAATCCCATCCTTGACACTTTTCTCCCAGTTTACTAGTGGAAAACGGTGGGACATAGTTTCCTCTTGCGTGGGCGATGTCCTGAAGGGGTTGCTGCTAATTGCGGTGGCTTTGGAAAACTTTGCTTCCAGGTCAGCGTCTACCCCTAGTTTTGTCGCCATTCACAATTCTATAGTTACACTCCACCGAGAGAATGCACCAAGTTTCTTTCAGTCTTACAAGCTTTGTGTCACTCACTAGTGCTGGCAGGAATAATCCCGGACGAGCCCCCAGTGTTACCTTTCCTGCCTGTCTCCGGACTGTGGTTGGGGTGACGCAGGGGAGCTTCTCCTTCTTCGTGTCCAGTGGTGTGAAGCTCCAGGGCCAGAGCAACGTGCTCTGGGGTAAAACCCTGTCCCTGAGTTCCCTTCTTCTAATTTACCGCAGAGAGTGACACACAAGGCTTGACTGCTCAATGGTTGACTTTATTATCTCCTTCTTTTAAGGTGCCTGTTTTAGCTTAACAGATTAAAACGAGAGCCCCACCACACCGTCAACAACCTCTAAATTCAAAAACTCCACCCCCCAAACACTGACAACTCCACCCACATCCCACATTCAGTATAATCGGGATGTCAGGCTGCTATTTTAAGCTCTGATCCCAACACTTGGCGTAATGGCACACACATTTTCAGGGCAGCTGCAGATCATGTGTATGCACATTTCTGTTCGCTTTTGTGAAAGGGCGGCATCCAGCATCAAAGCAGTGCTACTGTTTCTCTTTGGTTTCCCTTTCTTTTTTATATTCACATCTATGACGCAAGCTTTATCAAATACATTGAAATTAATTGTATATTTAAAGCACCTGATTGTAATCAATCTGTAACAATTGTCAAGTATAAAAGACACAGAGAAACCGATTAAGGGATGGGGAAACCGTCCCCATATAGTGTGTACTGCTCAGGCAAAGAATTAGCTCTGAGGTACCGGTCATATGCATACAAAAGTACACGTCAGACAATAAACAGTTGACAGAGGGATGTTTTATGGAATGGAACCGGAAGAAGTACAGTCGTAGCGGAAATGAGGGTGACGGAGGCGAGGCGAGATGAAGGTGGCATCAGCATAGGAAGCCGGAAGTGAGGATATTAATGAGGAACCGGAAATTAAGTCATCACAGAGGGACTATTGGCTGATATGGAAATACATTGTTGGTATGTCGTTCGTTTATGTTTTCTTGGACTTCGTATCTTCGTTTTTCCTGGAGAGAAAGGCGTTAATGCGATGTCTGGCAGTTCCCTCCTGCGGTTTTCTGTCGAGCCCATTGGCTACCCCCTAATCGGTCGTGTGTGACACAATATAATGGTGCATGGAATAGCCAAACTATTCCAACTTCCATGACTGCTTTTGCATTGTTAGAAGATACCACAAATGGAAAAATTAGAAGAGAATGCATATTTATTAGAGATCATACTGATTTCTTTTCCCATGACTTCCTTTGTAAGTTCTTTCTAACCTCGGGTTTTTAGCCACAGGACCTTCTTAGCAGGAACTAGCTGACCAATTGGGTATTTCTCAGTCATCACTGAGCCACGCCATGCCAGCTGTATTATCCACTTCTCATTCAGATATATAAGATTTCCTTACACTGTGGTTGAATGGGCAAATATCAAAGCACACTTGGCAGCAACATCCAGTTTTCTAAATGTAATTGGAGTAGTCAGCTACATGCACATTGCTATAAAGGCACCTTCAGAGAATGAATTTGCTTATACAAATAGAAAGCATTTCCATTCCATTCCATTAATGTGAAAATTACAGGTGATGTAAAAATGTGTCTCAGTAATGTTGTGGCGAGATATATAATTTTGTCATTAGTACTAAAACATGAAAAAAGTTTGTCTTTTAAGAATATGTTCAACATTTCTTGCATTTTCTGTCATCCTATACTTACATAGATCTTTGTAGACCTGGAACATGCATGCAACACATGTGTTCCAAATAACAATATATTATTTAGCCTATACAACTCTAGGTACTACCTCACTCCCAGATAAACAAGGCTTGAGCTGGGAGAACTTTTTGCCCTTTCTGCAGCGGTGGGAGGGATGGGATAGCAGGCTGCTTGCTGCTTGTGCTGATCAACACATTTACAAGACAAAAGACGCTGATGGAGAGGTGCAAAGGGATTGAAGGTGGGCCGGGTTTACAAGTTTTTTCGTAGGATTCAGGAATTGTAGTGTTAATACATCAATCTTTTAAAAAATTTTTGTTATTACAGTTTTTTTAAGTTATTGTAGCCCTACATGAATATGTACATATGTTATTACCAGAAGCTACATGCTTGGTTAAAATTAGCAGGTATTTTCATTACCACACGCAAAACTTAAGAACTGTCACAAACAGAGTGTTAGATGTTAGTTGGCTTTGAAAAAGAAAACATTTCAGCAAGATTTAAAAAATATTTATTATTTCCTTTTCAATTCAATTCAACTTTACCCATTCTCATATTGCACTGGTCACTGAAGTTCGGTTCAGGAGGCTTATACCAATGCAAAGTATGTGTCCGTGCAACATTGACTTCATAGGCCGACACATTTCTTTAAAGGTATATTAAAATAACAGATCTATAAAGTTTACTGTTCCTTAAAGTAAAAGAAATCATGGTAACTGAAAAGAAGAGAAAACAAGAGCCCAGTATGGAGTCCTGTGGGAAACCAAATCTTTCTCCTAAAAACTGCCTTTCTTACAAACCACGTTCTTGAGCAGACAAAGATGTCCTGGGGGAGCTGATAACCTATATAGTTCTCCTAACCAAAAAAAATGTGCTTGTCTGCTTTATTGTTGGCCCAAGGGCATAATGTGAGGCAGCTTCCTGATGGTACAGAATCACATTTTTATTTTGGAACATAATTAGGGGGAGACATTAAGATGAAATTTTATTGGGTCCATTTGTGAGAAACAGGAGAAAATGGAAGAAAACTCTGTTTTGTGTGCTTATTTTGTTTCTGAAATTACCATATGCAGTAATTCACTGGAAATTAATTTTTAGCTTTACTATCAGACAGTGAAACAAGTGTACATATTTTTTCACCATTTTGCAGATTTCATAAATGATACACTCATCCTTGTAGTATTTGTGAAAAGCTAATGTTTACAATGTTAACTTTGATTAGTACTGCTTGAATCATAAACATTAAATGTATTCATAAAAGCACTGCAAAGTTTTAAACAAGACACATGAATTGACTAGAATTGAATAAGACTAGCATCGGTGATGCTAAATTAGCCCTGTGTGAATGTGACTATGGTTGTGGCCACTATGCCCTATACCCGATGCTGATGATCTTCAGCCATTTATAACCCTCAGACTGGATAAGCTGATTTTAAGAATGTTACAGAAGGATCATTCACTTACTAGTAGTTTAGCAGCACTGGTAGAAAAGGTTCTGATATAACTGGAAATACACAGCATACAATAAACACTCACAACAATGTCCTTATACAGTCCAATACAGCAAAAGCGGATGAAATGGTTTGGTGTGAAGATGACAATCCCGAGAACAGCTTACATAGAAAATGAATGAAACAGTCCTACCGGTAGTCCTGAGCGGCAAGGGGTGAGATTTGCAGGAGCGTTCCTTTTGAAGATGCATGACGATGAATCCACCACTATACACATGACAGGCAGGCACAAGACAGTCCATTCATCCTAACTGGAAATGATCCAGGGCACAGTAAACTTTTCAGATGATACCTATTTCTTGTTCCTCCATCAGGCCCCCCTTTTCAGCTTTCCCACTGGCCTCAGCAGCCCCTACTTCCATTTCAGTCATCCTATGCGGGTAATCGCCCTTGGGCTGCTGAGAAATGGAGTTCTTCCCACGGTAGTACTGTTACAACATGAAGCTGATCTTGCTTTAATCAAATCAGAGAATCCTTTAAGTGCTTTTCTGCAAACTTCAAGCAGGCATTCATGTCTTTTTATTACTAAGAAGAGGTTTCTGCCCAGAGTGTTGTAGTTATGGTTGTCTTTCTGATAGTTTCTCTCATCTCTACGCAGGTTCTCTGGAGCTCGGTCAGAGTGATTATCGGGTGCTTGGTCACAACTCTCACCAAGGCCCCTGACTGCTCACTTGGGATGGCTAGCCAGCTTTATGCAGACTCTAAAAGCACTTCTTCCATTTAAGAATTACAGAGGACGCTGGGCTCTTGGATACGTTACATTTTGCCAGATTTTTTTAGTAGCCTTCCCCAGATCTGTACCTCAACACAATCCTGTCCCTAGGTTCTGCAGGCAGTTCCTTTGACATCATGACTTGGTTTTTGCTTAACTGTGGGATCTTCTACAGACAGGTGTGTGCCCTTCAAATCATCCGCAATCAATTGAACTGACCACAGGAGAACTCCATACAAGGTGTGCACACATCACAGTGATGAGCAGAGGGTCAGAGTACTTATGTTAATGGGATATTTCAGGTTTTTGTTTTATTTTTAACACATTTGCAAAAATTTCTTAAACCCTTGTGACGATGTTTGTTGTCTCCATGCTCCCACTCCTGTTTGGGAGCCTCTTGAACCTGCCACCATCAATACCGTAACCGAGATGAGCTGGGCAAATGAGGACATCTACATAACAAGGGGTAGGTGAAAATGTGATAAAATGCTTTTATTAAAACAATCCAAATTGAAGTGCCCAATGTGCAGTGCAAAATCTCCAATAAATAATTGCTTAAAACAGTGATAATCCATGAGTTTAAAATCAAATGAGAGTATAAATCAACAACGCAGTCACTAGGGTGAATGTTTCGCCTGACAAGCACAGCACAACTCCCACTTCGTCTCCCTGGCTCACCCCTTGCTTGCTAAGCTAGCAGAGACACCAGCTGCTATGGTCCTCACTAACTTCACTACTGTCTCAGCTGCCTCGTGTGTTGATGGCCAGACCACTTGGGGTCGGTTGTCCTCACGTCATCCTTCTTGCTCCCCTGGGGCCTCATGTATAATGCAGTGCGTAGAATTCGCACTATAACATGGCGTAAGAACAAAAGCCGAAATGTGCTTACGCACAGAAAAATCCAGATGCAGGAATCTGTGTGTACTCCAACTTCCACGTTGTTCTGCTACATAAATCCCAGTCAGAGTTAAAAGTAATGCACGTGCACGCGCCTGCTGTCCCGTCCCAACTCCTTCCAGAATTACACCTCTTTGAATATGCAAATCAATATAAATAGCCCTTAAGCTCAGCGTTCTGTGAAAAGACAACGGGAAAAGCACGGGGGAAAATGTAAGAATTTCAGCGAATACCAAGTGGAGGCAAAGGAAAAACTTACTATTTGTTGATTTAAACTGTGGTATAATCAACAAAAGGAAGTTGATCGAGTGACATAGCGTGTTGGAAAAACTTGAAAGCTCAAGTTCACAAAGTCGCACAGTGCCCGAAATAAAAAAGAAGTTGTCAGATATCAAAGTCGCCATGAAAAGGCGAGTCGTAGCCCACCATCAGAGTGTCACATGAAAGCTTATTAGGGTACAGAGAAAAAAAAGACACACAGTGGGGAAAAAGCACGAAATGTCAACTGCAATCTCGAAATTTCCACTTTAATCACATAGTTTATTTTCTCATTAAAGTAGAACATCATAAACTTCATCTTAAAATTGTTTAATTAACCAGTTTCTCAAATCACATCGTAATTAAAGTAGCACGTTAAATGATTTGTTTTGTATGTGTTCTTCTATGTGCTCTATGTGTGTGAATCACTATGTGCTTCTTAAACGGGCTCTCTTCCTCCGACAGGACACAGAATCCATTACATTCTTGATATTACAGCTCTCTGAATAATAAAATACTGAAATGTATACGTGATATCATTTTCATGATGATAGGAGTTAAAGCACGTTATTAAACATGGGTTTCACGGTTGCACAGTGATTGTGCGCGACCTTCGATGAAATAATTTATTGCAGCAGTACTCATGGGCGGCTCTAGGCTTGTGGCGGCCCTGGGCAGAGGAAGAATCGGTGGCTCCTTTGCCCGCCAATGTCAATATGGTAACTTATGTACGGCGGATGGCCACATCTGTTGCGAACACTGCATAGCCGCCTCGTACTCATGACACAAGCGTTCAACTTTTGCCGAAATTTGCCGCTGCGTGTTTAGCTGTGTCGTTATTTTCTCTTTCTGTTTTATATTCAATATATATTGGCTTGGCAGCCCTGTGCAGGTGCACAGTTTGCACATGCCTAAGGCCGCCCCTGCAGTACTGTCTTTTTCAAACGTACTAACCTCCAATTCCTGTCCTTCCTTTTCTTTCTACAATTAACCGATCACCACACAATCAGCTCTGTAATAGACGTTAAGCCATCTGTAAGCTTATAACATCGATTCTTCAAAACTTTTAAGGAACATTAAAATATCTTCGTAGTACAAGTTTAATTATTCTGTCCTTCATGCCAGTCCCAGTGAAGCATACAGTGCGAGGCAGGAACAATCGTGAGCGGCGCGCCAGATCCTTGCTAGCGTAGCAACACCGTGTCCTTTAATTATTAACAATATAGATTATTTAAATGAAGTTAAAGTTTTATCTTTATAATATAATAAACATATTTTGCTGCATTTCATCTTAAAAATTATATTGTCATCATATGTAAATACGTGCTTTATACAGTGGTTCAGGTTGTGCAATATTATAACTGTAGTGCAAGTTTACAGTGAGGTGATTGTACTTATAAGTACAGACAGTTCTACAAGTTCTACTGCACTTGATGGACTGATCGAGTGTGTTTAAAGCTCTTGGGATGAAACTCTTTCTGAACTGCGAGGACTGTACAGGAAGGGTTTTGAAGCATTTGCCGTGTGAGAAGCAGTTCAAATAGGAAGCATGGCTGAGGCAGCATGTGCTTGATGCTGTATATCGATAATTCTCTTTCCGATCAGCTGCTCCGAGTGGTGCAGTGAGAGTAATATGGAAAAAGACGATCTGCTGTGGCAACCCCTAAGGGAGTAGCTGAAAGAAGAAGGTGTAGTGAGAGTAACAACGTTAAAGCAGTTATGGTATTTGGAATAGTTTAACCATTCTGTTACAGGTTAATTACAATCAGATGCATGAAACTAATAAACAATATGCAGTTAATTTCAGTGTATTTATAAAGCCACGTCAGGGACGTGGACCTGAAAAATAAAAGATAAACCACACAGGAACAGTAGCACTGCTTTGACGCTGGGTGCCGTCAGTCTGCAAAACTGAGCGGAGAACTTGCGTACGACAAGGTATGAGGTACCGTGGAAAAGTGCGTGGCTTTATGCCAAGTGTAGGTTTTATACATCGTGATTTGAACGTGGAAACATTCTTACGCAACATTTCTGTGCATACGCACCGTTTATACATGAGGCCCCTGCAGTGCCTCTGATCCCTGGAGATGATTCCGCCTCCATCACATCCAGTCCTCGACGAATATTTTGTGGGGACGATCCGCCCCTATAGAGCCAATCCTTTGCTCCTTCGTGTGGCCAACAACCACACACCCTCTCCCATACTCGCTGTCTGGCTTGTACTACCTCTCCAGCCAATGCTGTTCTCATGGCTCTGTTTCTGTTCTCTCTTTTTTGCCTTTTTCTGTCTTCCCTTCTCTGTCATGCAGGCTCCTCTTATACTGCCTCTCTATACTGGGCGTGGGTGCGATGAGCTGCCTCATTCACAGTACCGTTGAGACACCTGACTGATCTGCCCGCCTCTGCATGTGTGCGCGGCATGGTCAGCAGGCATCGCAAATAACTGTAGAGCAAAATGGAATCGCACAAGCCCGCACCTAATTGCAGCCTACACTTTTTGGCCTGCAATAATTTATTTAAAATTCACACAGTGCAGCGGACCACTTATCTCAATCCTGTTATCACTTTATCATTGCAGGGTAATGAATGTTTCTTGATGTTGGAAAAAATAAATTTGAAAGATTTTAGAAAAAAGCCTTAACAAAAATGCGCAAAAAGTGAAGGTGACTAATGAATTAAAATAAACTGTCACTCATGTGCGATTAGGAAACAGCAGAAGGGCCTAAATGATAGTAAGTCTATGCCAGACTTGCAGACCATCCACAGGAAATCCCACATGGTTCTAGCGCCACTGATGACATCACTTCCGGTCCCCGCCAAAGATGTCACTTCTGGTTTTCTGGCGCCACTAATAACGTCACTTCCCGTGCTGAAGTCGACACTTCCAGCTCCGGCACCAGTGATGATGTCGCTTCCAGCCATGATGACATCACTTCCGGTTCTGGAACCGATTACGTCATTTCCTGAACTGCCCTTTAAAATGCCATCTTACCTCAATACAAACCAGTTGTGTTTTGGACTCGGCTCTATGAACATCTCTGTACAAATTTAAATCAACTTTTGCAGCCAGGAAACAATATATGGGTGGCTGCCCCAAACCTTTACAATGTCTATGACTCGCTATTGTGACAACGCCATTTAAATGACTGGACATTTTGTCAAACAGAAAAACAATCAGTTGTTAAACCTTAACCAAATCGAATAAGGATGTTAAATACAAAGACCATTTGTTACACATTAACCAGGTTTATGAATTCCTTAATACCATAATTTCAGATCAGGTCACCTCTCCTGTGGCGTGCCTCCATCATCAGAATGGCAGAGAAGAAATTTAAGCATAAAAATGCTCATCCACATTTCACGACCTAATCTGCACAGTTCTGGGATGTGGGGGGAACCCTGAGTGTCTGGAGGAAAGTCACACAAACGCATGGAAAGCAGACGAAGTGGACGTGGACTTGATCCAAGATCTCTGAAGGTAGGAGGCAGCTTTGTTGACCACAGGGCAGCCAAGCCACTCTAACAGCTGGCACTGTGAAGCGTATTGCAGAAGCCGCATTAGTTTGCGACAAGTAGATTGTTGGATGCGAATCAAGGGTATAATGCTGTGATAAATATAGCACTTAGCAAGACCTTTCTTCTCAGAACTAAAGCATGCTGAGTGATTTAATGTGTTCATTTTAGAGTTACTTTAAAGTTTTAACAAAATGTAGTTGCTAAGTATTCAGTTATGAATATCAATTTTGCCATACATTTTATGATTAACTTGTAAAAACAAGCTGACAAGCCCATGTTGAGTAGGCACAAATCAAAGGCTAATCTGAGGTCAGCATGAAAGAAGAGTTCATAAAGTGACACACGTGTTTAGAGGCATGAAAAGGTAAGGTGGAGGTTATATAGAATGTAGGAGAAAACTGCAACACTCCAGCTCTTTTAAGAGGAGGAAGAGAAGAATGGTGCTGCTATGTACTGTATGGATAAGTATAAAGAACATATCCAAGTGAGAGTAAGCCACTTTGATCTCAGTAAGGATTCATTTAAAATGCATTAATGGGGTGGATCAAGTCAACTGTTATCTCAGCAAGCCAAAGCCATCAAAAGGACTTCCAGGTTAAAGAAGAGAAAGCCTATGGGTCGATGTGGGAGCTAAAAAGAAATCGCTGTCAATAAGATTTTTCTTTAGCAGAGATCAGAGGTGAAGCATAAAGATCACTCAACTTCTCTTCAGGCAAAAACTCTTCCCTTACCCACGGTAACAGCCTGGAGGCTCGCGGCATTTTTGTCAATATTAGTGTGATACGCCATTTGTCAAGATGAACACGAGGAAACAATCCCCTCTGACCAAAGAGCTATGATGCATTGTGACAACCTGTGCAGAGGAAAAGAGGACATCAGGCTACACACTGGGCGTCTTGTAGTTTGGGACGGATCGGGATCAGAATGAATGAGAGAAAAAAAGTTAGGTTTTAAAAATAAAGAAGTGGGATTTTATTTACAAGTGTTGTGGAAGAATATATGCTCAATTTATATTGTATTTATGTGGATATTATTTGTCTATTCAGGGTTTGCATTCTGCTCTGTTTTACTTTAACCCTTAAACCGTCACATACTTGGGGGTTAATGCACCCCTGGATGCCAAATACTTTTTTTGCTGCACTTTTTAAGTAAACGTCACAATTCACAAAGAAAATGTGAAATTTTAACGGAATACATATTTTTTTTCATGCAGTAAATCACCGAGCCCACTGCGCTTGAACTGGATGCACACAAGCACACAGAGGCCAATGCTGACGCTAACAGGCTAGTGCAGTGCAGTGGCTGAATCCCAGGGTCAGTGATGCTGAATCGCTAGGGGGGCAGCAGTGGTCATGAGCTGGCTGCTCAACGAATGTAAGGCACTGATTGATCAGCTCCAGCATGCTGACAAATTGCACTGTGACACAACAATAGCCGGTTGCAGCATTCAATGAATATACATCGCCGAATACACTTGGCTCTGGCATGCTGGCAAATTGTAGTGGGAAAAAATTTTATCCGGTTGCAGAGTTCAATGAATGTATGTTGCCGAATATACTCGGCTCCGGCGTGCTTCCAAATTGTACTGGAAACCAACTTTAGGCGGTTGCGGCGTTCAACGAAAGTACTTTGACGAATACACTCAGCTCCGGCGTGCTGGCAAATTGCATTGGGTAACCGACTATATCTGGTTCCGGTGGTTTAAGGGTTAAATCCTATCACAAAGAAAATATATGTTGTGGTTCGACATTTAACCAAATCTGTATCTTTATAGACACCGAGGTAAATAAACAAGCCTTGACACAACAAAAAAGGTTTGGGGCAGCCTCCCGTATAATTAGAAGTGGCTACAAATGCAAAAGATGGGGAAAAATGGTCTTTACAGACAAGAACAGGTTAGGAAACATACATAGCTGAAAAACAGGAAGAGGAGAGATCTTGAGCCCGGAACTGGAAATGAGGTCATGAGGCTGCAACTTCACGGGATGTGGAAATGATGTCATTAGGAGGTGGGCTGGAAGTGACGTCTTCTGGGGCGGAACAGGAAGTGACGTCATGGAAGTCAGGCGGAATTTCCTGCATTTGGTCTGCGGGGAGATAAGAGAAAGGATTAGTGCACACTCCCCCCACCTGGTCTGATCGGGAATTACATTTTTTTGAGCCCTTTAGGTGCCTCCCATGTGCATATGTGTGACAACACATATTAAGTATATCATACTTATGAAATATTTAGTGTTATGTGAAGGTGATGTGACTTTTGTCCTGTTTTTGTTAAAGGAGTATCTTGGAGATTAAAGACAGGCTGTTGCTGATAAGACAATTAATGATCTCTGTAAGCAATAAAGCTGATTGATGTTTGCTAACTAAGACTTGACCTCACTCTTGCTTGGTATGAAATAATCAGATTGATTTATGGAATGGCAGGAGTGGAGGGAAGATTTTCAAGATATAAAGAGTGTGCACTGTGTTAATTGGGAATTCAGGACTTTAATGTTAAAACTTTGGCTAAGGATTAATGCTAATAAGGACCTCCTTTTGTTAAATTAAAATATTGGGGCTTTTTTTTTTCCACAGTGTATATTAAACAGTATCATGAAGGCTTTGCACAGAGTCCACACCGCAACTGATGAACAAAACACATAAAGAATCAATAACCCAAAAACTGACACTGTACAATATTTACAGTGAGTATTGCACATCCCAAAAGTAAAAGTATAAAAAAATAATGATTGAATAAATGTATAATGTTGAAATCTAATAAGCTGTTTTCTGTCTGTCTGGCAGTTTTCAGCATTAATGTTTGCAATGCACCATCTATTGGAAGCTATTTTGTAATGCATGTTGTAATAAAATGAATTGCATTTTTCATTCCAACAGATGGTGCATAGCAAACATTAGCACTGCTTTTATGAATCCCATACAAAATGGCATAAAACAGAAACATAGCAACTGAATGGACACACAGATACACAGACACTTGTTCTTTATTTAAGGTGGGTTAATTGACCTTTTTTCTTATTGAATTCCATCCATCCATCCATTATCCAACCCGCTATATCCTAACTACAGGATCACGGGGGTCTGCTGGAGCCAATCCCAGCCAACACAGGGCGCAAGGCAGGAAACAAACCCCGGGCTGGGCGCCAGCCCACCGCAGTTATTGAATTCCTTTGAGATTAATACATCAGTTAATTTGTATTTGTATTAGAAATCCCTTACTTACTTCATAACAGCAATCCAATCAAAGCCATAAAAAAGACATAGCCAGACAGTGTTTACTTCCATAAACAAACACTCCAAGGAAGCCTATAAGATAGTTATAAAAGACAGGAGGCGCCACTGAGACCCCAAACCCCAGACACACCATGCTAAACAGTCCCAGTTGCAAAATAGTTTTATTTTCACAAAATACTTATTACTGGTCAATCCACAGCCTTTCAATATGCAACCCTCCTTTCCTCCTCCAGGTGAACTTTGTCTTGTGCCTCCCGACCCTGACTCCCTGGAAGAAGCTGGATGGCTCACTTTTATGTTACATTGGGACATAGGCCAATGGAAGCACTTTCAGGTCAGATGGAAGTCTTCTAATGCAAGGAGTCCCTTCACTTCCCTCCGGACCCTGACAGGGTTGTTCTGCAGGACAACAACTCCCAAAAATCCCCACAGATGTCCTTACTGGGTCCATGCCAGTGGAGCACTGCCATCTATAATACTGGGGGAGGAGTTCCCCTGGATACCGTATTGATTAAGTCATCCCTTTGTAAGGGATGTTGCTTCATTTCCATCCCAGTTGTTCCTTCCATATCGTCCTTCTGGCTGGGAAAGGGCCCAGCAGGGCACTCATACAGTACAATCATGATCTTTCAATAAGGTCTTCACTGATCTAAAGTGATCTTCAGAGGAGTGAGAGGCCTTCTTCTAGGCATGGAAAGTAAGGGGTGTTTTCAATCCATCAAAAGCAAGTGCTTTAGTGAGTGATTGAGCAAAGCTATTTTAAACCCTTTTTGGAAGCTCTTTGTTTGAATTTAACCAACCAAATAAGAACACCTACTGACAGTACATCATCTTCCATTAACTGTATTTCCCATTAGCTCTTACTAACAATTTACACCAATTAGGACATTAGTGTTAGTTTTCAAAAAATATATTTAGTCACCTTATTGACTGACCAGGTAACCTTTAGAATACATTTTCTGCTGTCTTTTATGCCCCTGTTTAAAATAGCTAAAATATTATACTGCCTGTGTGTTAAGTTAAACTGAACCTGCTTGCATTAAAAAAAAACAATTAGGCTTGCAGAAAACAAGCTATTCCAAGCCCTGGCTGTGCTTTAGTTTCCTGGAAAAATTCTTGTGGTCTAGCAAATCTTCATCTATTCCTTAAACTACAGTCACAGGGGATTCACAAACCAGTGTGTTTCTTCGTGCTAGTCCCAAGCCTGGATAAATGGGGAGGGTTACGTCAGGAAGGGCATCCGGTGTAAAATTTTGCACTGATCAATAAGCAGACAACAATACAGATTTCCATACCAGATCAGTCGAGCCCCAGGTTAACACCAGTACTGTTAGCCAACAGGGTGCTAGTGGAAATTGGGCTACTGTTGGCCAAAGAAGAAGAGGAAGAGGGGGGAGACATTTCCAGAGGCAGAAGGACAGGAGGAAGGTAAAGAGAGTGGAAGTGAGGGTAGGAACTTTGAATGTTGGCAGTATGACTGGTAAGGAGAGAGAGTTAGCTGATGTGATGGAGACAAGGATGGTTGATATATTGTGTGTGCAAGAGACTAAATGAAAGGTGAGTAAGGCCAGGTGGACCGGAGCTGAATTCAAATTGTTCTATCATGGTGTGGATAGGAGGAGAAATGGAGTAGAGGTTATTCTGAAGGAACAGTATGTCAAGAGTGTTTTGGAGGTTAAAAGAGTGTCAGACAGAGTAATGATTATGAAGTTGGAAATTGGAGGTGTGATGATGAATGTTGTTAGTGCATATGCACCGCAAGTTGGGTGTGCAATGGGTGAGAAAGAAGATTTTTGGAGAGAGTTGGATGAAGTGATGGAAAGTGTACCCAAATGGACAGAAAGTGGTGATTGGAGCGAATTTCAATGGACTGGTTGGTGTAGGCACAGAGGAGACGAGGGGGTGAGGGGTAGGTATGGTGTCAAGGAGAGGAATGAAGAAGGTCAGATGATAGTGGATTTTGCCTAAAGGATGGACATGGCTGTAATGAATACATATTTTAAGAAGAGGGAGGAACATAAGGTGACGTACAAGAGTGGAGGAAGATGCATACAGGTAGATTATATCCTATGTAGGAGGCTCAGTCTGAAGGAGATTGAAGACTGCAAAGTGGTGGCAGGTGAAAGTGTAGTTAAGCAGCATAGGATGGTGATCTGTAGGATGAAGTTAGAGATCAAGAAGAGGAAGAGAGTGAGGGCAGAGCCAAGGATCAAATGGTGGAATTCAAAAAAGGAAGACTGCAAGGTTGAGTTTAGGGAGAAGGTGAGACAGTCACTGGGTGGTAGTGAAGAGTTACCAGACAGCTGGGAAACTACAGCAGATGTAGTAAGGGTGACAGCAAGAAGGTTGCTTGGTGTGACATCTGGACAGAGGAAAGAGGAAAAGGAAACCTAGTGGTGGAATGGGGAAGTACAGGAGGGTTTACAGAGGAAGATGATGGCAAAGAAGAAGTGGGATAGTTAGAGAGATGCAGAAAGTAAAAAAGAATACAAGGAGATAAGGCGTAAGGTGAAGAGAGAGGTGGTGAAGGCTAAAGAAAAGGCGTATAATGAGTTGTATGAGAAGTTGGACACAAAGGAGGGAGAAAAGGACCTGTACCGATTGGCTAGACAGAGGGACTGAGCTGGGAAAGATATGCAGTAGGTTAGGGTGATAAAGGATAAAGATGGAAACATACTCACAAGTGAGGAGAGTGTGTTGAGCAGATGGAAAGAGTACTTTGAGAGGCTGATGAATGAAAAGAACGAGAAAGAGAGAAGGTTGGATGATGTGGAGATAGTGAATCAGAAAGTGCAATGAATTAGCAAGAAGGAAGTAAGGACAGCTATGAAGATGATGAAGAATGGAAAGGCTGTTGGTCCAGATGACATACCTGTGGAAGCGTGTGGAGGTGTTTAGGAGAGATGGTAGTGGAGTTTTTAACCAGATTGTTTAATGGAATCTTGGAAAATGAGAGGATGCCTGAGGAGTGGTGAAGAAATGTACAGGTGCCGATATTTAAGAATAAGGGGGATGCGCAGAGCTGTAGTAACTACAGGGGGATAAAATTGATGAGCCACAGCATGAAGTTATGGGAAAGAGTAGTGGAAGCTAGGTTAAGAAGTGAGGTGATGATTAGTGAGCAGCAGTATGGTTTCATGCCAAGAAAGAGCACCACAGATGCGATGTTTGCTCTGAGGATGTTGATGGAGAAGTATAGAGAAGGCCAGAAGGAGTTGCATTGCATCTTTGTGGACCTGGAGAAAACATGTGACAGGGTGCCTCGAGATGAGCTGTGGTATTGTATGAAAAAGTCGGGAGTGGCAGAGAAGTATGTAAGAGTTGTACAGGATATGTACGAGGGAAGTGTGACGGTGGTGAGGCCTGCGGTAGGAGTTTCAGAGGTGGGATTACATCAGGGATCGGCTCTGAGCCCTTTCTTATTTGCAATGGTGATGGACAGGTTGACAAATGAGATTAGACAGGAGTCCCATGGGCTATGATGTTTGCAGATGACATTGTGATCTGTAACGATAGTAGGGAGCAGGTTGAGGAGACCCTGGAGAGGTGAAGATATGATGAGGAGAGGAACGAAGGTCAGTAGGAACAAGACAGAATACATGTGTGAATGTGAGGTATGTCAGAGGAATGGTGAAGATGCAGGGAGTAGAGATGGTGAAGGTGGATGAGTTTAAATACTTGGGATCAATAATACAGAGTAATGGGGATCGTGGAAGAGAGTGCAGGCATGGTGTAATGGGTGGAGAAGAGTGTCAGGAGTAATTTGTGACAGACAGGTATCAGCAAAAGGGAAAGGGAAGGTCTACAAGATGGTAGTGAGACCAGGTATGTTATATGGGGTAGAGACGGTGGCACTGACCGGAAAGCAGGAGACAGAGCTGGAGGTGGCAGGGTTAAAGATGCTAAGATTTGCTTTCAGTGTGACGAGGATGGACAGGATTAGAAATGAGTACATTAGAGGGTCCGCTAAAGTTGGACAGTTGGGAGGCAAAGTCAGAGAGGCAAGATTGGGTTGGTTTTGGCATGTGCAGAGGAGAGATGCTGAGTATATTGGGAAAAAGTATGTTAAGGATAGAGCTGCCAAGCACGAGGAAAAGAGGAAGGCATAAAAGAAGGTTTATGGATATGGTGAGAGAGGACATGCAGGTGATGGATGTGACAAATCAAGATGACGAGGACAGGAAGATATGGAACAAGATGATCCGCTGTGGCAACCCCTAACAGGAGCAGCCAAAAGAAGAAGATCTTCATGGGGTCAATGTGCCTGATTAACCTTCTCCATGTAGTTCAATCCTGCACCTTCTATTCTGTCAGACCCTTTTCCTTCAGATTCTTTTTCACGTTATCCATTCACCCCCATTTTGGTATCCCTCACTATGGTAACCGTTCTTCTATTTCCATCACTCTTTTGCCCACATATTCATTGTCTCTCCTCATTGCATATCTATACCAATCCAACCTACTTTCCTTCTTTCTTAGATACCTCCTTCACTTTCGTTGTACTTCTGATTGTCTCATTTTTTATTCTGTCCTTTATTGTAACTCCACACATTCATCTCCACATTCTCATTTCTGCCACATCTATCTTCTCCTGTGTTCCCTTTACTGCCCACCATGTCTCAACTCCATCCATCCTTGCTGGTCTTACCACTGTCTTAAAAACCTTACCTTTAACTTTTGTTTTAATTCTTTGATCACACAATATACCTGATACCATCTTCCAACTGTTCCATCCACACTGCACACTATGGGTTATCTCTGTATCTAATTTTTCATCATGGGCAGCTACTGATCCTAGATATTTAAATTCATCCGCACTTTTTAGTAGCTCTCCCTGCAGACTAACTTCTGAATCCTGATCATCATTAAACCTCAAATATTCTGTTTTCTTCCTATTTATTTTCAATCCTTTATCTTCCAAAGACTTCTATTCTTCCAACTTTGGTAACACTTTAGTTTAAGTATCTGTTACTCATTTACTATTATGTAACAAGTTCTTAACATGCACGACTTTTGATCTTCATAACATTACTAAGTATCAGTAAAGTGTTAATTCATCTTTGCATTGTGACCTACTAACAGAACCTCACTTTGGAATGGTCTGAGGTGTCTCAACTGAGACTCATTTCTCTTGATATCACATATTTAGTATAAGACTTGTATATTTAAATACTTACCTGTATGCATATATATTCTTTTGATATTACATATTTAGTATAAGACTTCATATTAACATCATGTTAGTATGCCACACTGCAGAGAGATGAATAACCTATCTACTGATGTTTTACAAGTGTTGTGAAGATCAAAAGAAGGTTTTGTTATGGTCTTGTTATGCATAATTAAATGAGTAATAGATGCATTTTTGCAGCACCTAAACTAAAGTGTTATCCTGTCTTTCTCTCCACTTCCTCCTTTCTGGTGCTACACAACAGAGTGTCATCAGCAAAAAGCCTGCACGAAGGGGATTGGTCTTTTATCCCAGAACTCAACACATCCAAAGAGGTATGGACTTCAAGAAGATCCCTGGTGCAGACCTCCTTGAGCTTGCTTCTTGTCTGTTACCCCAGCACTGCTTTTCACTTCCTCATATGTTTCCTAAAACACCAGGAGTGACTCTACTCATTGCAATGAAAATAAGGCATTGTATTCTATTCGTGCCTGTACTCCGGTGGGCCTATGAGCAAGGCTCTTAACCTGGAATTGCTCTGTCCTGGGTATGACGTTAATCTGCATCCAGCCCTGCGGGCAGCTCCTCCAACTTACAGAGAAAACTTGGGGGTTGGTGGCAGGATTTGCACTCCAACCACCGTAGAAAGCCTCACAGTGTTCCAGTGTGGTGCTGAGGTGTCACCTGCTGCACTCGGGTCCCAATCCAGGTGGCTCGTCATGTGGTGGGTGCAGCAACGTACTATCAGTACATGCTCCCAAACTCTTTATACGTATCCTGGACAATCATCACATACTTCCCCGACTCTACTTTCTCTCTCATGCACCTCCAGACCTCTTGACGTGGTATTCTATCATAAGCATCCTCCAAATCCATAAACACCATATGCAGACCTGTTTTCTGTTTTTCTCTCTTTGCTTCTCCATGAGCTGTGTCAATGCAGAGACTGCATCAGCTGTTCCTCTCTCTGGCATAAATACAAACTGTTCCTCCCGTATGGTGGTCTCATCCCTGAGCCTTCTCTTTATAACCTTTTTCCAATTTTCATTATGTGTGTCTTCAAGTTTATCCCACTATAGTTTTCACAATCCTGAGTGTCTCCCCTCTCATTATAAATGGGTACATTCACACTGTTCCTTCAGTCCTGATATTCTCTCCTGTTCATAGATCTTCTGCAGGAGATCTCATAAGACATCTTCTCCCTCTTCCCTTAATCTGGTGGTATTTACTGTTAAAATATAATTATGCATCTCTAAAATCAGTCTCACAGATTGCAATGAATCATTGATTATGTGATTTTTTATATATATGATGAGAGGTACTAATTACAAAAATGGCTGAAGAAAATCTGCAGTCATTGCTGTCCCCCAGGACTTAAATCTGACACCCCTGCTCCATTGGGTTACTATAAGTTGTTAAATTAATCTCTTAAGTATAACAGTTACATTTACACCCTTCTGTTAAGAAGAGTTAACCTAAAACTAAGAAGAAAATAAGATTTTGTAGAAACAAGATGAAAACACTCAAACAAGTGTGTCACAATATGATATCCAGTGTAAAACAAAGGAGAGAGCAGCAGTAAAAGAGTTGGGGTCCACCCCATATATACACGATTGCAAGCAAAATAGTACTGTCTGGGTTAGCGTCCAAATAGAGAATGGATAGGAAGGGAAGGTGTTTGGCTTTTATAGTGGCAGGGGAGGAAGGGGCAGTCCATGACAATTCAAGTCGGAAGTGAGGTCAGAAGGAGGCGTGGCTAGGAAGGGTGTGCAGAAACTGGTGATGTTTTATGTGGGTTTCTGTTTGGTTGATATGCAGAAGAGGGAGAGAAGAAAGATTAGAGCACTTCGTCAGTCCCTGCCCTTGTTTTTTACCCTCGCTGAAGCCCTTAACCCGCCTTCCAAGCGCACGTGTGTGACACTAGGTAATCACTAACGTTTCTATTTTAGCTATGTGACTTGCTAATTTGTTTCACATTTCTAAGACCCTTTATGTATAAAAAAAATGCTTTCTATGTTCTGTCTTGACTTCACTTCTCTGGTTATTATTCAATACAAATAATTTCCAGCCCATTTTGAAAGACACCAAGTTGTCAATGAACAGATAGAGTTTGTCATCAAATCAGATGGCCAAGTATAGAATGCCCAGGAGTGGATGGGTAGCCAGTGGGACTGTGTCCATATCTTACTTATAACTGACCATGGACTCTCCAGAGGTTTATTGTCTCCAGGGATGCTGCTGATTGAGTTCTTTGTCAACTGGACATAATTCAGCAATTGTTAATGGACAGATAATGCTGGGCTCTATTTTTGTCAATTGTTTTCAAACTGTTTTGCATCTTTATGCACTTATTATGTAATTAGAGAAATCTGTAATTACATTTTACCTGAAGTTTTGTCACAGCGCTCTGAGTCTGAATTCAGTGAAGAAGCGTCTGTTTGTCTGTCTGCTTTTCACGAGCGAACTACTTAACCGTTTTAGAGCAGGTTTTTTTCTATAATTTGCTTGAACATTGAACATTTGCAACTTTTCTCATCACTCTAAGTATCATTGTTCGGTTGCAGCACCGATTTATTTGCGCGAATCCGAGGGTGACAGGCTGCAGGCCGAAGGGAAGGAGAGGCGGGACCTCAGGGAGCTGGGTGGGGCCTCCATTTGAGTCGCTCTACCTCTCACCAAATATTGGAGCATACCTTGCCTCCACTTAGCTAGCGATACCTGTTTGTTCAGCAGAAATGATCATCTAGAGATTGTTAAAGAGTAACGTTTGACGTTTTTGAGAGAGAGATCACAGCTATATGTGTTTTAGAGGGTTGCTGCTGATTGGCAGGGATATCACGGCCCCCACACGGGGGATGCTCTCCCGTCAGAGCTGAACATGATCAGATATAATGCTAATGTTTGACGTTGGAGCGTAACAACCTTCCG
Organism: Polypterus bichir lapradei; assembly: GCA_026402145.1. Taxonomy (NCBI): domain Eukaryota; kingdom Metazoa; phylum Chordata; class Cladistia; order Polypteriformes; family Polypteridae; genus Polypterus; species Polypterus bichir. Next base: position 7,244,359 of record JANRMT010062823.1, read on the forward strand.
CTTGCCCAGAGATACATTGCAAAATTTTTACATTTTTGGCAATGAGATCACAGCTTCTTTCTCACACCGATAGCAAAACCAAAAATATTGTATATCAAGAGGCCCTTGATTACAAAAGCTATCAATATAAATTCTTCTCAATACAAATTATTACATTTTTAAAAATGTATTTATTGATTTTTAATATCTGTCCTGTTTCACTACTTAGTTGGCCGAATCACGGGTGCAGCTAGTACAAAACTAAAAGAAAAAAATGCATAGCCGACTGGCCTTGTTGCTTCTCATAAAGCTACTTTATTGTGGAGGCTGAAGATACCAGTGACTTGCTACACGAGAGGGTCTCAAGGTTCAGCCAAAAAACAAGAGCATATGCTGATGAATGTGATACCAAAGACCAGGTAAAAACACAACACCCTGAGCAGTTTCTGAAAAAAGGAGAATGGGCCACTAGAGGGCATTACTATTAAAACGGTGGACTGGTAGACATTTGCATATGTACTAACTAATCAGACTATTGATTAATATGTTGACATACTTTGTAACCCTTTGAATTTCATAAAAACAAATACGTTAATATAATTCAAGATAATTTAGGTGTAAGGGCACAGTCAAAATTAAGAATACTTTGCTCTAGCAAGATAGACAGAAACCATTTGACAAGATAAGAGCCATAGACCTCTTAGCAATCTGCAGGCCAAGATCTGAAGGAGAAGAGAGTGAGAAAAAATTAAATCTGTGATTAAAAAAAGCCCTTAAAAGGCCAGTTTAAATGAAGGATAGCCCATCAAAGGACAGTTAGAAAAATAAATGACCTGAAAAGAAAATGGAAATGAAGGAGTCTGGCAAATAGGAGGCCTAAACAAGATTGAAAGTCAAAATGTACTTAAAGAACAAACAAAAACAGAGGTTCAAAAATAAAGCAATGATCTTGAGTGATAAAAACAAATTAATTAGAAACCAAGAGTTTGTACTTAGTCCTAATGACAAAAAAATCATGAGCGGTCTGCCCTAGACTTTTTCTTATACTCAGATATGGGGATGGATAATTGAGGAGTAAACCGCAAGACAATGATTATATTATTATTATTATTATTTTTATATTATGTACTTTAAAAAACCATCAACAACAAATCAAATCACATTAATAATATATTGAACAAGTAAAGTTAAATAAATCTGACTCTCCAGCTGCATGAATAAAAGGTAAAGTACCACTTCCAGTTTATTGGAAATAGCCCAAAAGTTGATAGACATCTACGTTTTGTACCTAATACTTGTATGCAAAATTTGGTTGACCTAAATGAAAGTGTACTCAAGTTATCGTGGTTACATACACACACACAACCCAGACAGACACACAGACATAATTCCAAAAATGGTATTTTTGGATTCAGGGAAGCCTAAAACATTGAGATTCATCACAATCTCGAAATTAACTTTTTGGAGGATTCCAATTCTTTCCCTCTACTTCGTATATGAGTACGTCAGGGAGGTCTAAAACGTTGAGATTCATCAAAATCTTTGGATGATTACAATACTTTCCCTATACTTCGTATATAAGAAAGTAATAGTGAGCAGGCTGCATGGCCAAGCTTTACTGACATTACACACCCACTGAGGTTGGTCATGACAGGAACAAAAGCATGAAAGTCCCAGTAATTGCTCAAAAGGCCCAGAGGAGGGGGAAATCGCATCAAAAACCTGGCTAGTCACACAAATTTGGCAACATGGCATCTTTATAAATAAAAATGTGTATTTTTCAAAATAGGTCGTGTTTAACAACATGCTCCAAAGAGCACAGGAGACACAGAAGACACAGCCTTCAAAATAGCCAATTCAAAGCAAAGGAGTAATCTAAAAAACAGTTCACTAGGTCGTAAATCCAGTAATACACAAATAATCAAAACCCCCTAAACACAGGAAAACTTAACACCACTATGAGTGAATTTAATGAACCGCAATGGACTGTAGATCTTCTTCAGCCTTTATGGGGCTGAGGTCTATTCCTTGTGGTGATGGGCAGGTGGCCCTGCCTCTTTGGGTACACAAAAAAAATGAGGAACACAACAGACTACACATTGAAACTAAATAATTGATACTGTTAACATGAAACATGAACAAATAAACATTAAAACAGCATTTGAACCAGTGAGGAACCCTGGCTGAAACATGACTGGAGTGTGTCCATAATCAACGAAAGAACCTCTGAATGCCTGTGCCTGCTGAAAGGTTAGCATTGTAGTGAAACAATACACATATAATTAAAAATGCTCAGAAAACAAAACATTCATTTCCTGGCAGAAAGCCATATATAAATCTCTCTTTCCCTTTGCTTCTGTATATCTTTTTAGGAAGTATCCTCACATATGTAGCTGCTCTTGTTGGCTAAGCTTTTCTAAAATCCATGAGAATTGTAGTGCATAATTCTATTGGTTCAAATTTAAAAGTCCATAGCTGTGTAAGATGATATGTGCTCATGTCCCATCCTGACTCTGAGTACTGTGAGAAGTCACCTTCAGGTTAAGGAGATGTGACTGAGCGTGTGCTTCAGGGAAAAAGGTGAGGTCACTCTGTTGTCCAGGAGAGAGACTCTTAGTCTATGTCCACATTAGCATGTTTTTGTTTTAAAAATGCGGACATTAGTCTCCATTTTTCCCTTGTTTCACATTACCTCAGCAATTGTAATCCCCCAAAAAACTGAGACTTTTGAAAATCATCTCCAGAGCCATATACCTCTGGATCAGTGTTGCAATGTGGATGCGTGAAAATGTAGGCTTTTGAAAACAGACTCTAATTGTGTTCCAATGTTCTCATGCTTATTATGTAGCCCTTCAAGCTGGGACAATCAAACATCTCTGGAAAGACCTGAAAATAGCTCTCCACTGGCAGTCATCATCCAACCTGAAAGAGCTTGAGAGGATCTGCTATAAAGAATGGCAGAAAATCCCCAAATCCAGGTATGCACTGCTTGTCTCATCATACCCAAGAAGCCTCCAGGCTGTAATTGCTGAAAAAAGGGGCTTCAACTGATTACCGAGTAAAGGGTCTGAATACTTGTGATATTTCGGTTATGTATTGTTAAATTTGTAAAAATTTCTCAAATCTTATTTTCTTTTTGTTATCTGGGGGTATTGAGGGTTTTGTAAACATAAACCATACAGACCAAATCTAGGGTCAGTTTTATAAAAAGAGTCTCAAAATGGATATATACAGCTTTCCACACAGAATTCAGGATTTATTAAAGAAAAGTTGATGGGGAAGTGTGCTAATATTTACGACAACTCTGACCCAACCACTCACAACATTTCTGAGAAACTGGGAAATACCGACATACTTGATCAAACAGGGAAATGCAGCCAAAGGATGACTCACACGTGTAATAATTCATATCACCAAGTTGTTATTATAATGTGTGTTGACATGACAAAAATATTACTCCTCAAAAATGATGAATATGATGTGCCCATTTTTTCGGCTTCCCACAAATCTCCTTCAAGAAGTGACTGTTAACTTGCTGCCTAATATTTTCCATCTCTTGACAGGTGCCTTTGAAATAATAATAATAATAATAATAATAATAATTGAGACAGGGAATGATTAGGGGGTGGCGCAGTGGTAGTGCTGCTGCCTCGCAGTAAGGAGACCTGGGTTTGCTTCCCTGGTCCTCCCTGCGTGGAGTTTGCCTGTTCTCCTCGTGTCTGTGTGGGTTTCCTCGGAGTACTCCGGTTTCCTCCCACAGTCCAAAGACATGCATGTTAGGTGCATTGGCGATCCTAAATTGTCCCTAGTGTCTGCTTGGTGTGTGGGTGTGTGTGCACCCTGCGGTGGGCTGGCGTCCTGCCCGGGGTTTGTTTCCTGCCTTGTGCCGTGTGTTGACAGGGATTGGCTCCAGCAGACCCACGTGACCTTGTAGTTAGGATAAAGCGGGTTGGATAATGGATGGATGGAATGATTAGGGGGCCAGAATGACTAGGCTATGGTGGGCCTACTCTGGGACTAGGCCTACTGTTTATGAAGGATGCCCAGGGATCTTTTGTGACCACAGAGAGTCAGGACCTCGGTTTTATGTCTCATCTGAAGGATGATGCCACTTTTACAGCACAGTGTCCCTGTCACCACCCTGGGGCATTGGGATCCACATTAAGACCACAGGGTAACCTCTCCATGCTGGCCTCACCAACACCTTTTTCAGCAGCAGACCAAGCTTTTCCTAGATGATCTCCCATTCAAGTGCAGGTCGGGCTAGTGGGTGACCTGTCCTGAAGTGCATATGGTATATAACGTTTTTCTCACTACTCAAAGCACTTTACGTAGTGAGTGGGGAGCCACTTTAACCACCACTAATGTGCAGCATCCCCTGGATGATGTGACGGCAGCTATTTTGCACCAGTGCATTTACAACACATTTGCTGTTAGGTGGTGAAGGTGTGAGAGATAGGTAGTTAATTAGAGATGGGGGATGTTTAGGGAACCAGAATGACCAGGCCGTGGTAGGAAATTTAGCCAGGATACTCTTTGTAAAGGATGCCCAGGGATCTTTTATGACCACAGAGAGTCAGGACCTCAATGTTTTGTCTTATCAAAAGAACAGCACCATTTTTACAGCATAGAGTCCCCGTCACTAAACTGGCATTAGGAGCCACATTTAGATCACTGGGTAAGTGCCCCCTGCTGGCCTCACCAAAAACTCTTCCAGCAGCAACCCAAGCTTTTCCTGGTTGGTGTCCCATCCAAATACTGGCCGGGCCCGAACTTACTTAGCTTCAGGTGGATGACCTCTTCTGAAGACATGTGGTATGGTTAGATAATCTGTTTTATCCAGTTCACCTGTCAGTGCTTTTACTGTTGTGACTATTCGGTGTACTGTATATAAAATATACAGTTAGGTCCATAAATATTTGGAAAGAGACAACTTTTTTCTAATTTTGGTTCTGTACATTACCACAATGAATTTTAAATGAAGCAACTCAGATGCAGTTGAAGTGCAGACTTTCAACTTTAATTCAGTGGGGTGAACAAAAAGATTGCATAAAAATGTGAGGCAACTAAAGTATTTTTTTGAACACAATTCCTTCATTTCAGGGGCTCAAAAGTAATTGGAAAAATTAAATAACTGGAAATAAAATGTTCATTTCAAATACTTGGTTGATAACCCTTTGCTAGCAATGACAGCCTGAAGTCTTGGACATCACCAGATGCTGGGTTTCCTCCTTTTTAATGCTCTGCCAGGCCTTTACTGCAGCGGCTTTCAGTTGCTGTTTGTTTGTGGGCCTTACTGTCTGAAGTTTAGTCTTCAACAAGTGAAATGCATGCTCAATTGGGTTAAGATCAGGTGACTGACTTGGCCATTCAAGAATTTTCCACTTCTTTGCTTTAATAAACTCCTGGGCTGCTTTGGCTGTATGTTTTGGTTCATTGTCCATCTGTATCATGAAACGCCGCCCAATCAGTTTGACTGCATTTAGCTGGATTTGAGCAGACAGTATGTCTCTGAACACCTCAGAATTCATTCGGCTGCTTCTGTCCTGTGTCACATCATCAATAAACACTAGTGTCCCAGTGCCACTGGCAGCCATGCACGCCCAAGCCATCACACTGCCTGACTCCACCGTGTTTTACAGATGATGTGCTATGCTTTGGATAACGAGCTCTTCCATGCCTTCTCCATCCTTTTTTCTTGCCATCATTCTGGTAGAGGTTGATCTTGGTTTCATCTGTCCAAAGAATGTTTTTCCAGAACTGTGCTGGCTTTTTTAGATGTTCTTTAGCAAAGTCCAATCTAGTCTTTCTATTCTTGGGGCTTTTGAGTGGCTTGCACCTTGCAGTGCACCCTCTGTATTTACTTTCATGCAGTCTTCTCTTTATGGTAGACTTGGATATCGATACGCCTACCAAGCCCTGGAGAGTGTTGTTCACTTGGTTGGCTGTTGTGAAGGGGTTTCTGTTCACCATGGAAATGATTCTGCGATCATCCACCACTGTTGTCTTCCGTGGACGTCCAGGTCTTTTTGCGTTGCTGAGTTCACCAGTGCTTGCTTTCTTTCTCAGGATGTACCAAACTGTAGATTTTGCCACTCGTAATATTGTAGCAATTTCACGGATGGGTTTTTTCTGTTTTTTGCAGCTTAAGGATGGTTTCTTTCACCTGCATGGAAAGCTCCTTTGACCGCATGTTGTCTGTTCACAGCAAAATCTTCCACATGCAAGCACCACACCTCAAATCAACTCCAGGCCTTTTATCTGCTTAATTGATAATGACATAACGACGGGCTTGACAGCACCTGCCCATGAAATAGCCTTTGAGTCAATTGTCCAATTACTTTTGAGCCCCTGAAATGAAGGGATTGTGTTAAAAAAAATGCTTTAGTTGCTTCACATTTTTATGCAATCGTTTTGTTAAACCCACTGAATTAAAGCTGAAAGTCTGCACTTCAACTGCATCTGAGTTGTTTCATTTAAAATTCATTGTGGTAATGTACAGAACCAAAATGAGAAAAAAGTTGTCTCTGTCCAAATATTTATGGACCTAACTGTATACTGTATGTAATAGTTTTTCATCTAAACACTGGAGATATGTAATGTCACTAATGGACAGGCCTACTAGTCTGATAGGGCAGCCACAGCCCTTTGAGGCCTGCTCATGACAAAATATAGCTCTGTTTATTCTGTATAATGCAGTTGTTTCTACAAGAATTCAGAATCACGACGTGTTGTTCTTTTTTTCTTTGTGATAGGCTTTTATTTAAAAATGAAAACTTTTGGTTTTTGCATGTGCTGTAGATAACATTTGCCTAATTTTTTTTTAACTAACTGATTAGGAAACTAGATTGCTAGTCAGCCATTTGGCCTACACAACACTGGGCATACAACAAGTCCATCTTGTCTGCTGCCTCCTGTCCTGATTGACGGCCTCTCAATTAAAACTAAAGCTGAAGGACTGTTTGAAAGACGGACCCACGGAGCAGTTTGATTGATGTTTAGCCTGTGAAGAGCATTATAACAGCTGTCAAGGGACTTTTGTTCTTAAAAGCAAGATTATCAATGGCTTGTCTTTCTAATCAAAAAGAATCAGAATCCTTTTAATGGCCATTGAGCGGGGTTATTATAATAACTTGGAGAGTGGCTACTGCTATAGATTTTGCTCTAATTGGGGATACTTGGTGTTTTGAAAATGGCTAAAGATTATAAGCTGTCAGCTACAAAATATTTTTCTACTAATGGTTTTCTAAGAAAACGTAAGCAGACAACCACTGGAGGCTGTCACCTCCCCACCTGCTTTCTTATTCAGTTAAGTTTGTTGTTTTTTTTGTTGGGTAAACACCTTAAACTAAAGAATGTGGTGGACAAATAGATAAGGTGAAGTGTGGCACCACATCAAGAAAGTTCATGATTGCTTCTACTACCGCATACATGTGAGGAGAGCTCAGATTTCTCCATTCATTCTCAGTAACTTCTATAGGAGAACAGCAGAGTCCATCGTTAGTGACTGCATCACACCCTCTCTGCTTGAGATCGAAAAGCACTGAAGAGGGCAGTGAAGGAGGCACAGGATATGACTGGCACTCAGCCACTTTCTGTCCGTGATATTTACAACACTTAGAAAGGATCATTAAAGACCTCATTCATCTCAAACAGTCACTTTTCTCACCCTTTCCTGCTGTCAAGTACAGTAACACCAGTAGATTCAGGAACAGTCTGTAACGTTAGTCAGCAACAGTTTAGTCTTGAGCAGACCTAATCCAGGTATTGATAAAGTTGATCCAGCAACATTCTTTCAGCTTAAGTGTGAATCCCGTTCTTGAGGACTTCATTGGAAATGGAGGTAGAAGTGCATTTAAGACTGAAGCCAGGAAGCACTTTGTCACGCAAAGAGTTGTGGGACTCTGGAACAAACTACTGAGTCATGGAGTTGATGAAGAAAACTTGAGAAACTTCAAGGAGAATCAGGATGAGATATGGGGACAAATGGGCTTGATGGACTGAATGGTCTCCTCTTGTTTGTCAAATTTCTTATGTGCTTATGGTCTTATGTTCTAAATACTGTAGCATAAAAACCACTGGCAGGTTTTGACATTTAGGTTGGGGGGAAGCTTTAAAAATAATTATATTCACATGTCGGATATCATACATTGTTCATAATAAAAACATACAATATAACATTAGAACATTAGAACACTCTAGACGAGATCAGGCCATTCAGCCCAACAAAGCTCGCCAGTCCTATCAAGTTATTTCCTCCAAGAAACTCTCACTTATACTGTATTAAAACTTTCACAACTTTGAAATTACAAAAATATTACACACGTACCGCTAATAATAGTTAAATGACAGAAAAAAAATATTTTTTAGTTTGTCTACTTATTGTAAATGTGACAAAATAAATACTTTCTAATTTTTTTGAGCAAGTTAGAAAATCTATGCATAGCATCACGTTCAGGTGCATTCTGGGAATATAAATTTTTTTTTTTTTGTACCTTATGATTTTGAAGTGTCACTGTAATAAACTTGTTTTCTGGAAGATTGCTGTGAGATTTTGTTCACTGGATGAAATAAACAATTTTGACAGCACTTACTATACAGTATATATGACAACTTGCTCAGAGGTTTCCACTAAGATTGCTGAAATATGACAGGTATGGAAGTTAAAGACAGATTTTTTTAATGTCAATGAAAATGAAAATTATGAGCAATGAAACATTTTTTGCGTTTTGATGATGACTAAGTAAACAGAATAGTTAGAAATGTGGAATGGCTTCATGTGAGGAATACTTGCCCGTTAAGCTATCAATTCATTACAGCTCCTAAATCATAAATTGCATCGTAGGGTACAGTTCTTTGGTTAAACACTAGTTGATTAAAGGCAATTAAACATCACTAAGTAACATGATGTTTTAGAGGAAAGGATTTTGAAGTTACACTTTTAAAGTTTTTATTAATGCGTTCGTATAGAAAATTGCCAGTCATCTCAATAGCATCTTTCTTCACATCTGGCACAGCCTAATGAGGGAATTGTAAAAAGCAATCTGTAAGAAGTGGTTGGCAGCCTTCTTCTGCTGCCGAAATTGATTTTGTTGGGCGGACTATATCTCTATACTTCATGCAACCCATGGCTGTATTGAATTTCACAGTTCCTCTTGGCTTTACTTGTCCCTCTTAATGCCTTGAAGTACCAGTATGAGACAGAGAACCTCATTCTCCCGTATCTCTTCTCTTGCCACTTCAGAGCAATCACTTCTGGCCTGAAGATTGCCATGAGCTCCCTGTTCCGGTTGCACAGTAAATGTTTTACTAATATGACTGTTTTGGTGTCAGCATTCAGATGTGTGCTTTAGACACAAGATTTCTCTGTTATATCCTACTGTATATTCATTCCTTATTTTCTCCTTCTGCTATCATTTTTTCCTTTTAAGTATACAGTGGATTTGGAAAGACTTCAGACCCCATCACTTTCATCTCATTACTTTCTTGCAGCCTTGTGCTAAAATCATTCAAATTCATTTTTACCCCATTTTAATTGTTACACATGTGTTTCTGATGGTCACCTTCTGGGCTCATCTGAGGTAAGCATTAGCACTCTGGGACACCTTGCTATCTCTAACTCTTGTAACTCTCTTATCACCCAAAGCTCAAAGAAGATGCCCACTGAGGGCAACTGTCCATGAAACTATAAAAGTGAGACTCTCCCGAAAGGTGGCATCTCATTCAGGAGATAAGTGCACTACTTTCCAGAGGTCCAACCCTGTAAATGGATCGCTTTCCAGAGCCTAACATTTTTGAAGGCAATGGCTAAAACTTTACCTTTGTTAACCCTTGCACTATCACACCCCTGTTATTTTTACTTCTTTACTTCCTTTCAAATAATCTGGGTGGCCTGGCTGGCACCCCAACATTCCGTTTGAGTCCTGTCCTTCCCTTGACCGATGACAAAAGCAACACCTAATACCCAAGAATGACAAAGTGAAAAGAAGAGTTGAGAAAGTTTTGAAAATGAATTAAAATAAAAAAATCTAAAATATTACATTGAAACAAGTATCCAGGCCCTTTACAGAGTACTTAGTTGTAGCCCCTTTGGCAGAAATTCACACCAGGGGCCTCATTCATAACGCCATGCGTAGAATTCGCACTATAACATGACGTAAGCACAAAAGCTGAAATGTGCTTACACAAAGAAAAATCCAGATGCAGGAATCTGTGCGTACTCCAACTTCCATGTTCTTCCGCTACATAAATCCCGGTCAATGTGAAAAGTAACGCTTGTGCACGCGCCTTTTATCCCACCCCCAACTCCTCCCAGAATTACGCCTCTTTGAATATGCAAATCAATATAAATCGCCCTTAAGCTCAGCCTTCTGTGAAAAGACAATGGGAAAAGCAAGAGGGAAAATATAAGAACATCAGCGAATACCAAGTGGAGGCAAAGGAAAAGCATACTATTTGTTGATTTAAACCGTGGTATAATCAACAAAAGGAAGTTGATTGAGTGACATAGCGTGTTGGAGAAACTCAAAAGCTCACGTTCACAAAGTTGCACAGTGCCAAAATAAAAAAGAAGTCACATATCAAAGTCGCAGTGAAACTGAGCTTATTAGGGTACAGACAAAAAGAAAAATAAGCACACAGTGGGAAAAAAGCATGAAATGTCAACTTTAATCTCGAAATTTCCACTTTAATCACGTAGTTTATTTTGTCATTTAAGTAGAACATCATAAAGTTCATCTTAAATTCATTTAATTTACTAGTTTCTCAAATCCCATCGTAACTAAGGTAGCATGTTAAATGCTTTGTTTTGTATGTGATCTTCAATGTGCAGTATGTGTGTGAATCACTATGTGCTTCTGTTCTTTCTCTTTCTCTGACAGTTCCATTACATTCGTGATATTACAGCTTTCTGAATAATTAAAATACTAAGATGTATACGTGATATCATTTTCATGATGATTGGAATGAGAGATTGTTATTAAACATGGGAACACGGTGGCGCAGTGATTGTTTGATGAAATACTTTATTGTAGCAGTACTGTCTCTTTCAAACATGCTAATCTCCAATTCTTGTCCTTGCTTTTCTTTCCCCAAATACCCAATCGCCACACAATCAGCTCTGTAATAGACGTTAAGCCATCTGTAAGCTTACAACAACGATTCTTCAAAACTGTTAAGGAACATTGAAATATCTTCATAGTATGTGTTTAATTATTCTATCCATCTATCCTTCCAGTGTCGCGCCAGCCTCAGTAAATATACAGCGCGAGGCAGGAACAATACGTGAACTTGGTAGCGCTGTGGCACCGTGTCCTCACATGTTTAATTATTAACAATACAGATTATTTAAATGAAGTTAAAGTTTTATCTGTATAATATAATCAACATATTTTGCTGCATTTCATCTTAAAAATGATATCGTCATCATATGTAAATATGCGCTTTATAAAGTGGCGCAGGTTGTATAATATTATAACTGTAGTGCAAGTTTACAGTGGGGTAATTTTACTTATAAGTACAAACAGTTCTACAAGGAGCAATTGATTGAGTGCGTTTAAAGTTCTTGGGATGAAACTGTTTCTGAACCACGAGGTCCGTAAAGGAAAGGCTTTGAAACGTTTTGCTGTGGCTTTGGCAGCGTGGGCTTGATGCTGTATCCCAATAATTCTATTTCCGATCAGCTGCTGCTGTGATTCACACTCAGATACAGTGATATAAATACTCCGAGTGGTGCAGTGAGAGTAATATGGAAAAAGATGATCCGCTGTGGCAACTCCTAACGGGAGAAGCTGAAAGAAGAAGAAGAAGAAGAAGAAGGTGCAGTGACAGTAACAATGCTAAAGTAGTTATGGATTTTGGAATACTATGGATATTCCCTGGACCATTATATTGTTACAGGTAGTCTACAATCAGATGCATTACACTAATAAACAATATGCAGTTAGTTTTAGTGTATTTATAAAGCTGCATCATAAATGTGGTTCTAAGAAATAAAGGGTAACCACACAGGAACAGTAGCACTGCTTTGACGCTGGGTGCCGCCAGTCTGCAAAACCGAGCGGAGAACTTGCGTACGACAAGGTATGAGGTACCCTGGAAAAGTGCGTGGCTTTACGCCAAGTGTACTGTAGGTTTTATACATCGCAATTTGAACATGGAAATGCTGTTACGCAACATTTCTGTGCGTACGCACCGTTTATACATGAGGCCCCAGGAGTCTTACTGGGTTTGAAATAACAAGCTTCACACACCTGGATTTTCTGCCATTCTTCTCTGACGATACTCCCAAGCTCTGCCAGGTTGGATGGAGACCATCAGTAGACAGCTATTTTCAAGTCGCCCCTGAGATTTTCGATTGGGTTCAAGTCCAGGCTCTTGTCAGGCCACTCAAGAACATTCCCTGAGTTGTCCCTAATCAATTCCTGTATTGTCATTGCCTTGTGCAGAGGTTCATTATCCTGTTGGAAGGTGAACCTTCAGGTCAGTCTGTGGTCCACAGCACTCTGGAGCAGATTTTCATTAAGGATATCTCTGTATTTTGCACCGTGTAGTTTTCGCACAAACAACTCTGTCTGGTCTCGCAGTTCCTGCCACTGAAAATCAACCCCACAGTATGATGCTGCCATCACTTCTTATGATTTGTTCACTCTGAGATTTTTTTTTCTCTTGAAATAATTCTTTTAGAATGGAAATAGGTTGCTTTTTGTCAAGAACATTTCAGTGTGGTGTCACACAAGTGCAACTAGTAAGACATTGTATGGACCAAACAAAGGTAATTCCACGCCATGCCAGGGGGTGGCGGGGTGCACTAAACCTTCTCCTGCTATCTCTACAGACCAGCTGCGGGAAAACCTGTCTGATTTAAAACAGATGACATCACTTCTGTTTCCGGCGCCCAGAAGAATATCACTTCCGGTTCCTGTGTCTAGAAGATAATCACTTCCGGCACCTACTCTGACTACTGAAGAACATCACTTCCAGTTCTCTTACATCACTTCCTGTCCTATCCCTTAAAACCGCCATCTTGACAAACCATCAACAGTTCTGTTTTGGACTTGGTATAGAGAACATCTCTGTATTCAAACAAGAATCTTTTGCAGCCAGGAATAATATACGGGTGGCTGCCCCAAACATTTTTAAGTGTGTCGAGTCTATTCCTTTTACAGTGGTTTTCTTGCATTATAATGTTTCCTGAATATAGTGATAAATTAATTCACAGCGCCACAACATTATCTTGGTTTGGATTTGGATGCTGCCATGTTTTGATTCTTATTGCTGGCACACTGCTCCTGGTGCAAAAATTTGTTCCATATCCGTGATTTATATAAAGTAGCACATATTTCCTTCTCATATTTCTGCCTTCCAATCTTATGTTTTTCTCCTTGACTTTGATTTCTGGTTAGCAATTAGGCTTCGGTGCAAAAAACATTTCATCTTTAAGGTTTCAACTCATTTCTGGTTTTTGACTACATTTTGTCTCATTACCCTCAAACAGAATACCACCATGTTTTGCCACGGGAATGGTATTGCACAGGTGATGAGCTGTTCCTAGTTTCTTCCAGAAAATAATTTCCAGATATTGTTTTATCAGATCCGAGGATCTTGTTTCTCACATTCTAAGGGTCCTTTTAGTGCCTATTTGGCAAAGTCCAAAACTCATGTGTCTTTTACTGAGAGGCTTCTGTCTGGCCACTGTATCACAAAGTTCAGGTTGATGGAGTAATGCAGTGAATGTTGTTCTTCTGGAAGTTTCCCCCATCTCCTAACAAGTTGTCTGGTGCTCAGCTGCAGCATCAGGTCATGTATGTGACAACTTCTTCAGTGGCTTACACTGAGAATGCTGAAATATGGTAGGTATAAATTAAAGGTGGATTTTTTTAAATGTGAATGTACTGTTCTTGTCTTTGGTGTTTGAACCAGAAACTAAGCAGCAGCCAAAGAGTCAGGAGATAGCACCTTGCTCCAATTTTATTTCAATTTTCTGAAGTTAGAGTGAAACTGAAAAAGAAGCAAATTACAAATAATTACTGATTTAAAATAAACAATGTAACTTCGCTATATATCCCGGAAGCTGAGTGAGGACGTGTAATATTGTTATTTTATTAAATTGTTTCCTCGAGATAAAGGACTAATTTTATGGAGATCGCGAGAAAATGAACTTTGTTTTCTCCAGATAACGGAATAATTTTAACGAGATTTCGATAAAACAAAAGATCTTGTTTTCTTGAAATTATGAAATAATTATATCTAATGTTTCATGGTTAGCTTATTGAAGCCACTTCTTGTTTGAAATGGCAGAAGAACAGAACTGTATTGATTAGCGCATCACATTTTTGCTCAATCAAGGGCTGACGCAGGCTGAAATAAGTTTATGCCTTAGTTTAGAAAATAATAACGTTAATTTCCATCATTTAAGAAGACGGTTAGCAAGGCTTCAGCTGTATAGGCATCGCAATCTAAGTGAGCTTGATGCCATGAGCAAAGATTAAGTTTCATTTTCTCGAGATCGCAATAAAATTATTCCGTTAGCTCAAGAAAACAAATTTTCGATAAATCATCTCGATAAAATTAGTCTTTTGTCTCAAGGAGACAATGTAAAAAAATAACAATATTGCACATCCTCTCGCTGCTTCCGTAATATACTTATCCAATTAATATAAAATCATGCTTACATGCTTTTCTTTGATGGGACTAACAAACACGGACTATTCGTGCAATTCTATTTTCGCTTCCTTACAACTATTTACATGAATATTCATGAAGTTCTGTTAACATTCCTTTGAATAACAAACAGCTATTCTGCGAGGCAGAGCAGTGAATGAAACTAAAAATGATGAATAATGAACATGCTTTAAAGATGACTAAAAACAGGACAGTTAGAGAGGGAGTATGGCTTCATGTTTCGAATGCTTGTCCATTATCTTGTCAATTCATTACAACACCTTTATTTGGTTAAGGTGACTGCGGGGAAATACAGATCATGGTACACCTCCCGATCTGTCGATTCCTGGACAAACAATGCGCTATGGAGGACATCACCGCAACCACCGACAGAGCCATAGCCTGTGCTCGCCATTGGAATGGAATGTGAAACTTTTGGTATTAAGCACTTGAGAAGAAGAAGAATTACAATTTCAGTGAATTCTCAAGCACACAATATTAGATTGGACACCTTCCCTTTTATCATTGCAGATCAGTTTAAATACCTTGTGATAAACATCACAAGTAAGCATAAAGCTCTTTACCAACAAAATTTTACTGTCTGTACAGAAAAAAATGAAGCAAAACTTGCAAAGATGGTTAACCCATTTTGGCTGGAAGAATGAACAATATCCTGTGGTGGGCTGGCGCCCTGCCCGGGGTTTGTTTCCTGCCTGGCACACTGTGTTGGCTGTGATTGGCTCCAGCAGACCCCCGTGACCCTGTAGTCAGGATATAGGGTTAGATAATGGATGGATGGATGGAATTAACAATGTCAAAATGAATACCCTTCCTAAGCTTCTTTTTCTATTTCAAAACATTCCAATATACATCAATAAATCATTTTTTAAGAAATTAGATTCAACCATAATCTCATTTATTTGGAATTCAAAACATTCACTTATCTAAAGGGCGATCCTGCAAAGACCTAAGGCGGAAGGAGGCATGGCACTACCTATCATTTTTAACTTTATTACTGGACGGAAAATATGCAAGCGATAAAAACCTTGACATTGACACAAATAGATGAAAGTACACAGGCTTGGTCCACAAAAGAAATAAAATCCTGCATTACTTCTTTATATTCCTTGCTTTGTACCCCAATAAGTACAAGTCATTGCCAATATACTAACAACCCAATTGTGCTTCACTCACTCAGAATATGGAAGCAATGTAGGAAGTATTTTAAGATAGAGAAGCTTTTATCCGTGTCACCTTTGCACGAAAACCATCTTTTTCCACCCAAACGTATGCAGTTTTTAATGTATGGAAAACTTTTGGGATTAAATCACTTAGAGATCTGTACATAGACAACGTCTTTGCATCCTACGAACAATTACACTCCAAATTTAACTTTCCAGCATCACATTTCTTTCACTACCTTCAAATTAGAAACTTTGCTAAACAAAACTTGCCCAATTTTCCTCACCTCCCACCTAATTCTATTCCGGAAAAAATATTGATCAGTCTTGAGGACTCAGACAGCATTTCTATAATATATAAAAACATTTTAAAGTCCCTTCCTTTCAAAGATCCCAGAGTATAGTGGGAAAAGGATCTTTTACACAACATTTCAGAAAAGGAGTGGAAGGTAGCAATGCATAGAATTCACTCGAGCTCCATATGCAAATAGCATACAATTATTCAACTTAAAATCATCTATCGAGCACATCTGTCTCGCTTAAAATTGTCCAAAATGTTTCCAGGGCAAGAGCCACACCTGCGAACGTTGCAATCAAGCTCCAGCCTCACTGGGCCACATGTTTTTGAGCCTGCACAAAATTAACATAATTTTGGACCAAAATCTTTATACGCCTTTCAGACAGCCTTGGTGTCACAATCCCCCCCCACACACACACACACTAACAGCTGTGTTTGGTGGGCTCACAGAGGGGCTTAAAGTGGAGAAGGACAAACAAACTGTAATGGCCTTTACTTCACTATTGGCACGCGGACTTACTTTGCAAAACTGGAAGAATCCTAACCCACTTATTTTAAGTCAGTGGGTAACTGATGTTATTTACAATTTGAAATTGGAAAAAATCAAATTCTCACTTAGAGGATCTCTACAAAACTTTTTCAAAACCTGGAAGGATCTAATTAATAACATTTTAGAATAACCATTTAAATTGAGGAAGCAGATTCTCTCCCCTCTTTTCTATTCTCTTTATTTTTATTCATTTATTAATTTATCTATTTACTTATTTTTACTAGTTTAAAGTTTTACTCTGCTGGCCTAGCTCTCTTCCTCATGGGTGGGGGTTGATGTGTTTCGAACCTAGTTTTGTTAAACTTGACTTGACCGCATAAAGAATTACAACACCTAAATCAGGCTCTCGGTTACTTCTCTTACCACGGCTTTTCTCCCACGATTGCTCAGTTTGGCCTGGTGTCCAGCTCTAGATTGAGCTGTAGTTGTTCCAGACTTCTTCCATTTATAACTTATGAAGTGAACTCTGGACTTGGAAATCTTCAATGACTCAGGGATTTCCCAGATCAGTGACACAGATCCTGTCTCTAAGCTCTCCCAGCAATTACTTTTGATCTTGTAACTTGGTTTTTGCTCAACTGTGGGACAGGAGTGGGCCTTTCCTAGTCACGTCTAATCAACTGAATTGACCACAAGTGGACACCAAATAAGGTGTAGAAACATCTCAACGATGATCAATAAAATCGTCAAATTTCAATTGTCATAGAAAAGGGTCTGAATACATTTGCCAATATGATTCATTGTTTTTAGTACATTTTCAAAAGTTTCTAAAATACTCTTTTTGCTTTGTCATTCCAGGGTTTATGGTTTATGTGCAGTGCATGAACAACTCAAGGACAGCAAAAAGAGTGAAAAGATGGCTTCCAGTATGAAGGAGAAGAGCAGGAAGGTCAGGAAAGATGTGGAAAGATACCTGTGGTGATAGAAGAAGCAAGAGAAACCCTGAGAAATTGGCTTTATAACTGGCGGGGACGCAGCATTGAAGATGACAGAAGCGTGGTTAACTAACTAACTAATCTGGGGTATTGAGTGTTGCTTGAAGTAGGCACAAATAAATTTAAGTGTAAGGCTGAAAAATAATAAAATGTGAAAAAAAAACTTGAATACTTCTTGAAGGCACGGAATGCGGTCTCGTTTGGAGATATGCCATTTAGCATTTGACTTGTATTAAATTTGACCAAACCAGGCCTGCAGCACTTGCTGCAGTGTTCAAAATTTTTAATGCATTTATTAGCCAGTTGCATTTTTTCTTTATTAGATTAATGCTATCCTTTGCCTAACTCTCTATGGTGGCGTCTAAATGAAAGTTCTACTCCTACTGGCACTAACATCTCATTACAAACCATGTCTTCAAACTACTGCTTGACCGATTAGTGCATCAGCATCATTTAATTTAAATTATGTTAAAATCAATGCCTTGTTAAAGCAGTTTAATAGCATTCATTTTATTTTAAATTAGAAATTCATATTGACAAGTTCACAGAAATACGAATGCCCGGCTTGTGATTTGGTTTGGGCAGCAGGCGTGCCTGCCATAAATTCACTATTTAGGAACAACATCAATTTTTCTAGTGTGCTGTAGTGAAATAGACGACTGGGAGTGCTGGTGGCCTGAAGTCAGAGAAAAAAATCTACCTGAAGACCTCCCTGACAAGGCCCGAGACACTGCAGTGTCAGTTTATCTGGGCAGAACGAGGTATGCCATTAAATTAACCTTCCATCTCTTCCTTTGATTGTTCTTGAGGAAAAAGCAAATTATATACAAATACTGGCAGAGCTGTGAAGAGCTCGCTGAGAGTTTATTTGAATGTTGAATATGCTGTGGGTGAGATTTTGTTATGACCTGCCACCATAAATATTTTGAACATTTATTTGATAATTATGATCCTTGGCAGGTTTCATTTTCTTGGTAGTTTTCAAAATATGATTGCCAAACTAATGAACCAGCCTGCTTTGCCTTCAACTGCGATAAACAAATATTTCCAATCTTATTTAACATGCAAGGGGCATAGACATATTCTATTCATTTGGAAAGCAATATGCTCTGTGGTTCACTTGAAATCAAGTTTGTTATGTGGGGTGGGCGTAAAGCAGCAGAGAGACTAGCAAAGCCATTATTCAGCTTCAGTTTAACATTATGAACTAAATACATTCACCCTATTTTACTTTCTTCTATGTTGCTCTGTGCTCTAAGGCTAATACTGGCTCACTGGCAACCCCTTCTCAGGACAGCACTGGATCCTCTGCAGTTTGCCTACCAGGACTACATAGGGGCAGATGATGCCATTGGTCATCTTTCAGCTGAATAGAGCCAACTCCTGTCTGGAGAAGCAGGGCAGCAGGGTGTGGATTTTGATTTTTTGACTTCTTTAGTATCTTCAACACCATTCAGCCCAAGCTGCTAGGGGGAGAAGGTCCAGTCAATGAGGGTTAAATCTACCACTTTGTCCCGGATAATGGACCGCCTAAGTGGTGGACCACAGTTTGCGTAGCTTAAAAACAGTATTTTGGACATGGTCATGTGTAGCACAGGGGTTCCACTGAGAACTGTACTGGATCCTTTTCTGTTTACCCCGTACACCTCACAATTTAGATACAATATTGAATCACATCATCTGCAGATACTTTTCACTGACACAGCCATAGTTAGGTGTATCAACAGTGGGTAAGAGACTGAATACAGAGCACTAATGATGGACTTTGTTGAATGGTGCAGACTGAACCACCTGCAGCTCAGCATCAGTAAAACAAAGGAGATGATTATAGACTCTGAAGCAGGAATGTGCGGTCAGGGGAGTGTCATCATGAAAAATAAAAGAACTAATAATGATAACATAAAGTACATTTGTCCACTGCGCTGTGCTATAAATTTGTTTTCTGTATGATTCCAGTAACTTTGACCATTTGTATAGTGAAAATCGCTGAATTTGCGGATTTCCTGTTCAGGGGAGAAGCGCGAGGTGTGGCACTGACGAGCCTCACCTCAGCTCGGACTTTGCTCTGCCTCACACACGCAGTTGATGCATGTAGCTGGCTCATGCCCATTTCTGTCTCTCTGTATGTCACCAGTATACGGTTTTCAGACACGTTTATTATACACTCTAGCTTTCCACAGTTTGGCTAATATCTGTAATGAATGTGTGTGACGTATTTAGTCTTGCTGATCGGACATAAAAGTGCAGTGAAAAGGCACAAGGTGAGGCAGAGAGTACCGTGCCGCACTGAAGGGGGCGCATGTGAGCCCAACAGGTGCTTGTTGCTGCTGTTCTTCTACGCTGAGGCTCTGGGCACCAATAAGTTAGCGATATCAGAAAGTCAAGTGTACTGCAGCGGTCCATTTATTTTAATTTTTTGTTCCGACTGACTGTCAAAATGTAAGATTAAAACTTTTAAAACTAAAGGAAAATAAGGAGGACTTTTACAAGAAAGTGAAGGAGATCTTCATGGAAAAGGATAGGCGCATGGACTTCATTCATACAAATAAAGGTAAGACCATAAATGGTTTTCAATTTTATAAAAAATGGGATCAGACTAAGAAAAAAATCCAATATTTAAAAATTAAATTTTGACCTTAAATAAAATATTCTTTTGTTTTTCTTGTTATCCTTTTGCTGAACAGTCTGTATTAAAATTTATTAGAGCATCAGAATTAAAAGCTTTTAAAAACAACTAAATATTTCAATTAAGGTCAAAATTGAAATCCATTTTTTTTGTACACCACTCTGTACTTTCATTTATACTGAATGAGTGTGAATTGTGGAATTGCAATGGCAAATTTAGAACACTTGGAGGGTGAGGAGCAAATGCACTCTCTCTGTGTTCTCTCGCTGCTATAAAAGTAACATTCCTTCTTATCCAAATATGTACCTTACCTATATGTGTGTGTAAAGAATGCTGATGAGATATGAAACATAACAGGTAGTCAATGTGCAGGCTGCCAATTGAATAGTGAATAAGCTACTCCTTTGGGTTCATATACTGTATTTGTAAATCTGACTCTGAAGGAGTCAGTGCCTCACCAGCCATGAACCTCACTGCACGTCACTGCTCTGAAGGGCCAAGCCCGCTCTGCCTTCAGTTTTTTTATTATCGGTGAAGATGTCATGGTGGTAAGGACATTCAAACACATTGGGCTGTACCTGAACAACAGGTGTGAGTGAAGTACCAACACAGAGGCTGTAGACAAGAAGGGTCAGAGTCACCTCTCCTTCTTGTGGAGGCTGAGGTCATTTGTTGTATGCAAGCCACCCTTACATGTTTTCTACTTTTCTGTAGTAGTCAGGGTAATTTTCTATGTGGTTGTGTGCTGGGGAAAGGACATTAGCGCTGGTGATGCCAACGGATTAAATAAACTGATCAAAAAGGCTGGCTCAGTCCCAGGAGTCAGGCTGGACTCACTGGAGGAAGTGGTAGAACAAACGGTCACTCGGGAACCTACTTACTATCATGGACAATGACTCTCACCCCTAAATGAGGTCTTGGCTAAACAGAGGAGCACCTTCAGTGACAGACTAAGACAACTTCATTGCTCCAAGGAGTGCCATATGAGGTCATTCATACCTTCAGCCATCAGGTTTTGTAGTGAGTCACTCCTGGGCCAAAGTGGTCTTGTTCCCTGTGTGCTGAATGGTAGTAAGCTAGTCTAGCAGATATCTTAAAAGACAAAGACGATTTGTGCAATTTGCTGTGCCAATGACTGATATCCTGTACAAAGAACTTGTAACTGATAAATGTGTGCAATTGTTGAGAGCATCTTGACCAGCTGCATCACCATTTGGTATGGCAACACTACTGCTATGGACCGCAAATGCCTGCAGAAGAGTGGCAAAGACTGCTGAGAAGATCACCAGGACTCCACTGCCCTCTCTGCAGAGCATTAACAACTGCAGAGTCCGCAGGAGAACTGCCTCGATCCTCAGGGACCCCACCCACCCCACCCACCCCCAATATGAACTGTTCACGCTTCTACCCTCAGGCTGGAGGTATAGAAGTATGAAATGCAGGACTTCCAGGCTAAAGAACTCTTTCTTTCCCGAGGCCATTAGACTCTTAAATAACTGACTGTAGTTTATAATCGTGGGCCACCTCATTCTATCGACCTCACACAACTGTATTTGACTTGTCCATCACACACCTACCTGCACATTACACTTTATACTTCTGTTTTGTTTTTATACTTTATGCTGCCTCTGTTACTTATTATTTATTTGCTACTTATTATTTATGTTTATCTTTATACGTTGGTTTGTTAACCATTGGCATTTGGTGTGGACAGCAAAGAAAGAATTTCATTGTACAGGGAAACGTGTTTCCTTACTGTGCACATGACAATAACCTTTGAACTTGAACTTAATAACTTTACACTTACTAAATACCTTCTTCTACTTCTTCCCATTTAGGGGGCTGCCACAACAGATCATCTGTCTCCATCTATCCCTGTCTTTTACATATAACTTTCTGCCACTTCATGTCCTTCCTCACTACATCCAAACACTTCATCTTTTGCCTTCCACCTTTTCCTCTTGTCTGGTGGTTCCATCCTCCACATTCCTTTCCTGATGTACCCCTCATCTTTCCTCTGCATGTGCCCAAACCATCTCAATCTAACCTCTCTCCTTTTGTCACCAAACTGCCATACCTGTGTTGTCCCTATGATATACTCATTCCTAACCCTGTCTGCCCTTGTTAATCTGAACGAAAATCGTAGCATCTTCAGCTTCGCCACTTCCAGCTCTGCCTCCTCCCTATTGTCAGTGCCCCTGACTCCAATCCATACAACACAGTGGGTCTTAGACTTTGCTGAAAGAGTGCAGGAACCCACATAAAGTGTTGGTGTGCCAGACAGGACACCCCTTTTTATTTGTGCCAGCAAATAACAAAACAAGCACTCATGGGAAAAAAAAACAGAACATGAATCTGACTCTCAGGCTCACAAAGTAACAGCTCTTGTGAACGATCAGGGATCATGGAACTCCTGTCCTTTGGGGTCGTCTCGGTCCAAATGAGACGCTGTCCTTCAGGAGCATCAGGCTTTTATAGCTGTCTGGGTGGAAGAGGTGGGATTACTAACCCTCAGGAGGTGTCTTCTTGTTACTGAAGAAGAGAAAAAAGACAGTACTGTTAGCGGTATCTCCCACTCACGCCCCAGTGAGTATTACTGTATATACCTTGGATGAGACCTGTAGGTGTCCCTCAGCTGCACATGCATGACAATGTACATTTGTACCTCGTTAACATAAGTAAGATTATGATCATTCTTGTTATATGCATATTTGTGCATTTTTTGAATGCTACTCTAACCCTGCAACTTCCTTTGGGTTTTAATGAAGTATCTATCTATCTATCTATCTATCTATCTATCTATCTATCTATCTATCTATCTATCTATCTATCTATCTATCTATCTATCTATCTATCTA
>JANRMT010062823.1:7267456-7284638 GCA_026402145.1 Polypterus bichir lapradei
CTATCTATCTATCTATCTATCTATCTATCTATCTATCTATCTATCTAATGTCAAGGATTGGATGTTGTCCTAGGGCAGCTTTTGATCTACCAATCGGTGTTATTCATAAGATGCTTTCGCTGATGTTCAGATGAAACGATCACACATGTCTCGGTCTCCTCTTCTGACGTCACCTTTGTCATCTCCTGGGGCCTCATGCATAACGCCGTGTGTAGAATTCACACTAAAACATGGCATACGGACAAAAGCGGAAATGTGCATATGCACAAAAAAATGCAGATGCATAACTTATGCGTTCTTCCACTACATAAATCCCGGTCAGCGTGAAAAGGCGTTTATGGTATAGAACCCACTCTTGAATAAAAGCATATGACAGCATTTAAAGGACTCTGAGAGACTGAGGAAAAAGATTCTCTTGTCTGATGAGATGCAATTTGAACTCACTGGGCAGAAAATAAACAGCAATCTCTGGTGAAGATCAGGCACTGCTCATTACCTGCCTAATACCATCCATATGGTGAAACATGGTGAAGGCGCCCGCGTCATGCTATGGGAGTGCTTCTCATGGAAGACATGTGGAATCAGTTACCAAGTACAGTGGACCCTTGACTTACAAACTCAATTCGTTTGCGAGGGCTGGTTGTAACTCAAGTTGGTTGTAAGTCAAGACTATTTTTCCCATAAGAAATAATGGAAATATCCATAATGCGCTCCGAACCTCCCACAGCAACACTTACTTAACCTTTTCATAATAAAACAGGGTTGAATAATGTGCATAATTTACCAAAGCACCAATAATTTTTCTAATGTACTAACCGAAAAGTTATAAAAATTGCCTAGCCTACCAGAAACAACAATTTCATACTGTACTCACCATTTAATTTGACATATTTGGGCTGCAGGAAGGGAGGAGGAGGAGAATGAAACGGAAGGTGGTTATTGTTTAGAAGGAGCCTCCTTATGCAAATCTTTTCTTTGTAAAATTGTCGAGATGGTGGATTTCGACATGATGTACATATTAGCGGGATTGGTCACATGAACACCACTCTCATATTTCCGCACAATTTCCTTCTTCGTTTCGATTGTGATCGCTGTTTCTCAAGTTAATAATGACAGTAGTCGAGCACTCAGTTCAAAGCTGGTCGTGTTGTGAACTGCTGTAATAATACACTCCAAAGCAAGCCGGTGCTGACTCAGCCTGATGACATCATCATGTGCCGCGCCAGCTCGCTAGCTAACATCCCTTAAATATCGCTTTCTTTACCTTCGTTACCTTCTCTTCCTTCCTTAGCAATTATGCGTGTTGCTTGCCATGGTCTTAGTGAATTATATATATAGATAAATCACTGCACTGACCGAAATTACGTCCACAAACACATGTATCTGGGCTCCGACTGACGCCTGATGAACGCTCTCGTCTGTTAGTTTACAATTGCACAAGCAGATACACGTGACCGCATTCGGGTCGTAACACAAGATGTTGGTCGTAAATCAAAACAAAAATTTTGGTCGTAAATCAAGTTGTTCGCATGTCAGGCCAGTCGTATATCAAGGGTCAACTGTAGTGTGATAGACAGTACTAGTTTAGGGACTTTCAAAACTGGAATTGATGTTATTTTGGAGGAATTAAGTGGATAGGACTGGAAAGTTTTGTTGGGATGAATAGCAAATTTTGTTTTAATGTCCTAATACCCAATATCAGGGCAAGTTTCACATTTATAAAAAGTAAGCACACCCCCCATTTATTAATACCTCAACTACATCAAATTAGAATCAGGTGCACCAGATTGCATTTCAGATTACCTTGTCTTATTTAAAAATATAATATTTTAGTTTGGTTCACTCTTGTTAAAGTGTGTGTCATCTGAAATATAACATATCAGGTACTTGGGTCGCCTGGTGGTACCGTCAACGCTACTGCCCCGCAGATCCAATTTCCTGGTTTTGAAATCCAGCAATGTGTGGCATCCAATTTTCTTGCCCCTTATCACAAGAAACAGATGAAAGAATCATAAAAAGGTTTGGGGCAGCCACCCGTATGATATTCCCTGGCTGCGAAAGGGTAATTGTTTAGCACTGATGTGCTCAGAATGGAGTCCAAAACAGAACTGATGAGATTTTAGAATATGGTGGCTTTGAAGGCCAGAAAGGGAAGTGAAGTCATCAAGGGCAGAAGTGGAATGGTCCTCTTCCATAGGCTTGGACGCGTATGAGACATCATCAAAGGGGCTGGAACTGGAAAGCTCCTCATCCATAGATTCTATAGTGGAAGTGATGTCATCAGAAGAGTGACATCATCAGGCCAGGCAGAATTTCTCATGAATGATCTGCAAGGAAAGCGAAAAACAAGGTCAGCACACTCCGCCACCCCCTGGTCTGGCAAGGAATTATTCTCATTGAGACCATTTAGCTGCCTCGCATGTACATGTGTATGACAGCCTTCACACTTTTAAGCCCTAATACAAAGTCACAGATATGGAAATTCTCTTTTAAAATACTTGTAAATAACAGCCGTGATCACCGTTAAAATGCATTAGGAATTGGACATCTTTTATTATAACATTGGACCCAAATGAGCCTACATATCAACAGGTGAGTTCTTTATCAGATTAAATAATATGGCAGAGTAAAGATCTTATGTACTGTAAGCTGAGTTAAATGCATAACATAGTTAAGAAATATATTTGTTGCACCAATCAGCATATAGACCATATGTCTGTATATCTAAAGGTCCAAAATTAGTTAAACAGATTGAATGTCTTTTGCAAACATTTATTTAAATTCTTATTGAGAATAAAATGAAGAGAATTCATCATCACTATCTTATTGTTTCTTTTGTGAATGTGCTGGATAGAAAGGGTAGAGAAAGAGCAAGAAAGGCAAATTCAGAAACACTCACAGTCATATACAGAAAGTTTCCCCTAACACTATCAATGATCCTCCATTTGATTAGCCTAAAGTAATTCACTTCTATCAAACCATTGTCATAATTTTACTTGGACAATGTCTGTAATATGAAAATCAGAACTGCACAGGGTATTCCAGATGTGGCCTCACAAGTCTATATATGCACAGTAAATTAAGCATATCCTCCCCTGACCTAAATATCACACCGTGTCTGATATAATTGACCTATATATCACACTGTGTCCAATATAAACCTTACAAGGATTTGCTCATATATCTACATTAAACAAGAAGGAGAATTTTAGCATGTGTATGACTGTACCATGCAATGGACTTGACATGCCATCCAGCACCAGTTAATACATTGTGCCTGTGGCTACCTTTCTAAGCTTTAATTCACCACAAACTTAAACAGAAAAAAATCATAAGACAATGGAACAAACATGATAAAAACAATTAATCTATTCATTAATTTTCTAATCCCTTGTATTTTATAAGTAAAGGATGATCAAAGTCTATCTTGACAGCATTAAGCATAAGATGGGAAAAGATCCCCAGGCAATGTGCCAGTTTTTAACATGGCACAGCTACACACAAAATGACTCTTAGACTTGTTAATCAACCTAACCTGAACATCTGCACATTCCTTAATATGACTGCAGTATATATATACAGGTATGTAGTAACTCACTGAGATGAGAGGGGGCGCTGCTGCTAACTTTGTCTACTCCTTCTCCGCTAATAGCATTTGACCCCAATAGAATCCCTTCGGGTTCAGCTGCCATAAAATCCCAGGCATAGCGGAAGGAGACATCACTGAAAAAGACAATAAAATAGACAAACACAGCTCTTATAATTAATTAAAAACATATTATAATCTTTTTAGTTAGCCAATAAAAGGTGTCATTTTGCTTGGCTTTTCTCTACATTAAAAGCAAAGGAATCAAAATGTGTTTTCAGAAGTGATTTAAAAATGGACAAAGTAGGGGCCAGCCTAACGTGAAGTGGCAACCCATTCCACAGTCTGAAGGCACGATCTTGTCTACACTTCAGTCTTGGTTTAGGGACCACCAGAAACAACTGATCAGTAGATCTGAGTGACCTTCATGGAAAATATTACAAAAGCTCAGAGAGGTAAGAGGGATCAAAACCACTTAGTACTTTATAAGCAAACAAAAGCAGTAAAATCTTCAAAATATCCTAAAATGTACGGGGAGCCAGTGCATGGAGGCTAGCGTAGGGAAATGTATTTTCTATAAATAAATGTTATTGTTATTATTGTCTATGAGGTGTTGTAGGAAACTCTAGTACTCTTTTCAAACCCATGCAGAGAAAAACAGAACATTTAAACTCCGTCCAGGCAGAGGTTGATCAGTGAGGCAGCAGCTGTAACAAATGTGGCACTGTGCTGCATGAAATAACAGGCTTCCCATGGCAGCTAGCGTGGCTTGAAATAAATGTTATGACAGGCAGCACATTCTGTAATATGATTATGTAGCTTACCTCTAAATATGTAATGCACAGTTTTCTAAGAACCCTCTCAGCTCATATGTGTTTATTTTTCGCCATCTTCAGATTATTTACCTGTGCTTCTCCTTAGAGATGACGCTCCTCTAACCCTTCCTTGACTGCTGAAGGGAGTCCTTATGTTAGGCTGTAAAGCTGCCAAAAGGTGTGTAGAGTCGTAAGAAGAAATCTTAAATCTCATTTATTTGTTGTACTGTAGCTGGACTAACACCTTCGTCAACATGAATCTCCTGGAGCCTGGCCAGGTTCTTACTTTACATTCTCTTCCTTCAAATTCACTTGCAGGCAATTTTATTCCTCATAAGTAGTTTTTGTGATTATCCTCAATATGAAAGGTGCTTAAGCAAATAAAACAAGTAATTGAGGCTACAGCTCCATTTCAAGTATGTTTTAATCATCGCGGATTATTATAAAAATGAAACTCTCAGATTGTACTGCAATGCCTTTTAAAGGGAGCAGCAGACTAGACACTGACACTCGTTTACACACCCTGTAGGACTCATTGATTGCATATTGGCACTCATCAGACTTTTGATTCTCGTCTCATTTCAGATCCCCAATGCACTTATTTGCCAACTGTCTGCATATTTGTGATTTTCCAGACTGATCTTCATATTAAAAGCTGATCAGTCTATGCTTCTGTCACACTCGTGGACTTAGAGGACACTTTCAGGACCCTTGCAAGGTGAGCAATACCATCCTGGGTCGAGAGAGGGCGCTGTTTTCTAATGCTTTTTCCCTGAACGTCCACAGTTCCAGAGGACCAGGAAGTTCTGCCCCTTCTTGGAGAACCTGTTCAATATATTGACCTCCTGCAAGAAATGGCTGTTTATTTTGGCAGCTGCATCTGAGCACGATTCAGTGGCAATCTAGGGGCAATCTGAACCACGGCTGTGATCATTTAAACTGTTATTTTCATTTTTGTTTGAACCATTCAATAGAGTTTAGCAGGGTGGTACCCCTTCTGGCTGTCCTTACAATTCTTACAAATAATAATAATAATTTTTTACATTTATATAGTGCTTTTCTCAGTGTCCAAAGCACTTTTTACATAGTGAGTGGGGAGGCACTTCAACCATCACTAATGTGTAGCATCCACCTGGATGATGCCACGGCAGCCATTTCTGCGCCATTGTTCTCATCACGTATGTTTGGTGGTGAAGTGGTGAGAGAGATGGATAATTAGAGACAGGGGATGATTAGGGGTCCAGAATGACCAGGCAGTGGTGGGCAATTTAGCCTGGACATTGGGATACACCGTACTGAATACGAAGGATGGCCAAGGATCTTTAATGACCACAAAGAGTCAGGACCTCGGTTTTAGGTCTCATCCGAAGGATGGTGCCATTTTTACAGCATGGTGTCACTGTCACTACACTGGGGCATTTGGGATCCACATTCAGACCACAGGGCAAGTGCCCTTTGCTGGCTTCACCAACACCTCTTCCAGCAGCAACCTAAGCTTTTCTAGATGGCTTCCTATCCAAGTATTTGCCGGGCCTGAAAAAAGCTTTGCTTCAGGTGGATGATCTCTGCTGAAGTAAACCCAATTTAGCAAAGTGTTCCTGGCATTTCCATGTTTTCTTTGGGACTCGTCAGTTTTGTTCATATCATTATTCCAATTATTCATCTCCTATCAGTCTTAAAAATGTGTTATTTTGCATTTCATTTGCTTTAACTGACTCAGTGTCTACATATTCTTTAAGTAATAAGTGTGGAACAGAGTGACTTATAGACTCCCAAAAATAGTTGGGGTGCCAACCAGGCCACTTCTTATAATTTTCTTTTGCGAAATACAAAATAAAAAGGCACAGAAATAAACAGGCACAAGGGGGCACTATAACACTAAACAGGCATTCAGGTAGCCTTCATTCGAGTCTTACTGGGAGCTCCATCCTGCTATGAGCTTGTGTCACAAAATGGAATGCCACCTTCCGGGGATGAGCCCTTTATATGCTTTGAACTGGAAGGGGTAGGACTTTTGGGGCGTGGTGAGTCAATTTCCTGCTTTGGAGGAAAGAAACAAGAAGGTTAGCAACAGCATTCTCTCTCTCTCCCAGGGATCTTACTACACACCTGATTAGAGCCAGCAAGGTGATCCTCATACACACATGTGCGACAAAGTTAAGAGTCATTTGACCATAAATTACAGAATGGAAGCATGGGAGGTGACCTGGCCACAGGCTACCTTTAGCCTGTTATTATTGATGAGCCATCCATTCAAGTGAAATTTGATTTGCAGTGAAACTTCCAGTTTTGCTTCGCAAAAACAGTGAGGAAAACTTTGCCATTCCGTGACCAGTGACATTCACACTGGAAAGAAAGGCATTTAGAACATAAAAAACTTACCATCTGTTTTATCTTGGTAGAGTAATATATGTATTGCTCTACTTTCCCCTATTGTATTATTAATATGCAGCCTTAGAATGCCTAATCTCACAGACGTACCACTGTTTATAAGATATTATTTTATATAACTTATCCCCACCTTCCCTTCTATTTCTATAACCTCAGGCAATTAGATGTAGTAAAAAGACAAGCAGGAGTTAAGTTACACATAAAATTATGTATTACTGATAATATTCATAAATAATAACAAAATGCAAAGTACGTTTGAATATTAGCAACCATACAACCTGATAAAATGGTGATGTGTAATTCAGGTGGCACACTGACTTATAGTTACTTAAAATGTTTCTAGTTAAGGCATCGTTGGTGCTCAGCTTTCAGTCACATGTCTGTTCAATATGGCTGCTGAGCTGTGCTCTTCATTGTGTTGTCTCCATCATCACAGATTAGCAAGAGAGATGCTTCTTCATCATATGTTGGTAAGAGAGATGCTTCTTTCAGATGTTAGTAAGAGAGAGAGTGTGAGGTTAAGCACGTACATTTATAGCTGTTCTCTCCAATTCCTAGAACCAATAGGACATAATGGTACTTAAAGGCCTCTGAGACAAGCCAATTCCAAACAGCCATATCTCAGACCAATGGGGGAAATAGAACATCTTAACACCTACCACCCCCCAAAACCATATGTTAAACATCCTGGCTTCCTTGCAGGGGGTTCAAAGACTTTAGCAGAGAAATACTCATCAAACTGGTTTAAGACACATCCCCCAAATCCTGTCGTAAAATTACAAAGAGACAGTCGTAAAGGGGGGGGGTAGGCAAACACGAATACCTCTCACGAAAGTTACATTGGTTTGCCTAAATTATAAATAAAGGCATACAAAACATTTATCAAGTTATATGCAAAATCCCACATCACAACACCATCCATCCATCCTGCTATATCCTAACGACAGGGTCATGGGGGTCTGTTGGAGCCAATCCCAGCCTACACAGGGTGCAAGGCAGGAAACAAACCCCGGGCAGGGTTCCAGCCCACTGCAGGGCACACTCATACACACACACACACACACACACACACACTAGGGACAATTTAGAATCACCAATGCACCTAACCTGCATGTCTTTGGACTGTGGGAGGAAACCGGAGTACCTGGAAGAAACCCATGCAGACATGGGGAGGACATGCAAACTCCACGCAGGGAGGACCCGGGAAGTGAACCCAGGTCTCCTAACTGAGAGGCAGCAGCACTACCCACTATACCACCATGCCGCCCTTAAAAAACTTACCCACACCAATATTTTTTTTTTATTTGTAACCTTGCAGCAGTTTCATTGTGGGGACTACAGATCCCAGTAGGCAGAAGGCATGCACTGGGGCTCATGGGAGGAAGCCTTTATCAGAGTACACAAAGTTTAAATAGGAGCACCGGCAAAAGTAGGATCTCATCTAGGAATGTAAGCTACAGCATTTTTTCTTTCTGTATAACAATTCCATTGCCTCGCTGGTCTGTGTGTGTGATCCCTCAGATCAATCTGATTAGTCAGGTTAGATTTTTTTGTGATTGGTCAGTGTGAATTTTGCAATGCAGTCAAAGACGAAACGTGAGTGTGAGACACACGAGGAGGAGTAAAGGCGTGGGAGTCTTGCTGAGAGTCGCCTTTGATGACAGGAGGATGGGAGGTGAGCCAGGTGCCTCAAAATGAAAAAATCTGGCTTCACGGAAATACACTCAACAGAAGGAATGCCAGTCAAGAGAGAAAAGGAGCTGACGGTAGACGAAGGGCAAGAGATAGCAAATATTTTTAAATGTACTGTATACTATTACTGGTCTTCAACAGGTAACATGGCTCGTATTATATAATCTTTGGGAAAGGACATTGGTGAGTGTTAATCAAGAGTTCAAATAGGAGTTTCATTGTACTTTGTACATGTGACGATAAATCTGAAATGAACTGACTATATTTTTACTTTACTATAAAAAGCCTTATATTTTTTAAAAAAGCCAACACTGTTGTTCACCTGCAAATTACTGACAAAGTTCACAATACCTACAGTATTTTAATGGGGATAAAAATTGTGCTTTTTACAGTTTGTTAAATCCATCCATCCATCCATTATCCAACCCGCTATATCCTAACTACAGGGTCACGGGGGTCTGCTGGAGCCAATCCCAGCCAACACAGGGTGCAAGGCAGGAAACAAAACCCGGGCAGGGTGCCAGCCCACCGCAGGGCACAAACAAACCCACACACCAAGCACACACTAGGGACAATTTAGAATCGCCAATGCACCTAACCTGCATGTCTTTGGACTGTGGGAAGAAACCGGAGTACCGGGAAGAAACCCACACAGACACGGGGAGAACATGCAAACTCCACGCAGGGAGGACCCAGGAAGCAAACCCAGGTCTCCTTACTGCGAGGCAGCAGCGCTACCACTGCGCCACCGTGCCGCCCCAGTTTGTTAAATATGACTCGTAATATTTAATTTGGGTGTGTTTTTATTTTAATATTATTTAGATAAGATGTTGCTTTTTGTGCTCTGTAAAAGGGTCAGCAAACAGGTGTTGTTACCTCATAGCCCATAAGGGGTCACATGAGTAATGACTCATAGGATATTTGTTAAGAGATGGGATTCTGGAACAGAAAACTATACAAATAAGATGGGAGGTATGCAAATAAAAAAGCAAATAGTAAAAAGAGTGTTCTTTTTTCTGTATATATGTTTAAACTCAGATAAACTAACCAGTGTGTATATACCTGTAAGAATATTTGAAATAGGGGATTGTGACTTTCTAGTAATCATTTTTCTTATAGTTTGGTAAAAGTATCTTAACTGACAAGTAACCAGACCATGGCAAATTATCAGTTGTTCGATTTAGGCTTACACAACCAACTACCAAGTCCCTGTATATAAGAAAGTGTTTCGAGGGTAGTTGATAACATACAGCTTGTGATATGAGAGAGAGGAGACGCAGCATTTGATTTGAGAAGAGATGCAGTGTTTAGTTTGGTGAGAGAAAGAGCACAGAAGATCTGTGAGAAATGCAGTTGTGAATATGCAACAAAACATTATGTTGACAGACAAAGTACAGCATCATCTATAAAATGAAAATGCACCCAAATGGCCTTAAGAGGAGAAAGCCTGTGCAATGGCTTGCATTTTTAAAGAGCACCTCAGTTGGGGATTAAGAGTAAAGAACTCTCCGTTTACAAGGAAGTCTCTTGGTTTCACTGATGTGAGGTTTGCTGTAAGGACATTGATTTCAATCATTCAGGTGGTATTTTATCTTGTATTTTGACTTTGAGTGCTTGATATGGCTGATTTCTATTGAACTCATGAAACAGAATGAAGTGTGACTTTTTTCTGTAGTGCATGTTGAGTCACTCTTGTCTCCGAAGATTTCCGAAGATAATTGACAGAGAATGACTGGGAGCTGTTTTATATATTGAGGCACTTTTAATTTTAAGCTTTGATGCCAATACAGAGTTGTGATTTGTAGCAACTTTAAATCAACCATGAATGAATCAGCCTTGAATCATCTTTATAACACATTATTGAATAGCAAACCCCTCATGCTCACCTCGAACACACCATGCCCACCCCTACTGGAGTTGCTTCTGGTACAATCCATAAATTAGAGGAGCCAGCAACATTCATTCAGGACTCATAATACCGTTACAAGCAAAGCATTGTTCTTATCTGGTATTGTAATAACTACTTTGTAAAATGTTTTTTTGGCAATTCTTAGTACTTATTAATTTCCAAAAGAAAAACCTGATTAACTTTTTATGGTCTTTAATGCTTAAGTCAGTAATATTTTTAATACAGGTTGGCATGGTGGTGAAGAGTTTAACAGAGTTTAATTTAACTGGTGGTGGATTTTAGGAGACCCAGGCCCCTCATGGACCCCGTGATCATCAGAGGTGACTGTGTGCAGAGGGTACAGACCTATAAATACCTGGGAGTGCAGCTGGATGATAAATTGGACTGGACTACCAATACTGATGCTCTGTGTAAGAGAGGACAGAGCCGACTATACTTCCTTAGAAGGCTGGCGTCCTTCAACGTCTGCAATAAGATGCTGCAGATGTTTTATCAGACGGTTGTGGCGAGCACCCTCTTCTACGTGGTGGTGTGCTGGGGAGGCAGCATAAAGAAGAAGGACGCCTCACGCCATCCTTGACAAACCGGCGAGAAAGGCAGGCTCTATTGTAGGAATAAAGCTGGGCAGTTTGACATTCGTGGCAGAGCGACGGGCGCTGAGCAGGCTCCTGTCAATCATGGAGAATCCACTACATCCACTGAACAGTGTCATCACCAGACAGAGGAGCAGCTTCAGCCATAGACTGCTGTCACCGTCCTGCTCCACTGACAGACTGAGGAGACCCCACACTATGTGACTCTTCAATTCCACCCGGGGGGTAAACGTTAACATTATTCAAAGTTATTGTCTTTTTACCTGCATTTTTATTACTCTTTAATTTAATATTTTTTTTGTATCAGTATGCTGCTGCTGGATTATGTGAATTTCCCCTTGGGATTAATAAAGTATCTATCTATCTATCTATCTATCTATCTATCTATCTATCTATCTATCTATCTATCTATCTATCTATCTATCTATCTATCTATCTATCTACACACATTCACTGTCCTACTTTTAAAACCTCATTGCTCACTGTGTGCGGTTTGCATGTTCTGCCTTAGCAGTCTGAAGTTATAACAGAAGGGACACACATCTGTCTTGGACTTTTTTTTGGCACTTTGGTTTATCTCTCACAATCCCAGAGATGTCCATGTCAGGTTATTGATGATCTGGCCCTGTGTATACTGTATGTGATTGCTGCTTTGCAGACATTAGTGTCAGGATAGTCTGCGGCAAAACCCTGAACCAAATAAAGCCGTTGTGAGAATCAGTCATTTTCAAACCCACTTAGTGAAAAGCAGTGTCATGGGGTGTGCTGGAGTCTATCCCAGCTAGCATAGGGCACAAGGCAGGAACAAACCTTGAACAGGACACCAGTCCATTTCAGGTTGAACACACACTATGGCCAGTTTTGTACTGTCAGTTCACCTAACCTGCATGTCTTTGGATTGTGGGAGAAAAATGGAGCACCCAAAGAAACACGAGGAGAACATGAAAACTCCACGCTGGGAGCACTCGGAACGCAAACCCCAGTCTCCTTGCTGGAGGCAGCAGCACTATCACTGCACCACCGTGCCACCCTGGTTTTAACATACTTTAATTTTAAAAAATGTATCAAATGAGCCCAAATCATTAATCAAGCACTACACATTAACTACATACCTTAATTTCCAAAGTGTGAATCCAATTACCTAAGCTAATTACTGTAATTCGTTAATACTCTTAACTCTATAATCTTTGTGCAATGTGGTGATCGGCCAGATGTTTAATTTATTCTGCTTTTACTGCAGGTCTCAGAAGATATATTGAAATTTCTATTAGGATCAAAAAATCTGGTAGGCAGAAAGAAGCTGCGAAGAAAAAAAAAACACTTAAAATGCAAATTTCCATAAGCAGTAAGCAATACATATATCTCTGTACTACTGTTTTTTTCTGCATAAAGTTAATTACACATAATTCTTTCTGGCTAATTCTTAAGGAGACAGAGAAATTAATTAACTGATCTGCTGATAAAAATGTGGATGTCCACTGTTAGACAAAACTCTGTGTGTGAATTTGTGAGTGTGCCTGTCCTGCGCTCCTAAGACTTTCTGGGCCATCTGTTTCCAGGACATTTACTGAAGCCTGGAGGTAATGAGGTCATGTGAAATTTAAACTTATTAACTGCAGTATTAAATAGTGGATTTACAATGCATTCAGACCCCTTCACTTTCTGCACACTTTATTGTGTTGTGGATTTAATTTTTAATGGATAAATTTGACATTTTTGCACATAAATCTACACTCAATAACCATCATGACAGAGAGAAAACACGCTCTCACAAATGTTTGCAAATTTATTAATAACCTGAAAACTGAAATTTCTCAGTTAATTCATTTTTTCCATTTACATAGTGCTTTTCGCCCAGCGGTGGGCTGGTGTCCTGCCCAGGGTTTGTTTCCTGCCTTACGCCCTGTGTTGGCTGGGATTGGCTCCAGCAGACCCCCATGACCCTGTAGTTATTATATAGCGGGTTGGATAATGGATGGATGGATGGATATTGCTTTTCTCACTACTCAAAGCACTTTCCACAGTGAATGGAGAGCCACTTCAGCCAGTACTAATGTGCAGCATCCATCTGAATGTTGTGATGGCAGCCATTTTTGTGCCAGTGTGCTCACCACATATGAGCTGTTAGGTGGTGAAGTGGTGAGAGAGATAGCCCATTAGAGACAGGGGATGATTAGGGGGCCAGAATGACCAGGCGGTGGTGAGCAAATTAGCCAGGACATTGCGGTATACTCCCTACTCTTTTCGAAGGATGCTGTAAGAGCCAGAATGTAAGTGTCACATTTTATTTTAAACAAGAGTAGTTGTTAAATGTTTGTAAATGCACCATCGTTAATTTCATGTGTTACAGTGAGAGTTTTTGTGCGCATGCGAGATAGGTGTTGTGTGATTCCAGATGTGAGAGAGGGGAATTTGGCGGGCAGAAGGAAATGGAGCAATACAGACTTTGACCATGTCTTAATATTTACAAACTGTTATAAGATTAATTTTTTATTGTTGTTCGAAATAAAGTTGTTGAACTTTTAAAAGAAGACTCACATCAAGTCTATGCAACAAATTAAGGGATTGAGGGCGATAAAAGCTGTAAACGTTGATAAAACTCATGTTATAGGCAGACCCTCTTTGCTTGGAGGACTGTTAGACTTGTTGACTTGACGTCGAATCTTTGCATGTGTCTGAGTAGCATAGAGTAAACAACATGTAGAATGGCACCGACATCTGGTGAGAAAGCGAAGTGAATGCACAAAGCAAAATACTCTGCCCGTATTATTTATTTATTTTTTAAGTATTATTGCTGAATCGGACTCTGACTTATAGAAATCCGATTTTGATGCAAGTGATCTGGAGATTGAAAACCAAAGTCAGGTATCTGCGTCAGCTGATCGGTCCCCAACTGTTCGTAGTGTTGAGCACACTCATGTAGCTGAGGTGCCTACAGCAATATTTGCCCTGGGAGGAATACAGAGACATAGATCCGTAGGAGGTAAGCTAGCTACTGGACTTCATCAGACATATTACCAGCCACTTGACTACTTCAAGCTGTTTTCATTTTCTAAAAAGTGCCTTTCAGCTTATGAGTGACACTTGTCATAAATAAATATTTTATGTTGATTTACTGTATGTGTGTAACTGAGTTTTTTGGAAAAAAATATTCTGCCCTGAGACAAAGGGTAAAAAAATAATTAGCCCTAAAAGAGTTAATTAATTGGAAATGACATCCTGTATACAAAAGAAGGAGAGATGTTGTTCCAGATGCCCTGGGATCTTTTATGACCACAGAGAGTCAAGACCTCTCTGTAACTTCTCATTCAAACAACAGCACCATTTTTGTAGTGTCCCTGTCACTACACTGGGGAATTGGGATCCACACTCATACTACAGGGTAAGCGCCCCCTGATAGCTTTGCCAACACCTCTTCCAGCAGCAACCCAAGCCTTTTTATGGGTGAGTCTCCCATCCAAGTATTTTCTGGGCCTGAACATGCTTAGCTTCAGGTGGATCACCTCTTCCGAAGTGCAGGTGGTATCATTCATTGAAGTATTCAGACCATTTGCTGTGGCACTCCAAATTGTGCATCCTGTTTGCGTTAATTCTCCTAGAGAATTGTGTTTAGGACTTGATTAGAGTCCATCTGTGGCAAATACAGACATTATTTAGAAAGGCACACAAGTATACCTTTGTATAGAAGGTCCCACAATTCACACTGAAAGTCAGGGCAAAAACTGGAGCCATGATCTCCAAGGAACTGTCTGTAGACCTCTGTGATTAAGTTGTGGTGAAGCATAGATTAAGGCAGAGTGGTGGTTCTGAGGCACTGTGGATCTGCGCTCATATATGGATGGTTGCAGCTTCAAATCCCATTACTGCTGGAAGGGATCCTACTCTGTTGGGCCCCTGAAAATGACCCCAGTGGTGCTGTACAATGGCTGACCGTGCACTCTAGATCATGTGAAAAGACAATTTCTCATTGAGGATTAATAAATGTATCTTCTTCCTCTTCTTTCAGCTACTCCCGTTAGGGGCTGTCACAGCGGATCAACTTCTTCCATATCTTTCTGTCCTCTGCATCTTGCTCTGTTACCCCCATCACCTGCATGTCCTCTCTCAACACATTCCATAAACCTTCTCTTAGGCCTTCCTCTTTTCCTCTTGCCTGGCAGCTCAGTCCTTACCATCCTTCTCCCAATATACTCAGCATCTCTCCTCTGCACATGTCCAAACCAACTCAATCTCGCCTCTCTGACTTTGTCTCCCAACTATCCAACTTGAGCTGACCCTCTAATGTCCTCATTTCTAATCCTGTCCATTCTCGTCACACCCAATGCAAATCTTAGCATCTTTAACTCTGCCACCTCAAGCTCTGTCTCCTGCTTTCTGGTCAGTGCCACCGTCTCCAGCCCATATAACATAGCTGGTCTCACTACCGTCCTGTAGACCTTCCCTTTCACTCTTGCTGACACCCGTCTGTCATAAATCACTCCTGACACTCTTCTCCACCCATTCCATCCCGCCTGCACTCTCTTCTTCACCTCTCTTCCACAATCCCCATTACTCTGTACTGTTGATCCTAAGTATTTAAACTCATCCACCTTTGCCAACTCTAATCCTTGCATCCTCACCATTCCACTGACCTTCCTCTCATTTACACACATGTATTCTGTCTTGTTCCTACTGACCTTCATTCTTCTCCTCTCTAGAGCATATCTCCACCTCTCCATGGTCTCCTCAACCTGCTCCCTACTCTTACTACATATCACAATGTCATCAGCAAACATCATAGTCCATGGGACTCCTGTCTAATCTCGTCTGTCAACCTGTCCATCTCCATTGCAAATAAGAAAGGGCTCAGAGCTGATCCCTGATGTAATCCCACCTCCACCTTGAATGCATCCGTCACTCCTACCGCAGACCTCACCACTGTCACACTTCTCTCGTACATATCCTGTACAACTCTTACATATTTCTCTGCCACTCCCGACTTCCTCATACAATACCACAGCCCCTCTCGAGGCACCCTGTCATATCCTTTCTCCAGGTCCACAAAGACGCAATGCAACTCCTTCTGGCCTTCTCTATACTTCTCCATTAACATCCTCAGAGCAAACATTGCATCTGTGGTGCTCTTTCTTGGCATGAAACCATACTGCTGCTCACTAATCATCACCTCACTTCTTAACCGAGCTTCCACTACACTTTCCCATAACTTCGTGCTGTGGCTCATCAATTGTATCCCCCTGTAGTTACTACAGTCCTGCACATCCCCCTTATTCTTAAATATCAGCACCAGTACACTTCTTCTCCACTCCTCAGGCATCCTCTCACTTTCCAAGATTCCATTAAACAATCTGGTTAAAAACTCCACTGCCTTCTCTCCTAAACACCTCCACATGATTCCACAGGTATGTCATCTGGACCAACAGCCTTTACATTCTTCATCTTCTTCATAGCTGTCCTTACTTCCTCCTTGCTAATCAATTGCACTTCCTGATTCACTATCTCCACATCATCCAACCTCTTCTCTCTCTCGTTCTCTTCATTCATCAGCCTCTCAAAGTACTCTTTCCATCTGCTCAACACAACCCCCTCACTTAATAATAAATTAATTAAATTAAGGATTAGTAAATGTATATCAAATCAAAATAAGGGCAAGTGGATAAAATCATTTCTAAAGTTTTGAGTGTTTCCACAAGCCTTAATTATTGTGAAATGGAAGACTAAGACTTTCCTTAGAGTTAAGCGTCTAGCTAAACTTAGTAAATGGACAAGAAGGGCCTTGTTTATTTTATTTACAGCCTCCCTGGTGTGCTGCACATCTGCTCGCCTTCCTGCTGCACCACCACACCTTAATAGCTGAAAGTCCCAATCACATCGAAGTAATGGGGTGGGTGTGATGTAGAGGGTCCCCTGTGAGGTCCAGATTGCATTTAAGCAATAGAGGGGAATGTTCCCCCTACAGTCCCAATTACATTGAAACAATAAGGGGGTTCCTCATGATGTTCCGATCACATCACAGCATGTATTTGCATTACATAAAGTCTACAAAACAGACATTACTCCACAAATTCAATAGCAAATGTTGAAGGAAGGGGAAGGGGGATTGAGTTTTTGGTTCATTTCAACCACTGGTATACTGCACAACCCTAGCCAGTAGTTTTCAGTACCTGTGCACAACCCTAGCCAGTAGTTTTCAGTACCT
>JANRMT010062823.1:7293016-7324295 GCA_026402145.1 Polypterus bichir lapradei
TGGATTTTTAAAACATTATTGTTGAAATACACAGTCCTGAAAAAGGGGCGTTTCTTTTTTTGCTGAGTATATATAAATATGACAACAACACTCATGTCAATGACAAAACAATTACATTAACAATCATGTTATGTTATTTTTAAAATTTTTCCTTTTCTTTTTCATAACTTCTTTTATACACTACTTCTCCGCTGCGAAGCGTGGGTATTCTGCTAGTTTTTTAATAAAAGCGCACTTGTTCTGTTATATTTGTACCTTTTGTGAAAGTGTTTCTTTGATATTTGGAATTCAGGCTTCACACATTATACACTTCATGTCTACATTTTGTCATTTACTACTATAATATGAAAAACGTTTATGTTTTAACGATGTGTTTACTGTACATAGATTGCTGTAGACACGGAACACACATGAAATGCAAGTATTCCAAATAACGATATAGTATTTATAAAAGGTGTCATTTTGCTTGACTTCTCACTCCATACAACTCTAAACAACTGACATGCAGGTAAACAGGCTTGAGCTGAGACATGTGTGCGGGGTGGGGGATGTGATAATAGGCTGCTTGTTGTTTGCTTCTTATCTACACATTTAGAAGACAAAAGAAACTGAGGTGAGAAACGTTTTAAGGTGGGACGGATCTACAAGTTTTTTCGTAGGCTCTGGTAATTAATTCTATTGTTAAATCCTCTGCATCGTATTGCACAGCTACTTCATCATCATCATCAATATCATTCATCATTGGTGAGTACCCATACATTTTACTGTATTTTAATAAAATTAAATTGCTATGTATTTACTATACTTATAACAAAGAAAATGACAGCACATTACAAAGAAAACGCGCTTGTACAGTACGTATAGCGGTAAGATCGGTATTTTACATTCTAGCACCTTGGGAGACATAGCAGTACAGTACTGTGCAGTACACGGGTTTACCTTTATATTCTGTTTTTAGGTAATGTATTAAGGTCATTTTTTAGGTAATATATTAATGTATTAAGCTCAGTTTGCAACGAAATTAAAGTGCTTTGGGGGCATACTGTATTCAGAGTTTAAACTATAAAAATAGGCATTTAAAAGGCATTTTTTAATCACATCCAAAAGTCGGGGTTTTTCACAATTCGCTGGGGTTACGTTCTTAAAGCACTCGCGAATTGTGAACTCCTGTGTGGAGTTTGCAGCTTTTATCTGTTTCAGTTTCCCTGAATATATCAGGTTTTCACCCTTATCCCAAATATTTGCAGGATGGTAATTCATGCAGTAAATCTAAAATATTAATGTGGGCATGTGCGTGATCATACATTATGATGAACAGGTTCCCAACAATCCTGTCATGGCTAAAAAAGCATGTCAGACCCCCAGGTCCTTAACAGGTCCATCTGACAGACACCAGATACTCAATAGAAGCACAGAAGCCAGTGGAGCAATAACAGAGGCCAAAGCAATTTGAAAATAAAAGAGTGCACTTTATTGTGCAATAAGTGGGTAAAAACAGTTCCAAAAAATTGCCCTTTCCAAAAGGTGAAAAAATGAAATAGCTATTAAAAAGTGCTAAAAATACTCAAATAATATCTAAATCAAAAAAATGGCAATAGTGAAAATTACACCCACCCAAATTGTTGTCCTTTCTGAGCACTTCCCCTCATTCAGTCAAGCTTTTTTTTAATTCCACTTTAGGTTGTGTTTTGCCACCCTTCCCATTAAGGCTCAGAGG
This sequence comes from Polypterus bichir lapradei, assembly GCA_026402145.1. Taxonomy (NCBI): domain Eukaryota; kingdom Metazoa; phylum Chordata; class Cladistia; order Polypteriformes; family Polypteridae; genus Polypterus; species Polypterus bichir. The sequence continues at coordinate 7,294,734 of JANRMT010062823.1, forward strand.
TTAGTGAAGCTTTCTGTCATATCTTCCCCAGCAAAAACCAACTCACGTCAACAGGCAAGACTGGACGTCCTCCGATTAGCTCAGCTTTTTTCTCTCCCATGTCTACACACCTGACAGGCTTTTATAAGATTCTCCTGCCATCAGCTCGACAAAGGACCTGATCCCATATTCCCTTGTCATGTGTACCACGCCCCTTTTAAACAAGTGAGCTACTTGCACGTGCATGCTCACCACTTCACGAGATGGTGTGGATTCCCACTAAAGTACACCCTGCTTCCTATCCCTGATCAAATGCACTTTCTTAGCTAGCAACAAAGTTGCAAAAAAGTGCACTTCTTAAAAGTTTACCACACATCCCTGTCATGCCACTTGAAAACCAGCAGCAGCAAGTAAGCAATTCCAAAAGAAACGGATGGGCCAATACAACTACCTGAGGGTCCATTGAGGAGAGATGCCCTCCAAAGACGTGTCACTCTGTGGCCGTTGACATCGTCCCACAACTCCTTCATGTGCAGGATGCAGTTACATGCCATTTCTCTAATCTTTATTTTTAACATTGTAGATTAACAAGGCACATTACATTCAGTAGGTCACTTCGAAGAGAAACGATAGTGTCCCACAGAAAGCTGGTGAGGGCTCATATAAAACAGGGAAGGAAATCGCAATTCAGAAAATAGATAGAAAATGGACAATCAAGCACAAAACACTTTCTGAATATTGGCACAGTTTGACCATCATCCATGGAGCACCACCACTAAACGTTAAGTCAATTTCAGTTTTGATTTCAGGTAAATTATCTTGGCTCAGAGCCATGTATCTGCTTTCACCTCTAATTTTAATTGGTCGTGCCTGCTCTGAGAAATTTGTGTGCAGACAGCAGTGACTGACATATTGTGAAATTTGTTTTTGCCGATATGATGGGGCAAAAGTATAGGGTCATTCAAAAGATTGTGCATGACAAGGAGTGTACCCAACTTCTAATCTGTTGTGCATAAACTATTTTTATTGCCTTCAATGTCCAGATTCTGGCATAAGCAATGATCATGTCTTGAAGCTATAGACTAAAAGTTACAGAAAAATGATTCCTGTCTTAGAATCCTTAGGAAATATTCTTTTCATACTAGGATGGTTGAGTCGTCTCTCACTGTGTCAGTGTTACTGTTATGTTTGTAAAAAGAATGAAGGACAAAAGTAGAAATAATGGAGGTGACCAGGAGCAGAATGGACAGATACCAAGAATCTGTCCTGTCTTTGGGATTAGATTAGATATGCTTTATTAATCTAGACTAAATTGCTAAACCAACAGTCAAAGTTGAAAAAAGGGGTCTGGTAACACTAATTAAGAATACTAACAACCACAGGCAGAGATTTCTTTTCTCGGTTGCTAGCCCTGACCTTTCAACCTGTCGCTGTGGCACCATTAACACCGCACACCTCCGAGTGGCGTTACATTGCAAGGTCTCAACAGTTAATCCTCAAAAGTATGCCAATCAGGAATACAAAGACAGTGTCAGAAAAAGGCCGCAAAAATATAAAACCGTTAATAAGAAACGATGTCTAAACCATAAACTGATTCCACAGTTGATTTCTGTGACTGTGAAAACCAATATTAAGATCTTTAATGTAATGACTGGGGTTCCAGGGGTTGTGTAGTTAAATTAAAATCAACCACATGGCAGATTTAAAAAGTTTTGTTGCATTTCTTATCCATGCTCAGGTGCTTTTCACCAGTTTGAATCCTGTGGGTTCAGAATTCGTTATTATTTTGGTCTTCTTATTTATTTTAAGCGATGCCACTTTTGTGTTAATGCTATATTTTGTATCTCTGAGTCATTTTGCTTTTTGGGGTTGCCGTCATTTTGTGGTCGGTTGTATGGAGCGAATTGGTTAGTTACTGGAAGTGTGGCTCTGGAGGTTGAAGACTGTAACTTCACAAAGGCAACCTTTTATAATCTGGAGGTTCAGCAGCTGTTTAATACAAAGTTAGTGGGATGAAAAGCTTAAAGGTCTTTGTTTGGTTCCAGAATTTTCCACTTGTACCTATTTGATTTAGATTCCTATTTAGCAAGTTGGTTGGATTTCTTAAACCTTTGATTTTTTCATTTTCCGTTTCACTCTGTTGAACAACTCCTACTCCCAGTACTTCATCGAAATTTCTTCATGCCCATTTCAGCCAAGCATAACAGTCAGGAAGCCCATAATAAAATAACTTCATTTAAACTAGAAGTGGGCGATATTAACAAAATTATATATCATGATATTTACAGAACTTTGGATGGTAATGGTATACATCATGGTATAGACCTAAAAAATTAAAAATGTCTAAAATCAGGTCCTTCTGACTTAATTTATATTAAAACGATTACTGGAGTCTTTTTTCAACTGTTTATTTGTGTGTCTGTCTGCATACTATTTGTCTGTCATTCCAACAGATGGCGCATCACAAACTTTAACACTGCTTTTACATATTCCATAACAAATGGCATATAACAGACACATAGGCACCAAATTTATCATTGCAACCAATGATGCATCACAAACATTTGGAATAATGCATTTTATTATTACAATACTGCTTGTTATTCACCATCTTTGGACAAAATGCAATGCATTTTATTAAAACATACATAACAAAATACATTCCAGTAGGTGGTGCACTGCAGACGTTAATGTTAAGGTCTACGTTGATTACTTACATTTCAACCTGTCTTAGAGGGTAGCTCAGCTAGTTTTTATTATATGTGAACAGTTATGTAAACTGTAATTAAACAAATCAAACTAAGAACAAACTTACCAAATATTACATACTTCTTTAGAATCAAACCTGTCTGACAAGAGTGCAAAAATCTCTTGAATAAAAAGTCCACAATGTGCCACTTCATGTGTAATGTTTTCACAAAGCTTGGAATACAAAGCACGCAGCCAACATTAAAGTGTGCCAAGTGTCCAAGAGCAGAAGAACTGTCGGTATATGAAGGAAGTACACTACCAGAACCAATCTAATGTGAGGAAAGGAGAACACACAAGATGGCACATTGTAGAGCTGTGTGTAAAGATCATAGCACTGGCGAGCACGGCACATGTCAAATTGTCAAATGTTGGCTGTTTACTTTGTACTCCAAGTTGTGTGAAAACATTACAATGCACAGACACTCTATACCTGACAATATATGCAAAAGCAAGAATAAGCAGTAGTCTTTCTTTTCTTGTGTACACATCTGCCATAAAGCATGTGATTCAGTAGGTGCTCCAGCATTTCAGCATGGCTGTACTCAGATCATATATGTGGCTAACTACCACATTCCATCAGTCTTTCCATGTTCACAAAGAAAACCCACCGTTCCAGAAAATGACCAGTTTACTAGATAGATAGATACTTTATTCATCCCAAGGGGAAATTCACATACTCCAGCAGCAGCATACTGATAAAGAACAATATTAAATTAAAGAGTAATAAAAATGCAGGTAAAACAGACAATAACTTTGTATAATGTTAACGTTTAAACCGGGGTGGAATTGAAGAGTCGCATAGTGTGGGGGAGGAACGATCTCCTCAGTCTGTCAGTGGAACAGGACGGTGACAGCAGTCTGTCGCTGAAGCTGCTCCTCTGTCTGGTGATGATCCTGTTCAGTGGATGCAGTGGACTCTCCATGATTGACAAGAGCCTGCTCAGCGCCCGTCGCTCTGCCATGGATGTCAAACTGTCCATCTCCATGACTACAATAGAGCCTGCCTTCCTCACCAGTTTTTCCAGGCGTGAAGCATCCCTCTTCTTAATGCTGCCTCCACAGCACACCACCGCGTAGAAGAGGGCGCTCACCACAACCATCTGATAGAACATCTGCAGCATCTTATTGCAGGAAGTTGATGGACGCCAGTCTTCTAAGGAAGTATAGTCGGCTCTGTCCTTTCTTACACAGAGCATCAGTATTGGCAGTCCAGTCCAATTTAACATCTAGCTGCACTCCCAGGTATTTATAGGTCTGTACCCTCTGCACACAGTCATCTCTGATGATCACGGGGTCCATGAGGGGCCTGGGTCTCCAAACTCCACCACCAGTTCCTTGGTTTTGCTGGTGTTCAAGTGTAAGTGGTTTGAGTCACACCATTTTACAAAGTCCTTGATTAGGTTCCTATACTCCTATTTAAAGATCTTGCCAGAATGCCGTTTTGCAGTGGTAAGTTTCATGATGTCTCTATTAACACATCTCTTTCTGTGGTTAAGCAAACTACTTTAACAGAGCTCAAAAGTTCAAGTCAAAGAAAAGAACTTATACAGGGTTTCTTAACCTGAGGTCCGTGGACACCTAGGGGGTCCATGGATGGGTTTCAGGGAGGTCATGAGGGTCAGATAAAAATTAACATTTATATTCACTATACAGCCTTGTATAGAGCTAAACATCTGCTACAACATACCTGAATGGGTTTTCAGCACTCGTTTCTATCAACAAGAAAAGTCGAAATAGATTGGACATCAAAGATGATATACGTGTCACCTTGTCGAAGACCACTCCACAGTTTCATATTATTATTCAAGGCAAACAAGAACAACCTTCTCATTAAAATAAAGTAGATAATGAGAGAGTAGATGTAGTAGTAGTAATTTTAATAGAAATGTAATAGTAGATGATTTTTTTTAATTTGCACAACAGGATTGTATTTCATAATTATAATGAGCTGCAGAGTTTTTTTTAGATTGTTTACTTTAAAGTTTAATAATACTTTGTATATGGCATATATGTATGAGACAGTCAAATCTCGATAAATAAAGTACTTTAAATTTATTGCATGCAATGTTGTGTTTATGTGAATATTTCTGAGGAAGGGGGTCCATAGGTTTCATCAGATTCTTAAAGGGGTCCATGACTCAAAAAAGGCTAAGAATCACTGAACTTACAGGTTTAACCTAATGAAATCAGGTCAGTAATCCTTCTTAACACTTTAAAGCACACACACAATAATCTAATATATAAAGCAGAGTCGATGTATGTATGTGGTGTGTATATTGGTATGTTTGTTTGTCCGCCATACAAATCTGCACCGGGTGTCCGATCGGCACCAAACTGGGGATGGGGCTCCTTTGTGACTAGGAGAAGGTCAGGGGGTATGTTTGGTTCGAAAAATGTTTATGGTGAACCGCACCTTTTCACCGACACAACCTTCGGCACACGTCCCCGTACTTATCATCGACAAGATGGCCGCACTTTCCAACAGACATTCACCGCGGCGCCATCTAGTGGCAGCTTTGGTCTCTGTGCATCGCTCTTTATCCATGTTTCTTTAATTTGCCAACAGATGCCGGAAGTGTCCAAGTATGAGAAGGCCGACTGTTTGATTGGGTGAAGAGGAACAGCCGTATGGATGTAAAACGTGAACGACCCAGTTTGTGTGACTGGCTGACACACCCGCGTTTCCGCATGTCACACTCCCACATGCACTGATAGTGCTGTATTTCATTCGCCAACATCCATTATATGCAAGCACATTTGAACAGAGACTCGCTTTAAGAAGACAGCATCCTACCCCCACCATTTTCCCCAAACACAGCACCGGTTGTATGTCACTTCTCTCTGTAGTTACCATCGGCAACGTCCGTTAGATACCATCACAGTTCAACACAGATGCTCCTTACAAACAGAGCACCCATCCCCGCCATTTTTCCCTGTACGGTCTCAGTGCTACTATTTCTCACTGGCGTTCCGTATTTCTGGTGCTATTTGCTCGCTTTCCAACTGACAGTACGATTTCAGTGTTGCTCTTTCTGACTGACTGGTGCTATTTGTTCGCTTTCCGACGTATTGTAAAGTAAATTCATCTCACTGTGGTGCTTATTCCGTACGTAATACCATGTAACACATTATAATTATCCTGCTTTTCGATAATATACCCATACCACCGAAAAAAAGACGTAGAATTGACAGGTCCACTTCAGATGCCACAACAAAGTCTATTTCTAGGGTGTCTGAAATGCCACAGCACACAGAATTAAGAGTGGAGGAACTTACAATAAAATGTCAATCAGAAAAATGTTTGTTCTATTTCTATGTTCTGTTTCTTTCATTTGGGAAATTCACTGGTTATAGATTCCCAGGCAACGCCGGGTACTCCTGCTAGTACATTATACAAAGTACATTGTACAGTGATGAATACTCAAAGAGGTGTTGCCCGCTAAAAAACAAGTTGCTTCTTGCTATAATTTCAAAACATGATGATAAAATAAAATAAAAACCAAATGAAAGTAGTTAATGAAAGTGAAACCAAGTTCAACGTGAATAAAACATGTCAATAAAAAAGATGATCACGTCTAGATGAAAACTGTATTAAACCCTGGGAAACTTTATAAAGTACATTTATAACACAACCTAAGTGGGAGGAGAAACAAAGCAAGGACAAGTACCACAGTTTTTAGATGCTTCTTCCATTGTGTAGGGATTGTGAAGATTTTTAAGTACTGTGGAAGAATAATTTTAAGGTAACATGGCATTCATCTTAAAGAAATAGCATAAAGGCTTAATAAATGTCGGAAACCTGTTCAGGTACACCAGGAAACCAGACAAAGGTCAAGTGAACAACAAAATGTACACTGAAATACAAGAATTGGTTTAGGAAAATACTGAGATGGTCAAGTAAATAATGTACCAGAAGAAGGGTTGATATAATATACAAACTGTACTGAAGGATGACTAAGAGCTGACTAAGAAATCAGCAGATGTCCTATAGTGTCATTTATGTTAGGTAGAATGCCTAGAGGGGACTGGGTGGTCTCATGGCCTAGGAACCCCTGCAGATTTTATTTTTTTTCTCCAGCCATTTTTTTTTCTGTCCTCCCTGGCCATCGGACCTTACTTTTCCCAGGCAGAAAGTGCCCCCTGCTGGAGACTCACATTTATACACACTAGTGCCTATTCACGCCAGGACAATTTAGAGTCGCTAATTAACTTGCCAGCAGGGTTTTGGATTGTTAGAGGAGATTACAGTTCTCAGAATCAGCCTACACAAACAGTAGAAAAACATCAAGAAGACACAACATGTCTAGAAATCATCCCTGGATGTGAATATCAAGGGCTTTAAGATCTTTATCAATAAGCCACTTAGGAAGCAAAAAAGCACATCTGATTTCTTTCTTGATGTTCACCGTGACTCAGCTCTACAATACGATGGAACTATGCCACTCGATTCCATTGATGTTTCTTTCTTCCTGCATTCATTTTTGATCAACAGGAGCCTTTTAATTTTCTAGTCTGGACTCGAATTTATGACACACAAGATTAGATTTAGAAAAGTCAGTAAAAAAAAAAAAGTAAACTGAGGGTATTGAAGGAAAACATGACAAATGAACAGCTGCGCAGATCAATTCGGCCTTTTCTGTCCGCTTTTATGTTGCGTCCAAATTCTGAAATGTTAATGTCCTTCTTTCTCCAGCACACTGGCATTAAAGTTTGTCTTATTTGACCTACTTCTAGAAATTCTGTTGCAAATCCTTTAAATTTTCTTCTGAAGAAGTCTGTCAACATGTGGAGTAAGTCTGTAGGGATCTTTAAAACTTGAATTACGTTGGAAAGAAACCTTTGAATATTTATGGGGGCTGCTTGACTTATTTCAGGTGGTGGGCCTTAAGTTTGAAAGTCATGTCAAGCTGAACAGGAGTGCAGTGTATTCTGGGATGTTATATCTCAGTCAGGATTATGTCCCAGGATGGGGTTCACATTAATGTTTTTTGTTCTAAGTAGTCCATTTTTGATTATTTTATGTTAATATTGTGTATGTTTATTATTTGCAGTATTCTTTGTTTTGTATATTGTCTGTGTATCTGCACACTTATTATGATTCTGGTGGTTCATTTGAATGCACTAGACACTCAATGAGTGTTTTTTGTGTCTCTGCTTATGCTTGTTATGTTTTCTGTGTTTTTGACCTTCTGCTCCATTTATTTTTACCTTGTCTTGGATTACTATAATGGCGCTTTGTTTTCCTTGGATTGCAACTCCTTTTCGTGCTCCACAGTGCTTCATGTTATTTCAGAGCATTTTCATTAATTTAAATTCTACATGGCCCTCTGTGCTAATAGCTGGGGTTTTTAGATTGTATTTCTCCTCTAGTGGGCCTTTTTGGAACTGTTCAGGACTTGAATAATAATAATATGTTTTATTTATGTAGCGCCATTCATACACTTAAGGACACTTTACAATTCAATAAACACATTAACAAGACAATAGCAATTACGTACAAGAAAATGAATAATACTCTTTGAAGAGATGTGTTTATAACAGGAGTTTGAAATGAATAATAGATTTTTCCTCGTGAAGACTGAGAGGAAGAGCATTTCAAATTTTATGGGTTATCACACCTTTACCATTTCCGGCGTCGTGCGAGTGGCAGCCATTCCAGCAGCTCCGTGTATGACTTTATCTTTTTACCTTTTTTTCTCTATTTTTCTCTATTTCACTGATCACTTCTACCACTTTCTTTTATGTGGAATCACTCCCTGGACACTTTTTACTATTTGACATGGATTTTTACACTCCGAGACTTGCCTATTCAAGTAGTCAACTTAAAGCACTGAGAAGAAATGCCCACGCCGGTGTGGTTCCCTATTTACCTGACAAGGTAAGAAGACGATATCGGGGCAGCCGAGCCGGCGCAAAGATAAAAGATAAGCAAAAAGCCAAGCAGCTTGCAAGAAAATGGCGTTATAAACCGTCGGTGCCTTCTGTGATCCTTGGAAATGTGAACTCACTACCAAATAAGATTGACGAACTGGCTGTGCTGGTGAAAAATGTCAGAACCTACAGAGAATGCAGCTTGCTGTGTTTTAGTGATACGTGGCTAATAACTACCATCCCAGATGCTAACGTGGAGCTACCCGGGTTTAGCACAGTTAGAGCGGACAGAGACGCAAATACCTGTGGGAAGCGGAAAGGAGGAGGACTCTCTCTCTATGTGAATACAAGGTGGTGCAACTCTGGACATATAAACGTTAAAATCTCCAATTTCTGCAGGGACATCGAACTGTTGGCCATAAGTCTGCGTCCCTATTACTTGCCAAGAGAGTTTGGACACGTGATTGTTGTTATTGTTTACATCCCCCCTCGAGCGAACACGGAGATAGCGAGTGACGTCATCCATTCCGCAGTTGCTAAGTTACAAACGCAGCACCCTGAGGCACTTGTGCTAATCGCTGGAGACTTTAACCACGTAACGCTGGATAAAACATGACCTTCCTTCTTCCAGTATGTGGACTGTAACACCCGGGGAAATAGGACTATTGACCTACTGTATGCAAACGTTAAAGACGCATACAGCGCCACCCTGCTGCCCGCGCTTAGGAAAGCAGATCATAACCTGGTTCTGCTTCAGCCTCACTACAAACCAAGAGTGAGGGCGCTACCTACAACCACACGCTCATTTAGGAAGTGGTCCCCTGAGGCAGAGCAGGCTCTGAGATACTGCTTTGGAACTATTGACTGGGATATCCTGCTGGGGTCACATAGTGAGAACATTGAAGAGGCTTGTTAACAGTGTCATCTCCAGGCAGAGGAGTAGCTTCAGTGACAGACTTTTGTCACTGTCTTGCTCCACTGCTCCACTGACAGACTGAGGAGATCGTTCCTCCCTTACAGTATGTGACTCTTCAGTTCCACCCGGGTGAGTATATGCTAACATTATTCAAAGTTATTGTCTGTTTTTACATGCATTTTTATTACTCTTTAATTTAATATTGTTTTTTTTGTTTTTTGTATCAGTATGATGCTGCGGGATTATATGAATTTCCCCTTGGGATTAATAAAGTATCTATCTATCTATTTAACCTGTACTTAGGTACAGTGAGTAGGTTAGCATCCGATGATCTTAATTCACGAGCAGGAGTGTAAGGAAACAGCAGCTCAGACAGATAATGAGGGGTTAAACCATGAAGGGATTTAAAAGTGATGAGAATAATTTTATATTTGATTCTTGAAAAGGCTGGTAACCAATGCAAATCATAGAGGACAGGAGTGATGTGAGCAGATTTTTTAGTGTGTGTAAGTAAACGAGCAGCAGAATTCTGAACAAACTGTAATCTATTGATATATTTAGTCGGGAGGCCATAAAACAATGCACTGCAACAGTCCAGACGGGTAGTGATGATGAAAGCGTGAATGAGTGTTTCAGTATCCTTCACACTGATGAAAGAATGCAGATGAGCAATGTTACGAAGAAGAAACAAAGCTGTCTGTACTATTGAGCTGATGTGTGGTTGGAAAAATAAGATGATTAAAGATGACAACCAAATTATGGACTGAACTGAGTATTCAACCAGGATCCCATTGATGTCAATTTTTAGCCCATGAAGGGTAGAGAGGACAGATTTGCTACCAACTAATAAGATTTCTGTTTTATCAGGATAAAGTCTTAAAAAATGAATCTGTCATTCAATGATTGATTTCTTGAATGCAATCAGTCAGTGCAACAGGTGAAGATGTTGCAGTTGCATCAACACTTATATAAAGTTGTGTGTCATCGTCATAGCAGTGGAGGCTTAGACCAAACTGATGAACAATCTCACCTAATGGGAGGATACAGAAGTTAAAGAGGTTTGGACCGAGAACTGACCCTTGAGGGATACCCTGTGTGAGTGAAGTAGTGGCAGATTTGTATTCCCTAATGAAGACATAATACTGGTGACCACTGAGGTATGATGTGAACCAAGAAAGAGCTTTATGGTATGCTTTAGGACTCTTAACTGGCAGAGCAAAATGAACCACCTGGAAAAAAAAATGTGTACACTGAATTGCTGTTTTTGAAATAATCTTTAGTGAAGGTGGATGGATGTTTCCGAAACTGCTGTGATGGCCTGACTGCTGGCTTGTCTCCAATTGTGTGTCTGCACATGTTTAAACACTTAAAGAAAATGGAGTACAAACTGTTTGAAACTTCAGATTTCCTAGAAAGGGCTAATGACCTGGAAGATGATAACGAGTTTCTTGACTTGAATAATGATGATGCTATGGCCCAGGGTATTATAAAATACCTTTTAGAAAGATATGGTCTTAGAATAATACAAAGCCAAACGGAAAGCCCAGCCAGCTCCCTGGTCTGCTACGGCTAAACTAAGAAGCTCTACTGCCACCATTACACCTGTGCCTGCAGCCAAATCTCCAGTTTTCACCACCATCTCAACCCAATCTGCAACTCCAGTTTTTGCTATGACTGTGTTACCGTCAATGTGTGAAATTAGGCATTGTGTGGAATGCCTAGAAAATCTATAGAATGCCAAAAATGGAGCATCAAAGTATGAATCTATGAAAATGTAAAATATTTCCTAGACATTTTATGCAAAGCTAAAAGGCAAACTGGCAAAGTATAAAATACTTCCGCTAGTGATCAATATTGCCTTTAATCATTTTTATAGGTGCGTTGTATAATTATGCTATTTTGCAAAATAATTTTATGACAAAATTAAATATCTGCAATATCTATGTTCTCGCAGTACTTAATATTAGTTTATCAGTTGAGTTCACAGGAAATAAAATACAATGCACAATTTCATAGAAAACAGTGCACGGCCAGGCAACTGCGCAGCTTAGAGTACGTCCGCCATTTGCACTTCTGTCTTCGGCAATATAAGACAGTAAGAAAGTCCTGTACTTTATTTTGTATTTCTTTTTTCATTTTCATATGCGTATTTTCAATAAAGGCCTTTTCATGACTCACTTTTCATATTTTGCCTAAATAGTATTTGTCGTTCTGTATAATGCTTAGGTATTATATATAGTGCCTAGGGAAAGCACATAGCGTATTAAAGTAACACAGACATTTCATGCTTTGCCTAAAAACGTCATATATTCTATACAATACCTGCTTTACACACATTGCCGGTAACAACTACAATCCAACCACTCACCCAAAGGTATGCTGTCTCATTCTTAAAATCTCCAGTTTCTAATATTACTGCATTAATTAACTCTTTGAGGGCTGAATATTTTTTCCACAAAGCAATGGTTTCACACACAAATCAACATAAAACGTCTGTTGCTATGTGCTGTGGTTGCTGCTGACACATGTTCAGCATCTCTGGCTTCAGTGGCTGCGTGGGGGCACCTCGATGGCCAGCAGGAATGCACGGTGGGCGGCGCAGTCACAGTGTGACGCAATATGGTTTGTACCTCTTGTCATCATAAGTGGTGGCCCTCCCAGGCGAATGCTGCTGTAGGAGTATCAGCTACACAGACGTGTTCAACACCATGATCAACTGGGGATTGATCAGCTGATGCTGGTACCTCACTTTCGTATTCGATGTCCATCTCCTGATCACTTGCATCAAAATCAGAGTACAACAAGTCAGAGTCCAATTCAGCGATAATATGTAAAACGTCCATGGCGTATTTAGTCTCTCGCCAGATGTCAGAGGTTAGAGGTTGTTTGCTCTTTGCTACTCACACAGGGAATCGAGGTTAAATCAACGAAGCTACTTAACTTTCCTTCTAGCAAAGAGAGTCAAACTTAAATGTAAGGGTGAGTTTTATCACAGTTTACAGCTGATTACTGTCCTCTACCCCTGAATTTTGACAAAAGTCAACACCAGCCCTGAATGAGAGCTGATCACCCTGACATGCATAGCCTTCTCTTCCAGACCATAATCGACTGACCGTCTCCGATTGCTGCTGTAAATGTTTTTGACCAACCCATCTGTGTTAAAATGGCTACCATTATTCTTGTGTCTTCAAGGGCCTTTGGCTGACTTGATGAGCACCTTTCCCTCAATTTGCTAGAGACAGAGGGCTTCCAGAATTGTCCAAAAGACCCCTTGAAAGTTTCAGAGGCTGCCCCACTACTGTCTGAGTGTGACCCGGAGGTACAGTACCTACTGTTTGGCTGCTGCCTGAATGTTGCCTGGATGCTCCTTTCTCCCTGCTGCCAGAGTGCTGTAATAAGGTGGCAGGTGCCGTCAGAGTGCCAGCAGGTTGCTGCTGCCCCATTGCTGCCACTGTGCTGTCTTTAAGAAGGTGAGTGTTCAGTACCTATGCAAAACACTTTGTGTTTTTATTTTTTTACTGTTTTCTCAAAGCAAGCCAGGAGGTGGTCTAATCGCCTCATTAATGCCTCAAGATGTAGTGGAATGCTATCACGCCTGTGTTTCACAGGGGGCATCTTCAGTGATCCCAGAAAGTAAACAATACCACCCTGAGCAGATCTCTCATCAACTCTCCTTTTTCACCCACAGTACCGAAGGTCGACAGCTGGAGAATATGTGACCTGGTTCCACTTCCACCCAAAAACAGTTGTGGATAGAACACCAGCCCCATCATAGGGCCCATTCATGCTCATATCCCCATAGTTAGAAGTCCACAATTCACCTAATCGTAACATCTTTGGGGATATGGAAAAAATACCATCCAGACATTTGTAGAAGATCTAAACACAACACAAATAGTGACTGGATTGGATTTGTAACCAGGATTCTGGATCTGTGAGACAGAAGTGCTAACCACTCAGCTATCATGCCATCTAGATTAACACATCTTTATCAGTGTTTATTTTTTATTTCATTAAGATAAAACCAATATTTTTTTTTTTTGATGCATGCTATACTGTATGCTTTTACAGAGAAAAATAAAAAACAGACATGTCATTTAGCTTGAAGTTCACAGCTGTGAGGTGGATGATTCTGTTTTAAATGTCAGTGCTAAATTTTTGCCTCAGTCAATCACTTCTGACCTTTACAACTTTCTGCAAAGGTGTCATCCAAGGTCACTATTGGTCAATATTCCCAGTAATATTCCACTTGCTCTACCTGAAATAACACATTCTTCTTCTTCTTTCAGCTGCTCCCGTTTGGGGTTGCCACAGCTCATCATCTTTTTCCATCTCTTCCTGTCTTCATCATCTTGCTCTATTACATCCATCACCTGCATGCCCTCTCTCACCACATCCATAAATCTTCTCTTAAGCCTTCCTCTTTTCCTCTTGCCTCGCAGCTCTATCTTTAACATCCTTCTCCCAATATACTCAGCATCTCTCATCTGCACATGTCCAAACCAGTGGAATCTCACCTGTTATGGTGTATAAAATCTGTACATTTTGGTTTAATTTTCCACTATAGTTTGGTCAAGATAAGACAACAGATGGACTACATTCAGAACAAATCAAAGCATGTCATCTGCCCTTACACCTCACTTTTATAACAGTTGTTCACAGCATTGTGTTAAAATGGTATTACAGCCTAGGAAAGGAAGACTGAGCCATGCCTCAGGCTATTGATTACTTTATGGATGGACATCTGGGACAACAATTTGGTTTACAGCCTGGGAAAGGAGGACATGAGGCAATATCAAAAAACTATATTATCTGGGAAGAGTTTGAGCAAAATTCATCCATCATATTGACAGCCAGCCAATCAGGTGCATGTGTTGTGAAACCACAGCATAACATTTCAGAATAAATATGCCTCATTTTGAAAGCAACGTCAGAAGACGAAAGTAAGGAGGTAAGGACATAAGGAAGAAGAACGGACGAAGACATTACTGGTCGTCAGAAAAGCATCATGAACATCGATTGCGAAATCAAACGCCGCCCTGGGACATTCATCCTTGTCATCTGTAACTTTTTTTGTAAGCTTTTTCTAAAGACTATATATATATTCAGACTTTCCTATCAGTACCTATTTTCTATTACTCTTTGTTCCAGTGGTGTTATTATTATTCTTGTAATAAATACCATGCTGCTTTTAACTTTCTATGCTTTGTCTTTATGTCTTGAGTGATTGAAGTAATAAGGCAGATTTCTTTGAGCACTTAGTGCAGCCAGATATTTGCCATGACCTCTGTGCTGCGAGGTTTATTTTGGCTGAGAGTGAGAGCTCCACTCAATAGTAGGAACAGTACATGAAGACGGTATTCTTGGCAGATAAATGGCCTATAGTCAAGAGTGCTGAGTCTTTGTATGTTTAAATGTATTCTTGTAGACCAAGAGTAATATTTAGGTCTGAGATATCATTAAAACATCGCATGTTGTTCGTGCCGATAATAAGTCTCTTGAAGTGCTGAGTAACAGGCTGTGTTATTCCTAAAGCACTTGTGTGGTTTAAAGTGCTAAAGGTTAATCAATGTGTGTGTGTCATTCATGGGGCACTGTTGCGGTTAGGGTCTGTGTGTATGTGTATATCTGTGTATGTGTGTGTTCATCTTGAAGTGCAACAGTAGACCAACCCAATAACGAACTTGACGAGTACACTTACCCTTGAGGGAAAACAGGTAAAGGGTAAGTAGAGGGAAATAGTACGATAATACATCACCTCTTTGACTTTGTCTCCCAACCATTCAACTTGAGCTGACCCTCCAATGTCCTCATTTCTAATCCTGTCCATCCTCGTCACACCCAATGCAAATCTTAGCATCTTTAACTCTGCCACCTCCAGCTCTGTCTCCTGCTTTCTGGTCAGTGCCACCGTCTCCAACCCATATAACTGGTCTTACTGTCATCTTGTAGGCCTTCCCTTTCACTGTTGCTGATATCCGTCTGTCACAAATCACTCCTGACACTCTTCTCCACCCATTCCACCCTACCTACGCTCTCTTTTTTTACCTCTCTTAAACAATCCCCATTACTCTGTACTGTCGATCCCAGGTATTTAAACTCTTCCACCTTTGACAACTCTACTCCTCTCATCCTCACCATTCCACTGACTTCCCTCTCATTCACACACATGTATTCTATCTTCTTCCTAGTGACCTTCATTCCTCTCCTCTCTAGAGCATATCTCCAACTCTCCGGGGTCTCCACAATCTGCTCCCTACTCTCGCTACAGATCACAATGTCATCAGCAAACATCATAGTCCACGGGGACTCCTGTCTAATCTCATCTGTCAGCCTGTCCATCACCATTGCAAATAAGAAAGGGCTCAGAGCCAATCCCTGATGTAATCCCACCTCCACCTTGAATGCATTGTACCTGGAGTAACACATAAATAATAAAAAAAGAACCCATCCACCCTTCTTACCCAGTTTAAAAAGTTGCTTGTGCTAAGTGCTCATCAATAAATTCATAAATGTACAGTGGGTTCAGACAGTATTCAGACCCCTTCACTGTCTCCTAACTTTATTGTTTTGTAGCTATCATTTTAAATGGATAAAGCTGCAATTTGCATCCATTATGCTAAGCTCAATAACCCATAATGAGAAAGTGAAAACACGTTTTCAGAAAGGTTTGTAAATGTATTGCATAGTTGAAGCAACATTGGTAGCAATTCCAGCTGGGAGTCTTCTTGGGTGTGTTTCTTCACACCTTGAACACCTGGATTTGGAAAGTTTATCTCATTCTTCCTGGCAGATCCTCCCAGGCTTCATTAGATTGGATGGGAAGCGTCTGTGAACTGCCATTTTCATGTCTCTCTATATATGTTTTAGTCTGGCCACTCAAGGCTGGACCACTCAACGACACTCACAAACTTTCCCCAAAGCCACTCTATACCATTGTCTTGACTGTATACTTCAGGTCATTCCTGTGCTGAAAGACAAACCGTCTCCCCAGTCTGGTGTGTACTCAGAAACACGTTTTCTTTAAGGGCTTCTCTGCATTTGGTTGCAATTTTCCTTCACTTGGTTCTGACCAGTCTACTGAGCAGCACTCCCATAACATGATGCTGCCACCACCATTCTTCAAAGTAGGGACGGTGATGCGCAAAGTTAGGCAAGTAATGAGCAGTGACTGGTCTTTGGAACAGAGAGCTTGGAGTTCTGCCCAAGCAGTTCAGTTTTTGACTTAAAGAGTCCTCCTCCTCCTCCTCCTCCTCTCAGAGTACCTTAAATTGTAATATGCCTTTTACTCAAGAGTAGCTTCTGTCTAGCCGTTCTGCCATAAATACCTGATTGATGGAATGCTGATGAGATGGTCATCCTTCTTACAGGTTCAACCATCTTAGCAGAGAACTTCTGAAGCTCTTTTAGAGTGACCATTGGACTCTTGGTCATTCCCTTGGTCTTCTTGCCTCTGTTTGGCTTGACGACCAACACTAGGACAAGTCGTACTGGTTCCAGACTTCTTCCGTGTCACAATTAGTGGGGTCACTGTGCTTCTGAAAACACTTAGTGCTTTACAAATGGTTTTATCCCCTGATTCTGTTCTTTGCCTCACTAAAGTTTGGATGCAAAGATTTTCTCAACTTCTTTGGACTTCATGTCTTGGTTTATACCTTAACATGCAGTGTGCATTGTGGGACCTTCTATCCACGGGTACATGTGGCCTCGGAAACCACTGCAGATTTTGTTTTTTCTCCAGTTATTTGTTAGTTTTTTCTGTCCTTCCAGCCATCAGACCTTACTTTATTCTTTGTTATTTAGTATTATCTAATCTTATCCTTATGTTTCTATTTTTATAAACTTTTCTTTCCTCATCTTATATAGCACTTTGAGCTGCATCATTTGTATGAATATTTGTATGCTATATAAACATTGTTGTTATCATATCTCACTCTACTGTACATAATTATGTGAGAATCACCTTTCATAAAGTGCAGTGATGTGCAATCAAGTACATTAATGCACAAAATATATATCTCGTGGACAAATAAATGTAGAGCAAAATGAACAGGAAATTGAATCATGTAAGCAGCTTAAATAGTATTTGAAGTGACCTTTCACTTTGGCGGTGACATGACACCATTGTGGTCATGAGAGAGGAGCAGGGAACGTGGTAGTCCGAAGGAGGAAATGGAATCGAGAAAAGCGGCATGGAGCTGTAAGGGAGGCCGCAGCCAGAGTGGGGAAGAGTTTGGAAGAGGAGGAATAGGAATCGAGAAATGCCGCGTGGGCTGTGTGGGGGGGGACTGGGTTAGATCTTTTGACTCATTATCTGTCGTCTCCAGCAAAACCCCTATTCAATACTGCGTCTTTCAAGAAGTATTTCTTTCTTGTTGATTTCTGAATTCCTTTCTCACCGTTTTCCGTTCCTATTCTTACACCGATGTATGCTACGACCGGCGTCGGCTAGTATATAAATATATTAGTGCTGGGTGGTATACAATATAATACAATACAATTTATTTTTTTTGTAGCCCAAACTCACACAAGAAGTGCCGCAATGGGCTTTAACAGGCCCTGCCTCTTGACAGCCCCCCAGCCTTGACTCTCTAAGAAGACAAGAAAAAACTCCCAAAAAAAAAAACCGTTGTAGGGAAAAAATGGAAGAACCCTTGGGAAAGGCAGTTCAAAGAGAGACCCCTTTCCAGGTAGGTTGGGCGTGCAGTGGGAGTTAAAAAGAAGGAGGTCAATACAATACAGTACAATACACAGAACAGAACAAATTCTCAATACAGTATAAAAATAAAATGTTTAGAAGTACGGAGTAGAATTTAACAGTAGATGATATCACATAATATGATTTGGATTTGTTTAGAGTCCTGGAGACCTCATCCATCAAGCTGCCTCCCCCATTTGACCATTCCACAGCTGAAATAGCGCTAATCCGATGAAAGGACCCCTCTTTCCCAAGATTCCTGCAATCCTCCATCAGGGATGACTTTACCTTAGGCGGGCAAAACAACGGCAGGTGGGCCATGGCACCAAGTGCCACATTTGAGTACCACGAAGAGAATCAGAATAGGTGAGGGTTAGTATCCAATTATAACTATCATGTTACTTACAGTATGTTTTAGTGCTAATGACTAACAATAGAGATGCAGTCTGTACAGTTAATCAGCAGCTCTAGTCAGGATATGCTAAACTGAAGTTGTGAGTCTTCAGCCGGGATTTAAAAGCTGAGACCAAAGGGGTATCTCTTATAGTAGCAGGCACTGCTGACACTGTCAGCCCTGACTTGTCTTGGATCTCAGAACACGACTTCTGCTTCTACTTCTCTTTCCCTCCATTTTTGCTGCTAGTGAAGCAATACCTGTACTTGCAGTCACAGTGCCCGGCACCGACACTTGAGGGTTATAGCACCTGCTAACCATGTCTTCCTTGAGCTTAGCTGAACTTTCTTCTTGCATTTTAAATCTCACTGTACATGCAAAATGTAATCCCGTCTCTTTTTTCTGTCCAGGACACTACCCGTTCTTCACTCATCCAATCATCCTCTTGGTCAGTACCGTCATTTGTTTTTGTGACATTTCAGTCAGTTCTGCTGTAGCACTCATTTACATAAAGCCCCCTCTCTGCAGTAATGAGCATAAATGTATGCACAGCTACGATATTAATATTAGTATCAACTCACACTAGTGGTCCAAGAGATTATGATATGCTAACACCCACCTAAGAGAGTAAACCGGAGCACACTGCCTTTTTTTTTTCTATGTATTGTGCCTATGTGACCACACGGTCATACCCAAGCTATTCCGAAGCAACGTTTGCACTGTTTTGTGTTTTTTGCTTCTCACACCATCATACACCTTTATCGTAAGAACATCCCTTATCTACAATGAAGTGTTCGATCCGAAGAAAATATGAAGCTGGTTTTAAATGAAAAGTTGTTGAAGTGGCGAAAGAAATTGGTAACTGCGCTGCTGCAACAAAATTCGATGTGTCTGAGAAACTGATGTGAGATTCAAGCAGGCAAGAAGACGTAAAAAAAATGAAGTGTTGCATTTTTGAAAGGGCATATGAGTCGGGGTCTGATTTTATGATTGATTTTTCGGGTTTCAAGATCCAACTTATACACAAGTATATATGGTAAAAGAGATATAGTTTTTTTGTTATGAGCAAGGGAGTGAGTCAGTCAGTTAAATTTGCATTTTATGTATCGTATAGTATTCACTTCACTACTTGACTATTCACTACTGTACAGAATTCTCTTCATCTAAACTGTGTTTCTAGAGGCATTTATGTAAGGCATAATGGAAAGCTGTAAAAGCACAAAGGAAATCTTATTTAAAACCTATGAGGTAACATGGTGGGATGTTAAACTAAATAAATGGACTTTTAAGTCCATCATAAAATGTACTTCACTTATTAAACTGACTGATTCCACTTAACACTGTGACTTCATGGCGTGGGTCTTTAATTGAGTAAAAATATTGCCCACACTTTCGCATACACTTTAAGTCAAAAACTGGATGAAAGAAGACCTTTAACATTCAGACCCTCTTAGACTTAAATGACCAGTTTTTTTACATTTCCTGATTATTAGCAGGTCTCCTCACAGCTACTGTTTAATTAATTTTATTTCAGATGGGCTTTCTCAGCCTAATTCTGGAAAGCACCCAGCCTGATGATTTTACTCAGTAGGTCATGCTAAATCATCCACTTTTACGTGATTCATCCATTAAGCCAGACGTTGTCTCAATTAAGGAGTATTAGCCATGAAGGACTTCAATTCTTAGAACAAAGTATTTCTACATTACCTCTAGATGTTAGACAAACTATTTTTGATATTTTTCAGATGAAAATGAGCTCCCTAATGATTTTGTTTTCTTAATTTGTGCAAATTGCGCTCTAGGTTGTGAATAACGTGCATGTGTTCTTATTATTTAGTCCTGGCAGCCTCACAGCAGGGCTGCATGGAGCTGCTATCACATCTCCAGGGACCAGGATTATGAACACCAGCACAGTCGGTGTATGTGGAATTTATCTGCCTACGTGGGTTTCTCCTGTTCTTCACTGCATCCAAAAACATGCATGTTAGGCTGATTGCCATGATAAATTGACCATATTTGAATGAAGAAGATTATGTGCTTGAATGTGCCCAGTGATGGTCAACCATACCTACTGTATTTTACACCAACATTCATAAATAGGACTATAGGGGATGAGTAGTGAGGAAAGATTAAAAGAGCTGAGCCTTTTCCGTTTAAGCAAAAGAAGATTAAAAAAAAAAGGGGAGACCAGAGTGAAGTGTTTAAAACAATGAAATTAATTAGTCCAGTGGCTCAAGACTGCGACTTTAAAATGAGTTCATCAAGAACACGGGGACACAGTTAGAAACTTCATCCATCCATTATTCAACCCGCTATGTCCTAACTACAGGGTCACGGGGGTCTGCTGGAGCCAATCCTAGCCAACACAGGGTGCAAGGCAGGAAACAAACCCAGGGCAGGGCGCCAGCCCACCGCAAGGCACACACATACCCACACACCAAGCACACACTAGGGACAATTTAGGATCGCCAATCCACCTAACCTGCATGTCTTTGGACTGTGGGAGGAAACCAGAGCACCCGGAGGAATAAATAAATAAATGACCAAGTAGTGTGGTAGACTGTAGGACTTTAGGGCCTTCAGAACTCAACTCGATGGAAGAATTACCGTATATACTTGCTTATAAGTCGGGTCTTGAAACCCGAAAAATTGATCATAGAATCAGACCCCGACTTATACGCCCATTCAAAATTATGACACTTAATTATTTTTTTTAACATCTTATTGCTTCCTCCAATCTTGCACCAGTTTCTCAGACACATCAAATTTTGTTGCAGCAGCGCAGTTACCAATTTTATTTCACCGACTTTTAATTTAAACCCAACTTCATATTTTCTTCTGATTGAACGTTCCATCATAGATAAGGGATTCTCTTACGATAAAGGTGTATGAGGGTGTGAGATACAAAAAACACAAAACACTGCAAAAGTCGCTTTAGAATAGTTTGGGTATTACTGTGTGGTCACATAGGCACAATGCATAGAAAAAAAAGACCTTGTGCTCCGTGGTTACTCTCTCAGGTGGGCGTTAGCATATCATAATCTTTTGGACTAATAGCGTCAGTTTTCTGCATTCGACTTATATGACCGACATTATAAAATCCCGGAAATTATACAATAAAATTAAGCCCCGACTAAATGGAAATCTTTGTTCTCGTCTAGACTGTTGTAATGGAAGAGGCGGGCGTGGATTGACAACCTGTACTTACAAGCATACACGAGGTGATCGTTCCCTGCTAAAATCCATTGATCTTTGTACATGGACACAGGTGAGTCTCCATAAACTTCCTGGCTTGATCAACTCAGGTAGTCTGGAAAAGTAATTCAAATAGTGTCAGACAACTTAAGGGTGATCAATTTATCTAACGGGCAAATCTTTGGGATGTTGTGGGAAGCAGGAGAATCGAAAATACACAACATCACAACAACAATAAGGTCTCTGACCCTGTGAAACAGCAACGCTGACTGGTTTGACTCACTAAACGCTCCTTATCAGGCTACAGCCCAGCATTTCCCATTTCTACAATGTAAAGTACAAAGAATGTTCAGAACATGGATAGATGGACAGACATCACATTTCAAAATTTTGGATTTCTGCCACCACATATTTTTCACAGAGTCTAAATTGAATTTGCCTCCTGGAATAATTTGCAAATGATGTATGATTGATCATCCTTGAAAACCACATTAAATAACAAGGCATATTTGTCAACCAAGTGACAGTTAATGTAAATGTCTGGATCAATTCTTTTAAAAAAAGGATTTATTCCAGCTTGAATTTGTGGACGAATGTGTGCTGTATATTTGACTTGTTGTTGAAATTACTTTCCCTTTCTCACTTTACAGCTTAACCTATTTTATTTGACCTTCACCTAAAGTTTAGACATCTAATGTAAATTAACAACTGTGCAGTATCCATATCCCCTATTGTGTATTTATTTTATGCTTTAGTTTCAGAGTACAATGGGACAGGCCTGGTGGTCCTGGCCCAGGCAAGCTTCTTTGTTGTAATTTTGCAATTTTAGCAGTGACTTTCTTTTTGCCACTACACGTCAGACCTGCAGCTTGAAGTCTTCTTTTCACAGTTAAACATGATGTCTACTTAATTCAACCACTATTAGGCTATGCTTGAAGGTTTTTTTCGCTGAGGTGTCTTTCACGCAAGCTGTTCAGACTCTCAGAAACTCTTCTTCTGATTCTGTGGTAGCTTTGAGCCTGCGAGATCTGCTCCTGTTAGAGTTTCCTCCAGTTGCCATGTTCCTTTTAGATATCACCATCTACTATATAGATAGATAGATATATAGATAGATAGATAATAAAGGCACTATATAATTGATAGATTAATAAAGCACCATGTACTCGATAGATCGATAAAGGCACTATATGATAGATAGATATTAAAGGCACTATATAATAGATAGATAATGTCACATATGTGTGCTTAGGAGGCAGTCAACAGCCCTGAGGTGAGTGAAATATCACGAGACAAGGGGTTGATATATGGTACTAACACCTTTCTTTCTCTTTCACCAGACAAAAAGAAAAAATATAACTCACCTTCCATACTTCCGGGTTCCCAAGATGGCTTCCAATCGTCACTTCTGCTTCTGACTCCCAATGATGGCGTCACTTCTGGCACCTCTGACATGCTGTCACTTCCGGCTCCAACTCGATGACATCACTTCCAGCATCACCTCACTTCTGACTCCCAATGATGACGTTACTTCTGTCTGACAGCTATGACGTCATCCTCTGCCAACTGCCAATTTCCGTCAGCCATTTTTCAACTATATAAAAATGCCATCCTTGTCATGTGCCATTATCAACTACTATAAAGTACTTTGATCACAGATTTTGCCTTTTTGTATTTATTGTCCAATGGGCATTATACGGGAACATTCCCCAACTCTTTTTCTTAGTTGTGGAACTCTTTTTTGTATCACAATAGATAGATCGATAGAAAAGCACTATATAATAGATAGATTATAGATAGATAGATAAGGCACAATATGATAGATAGATATGAAAGGCACTATATAATAGATAAATATGAAATGCACTACAGTAGATAGATAGATAGATAGATAAATAGGGCACAATATGATAGATAGATATGAAAGGCATTATGTAATAGATAAATAGGAAATGTACTACAGTACATAGATAGGTAGATAGATAGATAAGGCACAATATGATAGATAGAGCTTTATTTGCCTCAATTGGGAAATTTGGCTTTATACAGAACCTCTTTAAATAAATAAATCAATAAATAAATAAATAAATATACATAGATAAGCACAGAAACAAAAAAGAAAACAGTGAGAAATATGGAGTTGCTGTAAAAATGACTTTTGCTGATGGTTTAGCGCCTTTCAATCAATCAATCAACATTTATTTATATACCACATTTTCATACAAAAAAATGTAGCTCAAAGTGCTTTACAAAATGAAGAATAGAAAAATAGAAGACACAGTAAAAAATAAACATAAGTCAACATTAATTAACATAGAATAAGTAAGGTCCAATGGCCAGGGTGGACAGAAAAAACAAACAAAAAAAAAAAACTCCAAGAGCTGGAGAAAAAAGAAATAAAATCTGTAGGGATTCCAGACCAAGAGACCGCCCAGTCCCCTCTGGGCAATCTACCTAACATAAATCAAACAGTCCTTTTTGTATTTAGGGTTTTCATGGAAGGACTTGATGATGATGGTCACGTAGACTTCTGGCTTTCAGTCCATCAATATTGGTGCATCATGATGCTTTGGGTAGGTGGTGGTGGCGCAGGCCGCCACCACAAAGAAACCGGAAAAAGAAACAGAAGAGAGAGTAGGGGTCAGTACGGATTTTGGAGCCACCATGAATAGTTATTATGATGAATTGAACAAAAGGCCATGTTAAAGTAATATGTTTTCAGCAATGTTTTAAAGTGCTCCACTGTATTAGCCTGGTGAATTCCTATTGGCAGGCTATTCCAGATTTTAGGTGCATAACAGCAGAAGGCCGCCTCACCACTTCTTTTAAGTTTTGTTCTTGGAATTCTAAGGAGACACTCATTTGAGGATCTAAGGTTACGATTTGGAATATAAGGTGTCAGGCATTCCGATATATAAGATGGAGCGAGATTATTTAAGGCTTTATAAACCATAAGCAGTATTTTAAAGGCAATCCTGAATGACACAGGTAACCAGTGTAGTGACATCAAAACTGGAGAAATGTGTTCGGATTTTCTTTTCCTAGTTATAGTTATGGTGTAGAAAAATGAATTCATTGACTCTTTGGCTTTCTTTGAAATGTCTCCTATCGAAAGATCTAGCCTTTTCAGAGTTATGGTAGTTTATCTGTCTTCCTTGTTAATTGCCTTTTTCTCTACATTATAGTATCAACATTGTCCAAATAATACTTCAGAGTGTGTAGCATCACACTGCCCCAGCACTGCTTTTATTCAGACAGAGGCTCTTTAAGTAATCAACAAAAGTTGGGACACTTGTAGGAATGATTTGCCTCAACTCTCAAGGCATAATTAACTTCCATTGCTACAGAAACACCACAAGTTACTAACTTGTCCCTTGTACAAAGATAAAATTCAGGAAATGTAATTATTTTTCAGTTGTTGGCAATCTAAACTTTTTTTTAACCTCCAGCAATCTGCTTACAGTATGCTTACAATTATGCCATTTCACTTTAACTGCTTAAATACCAATAAAAACTGGAAAAAATATGGTGTTCTGGAATTTTTGTCCAGTTGTATATCTGCAGTGATTGATTCTATTTTATTGGTCTCTCTTGCACCCTCAGATGGTAAGTACAAGGAGACTGGTATGCCCTGACCCTTTAAACTCAGCCCCTTTGTTTTGAACCCACTGGTAGGACCGAACAATAATGCAAAATTAAAAAAGAACTGCATACATGTATTCATTTCCTCATTGCTATAATTAAAGTACAGCATTTTGCCGTTAAAATGTTATATTACATACTACAATATCACATTGCAGTGTTTTAAAGTCCTCCCACAAAGACGGCTGAGCTGCTGAATCATAGCAACACCTGCCCCCCAGCACCCCACACTGCTTTCATGGACGTCCTGTTTTGTGTCCAATTTGAAGGACAGACTATTATCTACAAAACTAGAGGGGCGCTTCTGCTTTCAGATGACACCACATTCCATTCCCTATGTTTTTCACTTTCTGTTTTTAGAATTCTTTTTGCTTTCTAAGTGGAATTCAGACCTTGAGTGTTTAGAAAGGCGCCTATGAATAAATAAAATGTATTATTATTATTATTTAACAGAAGTCTTTGTTAAGGTCTTGTTACATAAGAGTAAATGACTAATTGATGCATTTTAGTACCACCTAAACTAAAGTTTTACTGATATGTTTGAGTAACCAAAAATCAAGCAGAGTTTAAACTAATGAGTCAATCCTTTTACCAAAACCCTACTCATAACCAAAAAAATCATAATCACGCAGCCTGCCGGTGTGTCATTAACTTGTATTGGGGATCTGTTTGCAGTCAGTAGCAGCTGTTGGAGGTGAAAAACAGCAAAATATACAAAAGGTTGGTGTAACTGCTGTCAAGATAAAATTGATACAGTAAAATAATTCATAGCTGAAGTTGCACAGAATATTTCTTCGTTTTAAGACAGCCAAGTGTATAAATTTGCCAGAGCTTTTCAAAGGAAAATTTTAAAACTTAAATATGCATAGAGTGAGATCTGTTTCACATATTGCAATGAAAATTTTACCGTCTCCTCAAATTTATTTGAATAATTTTCATTCCACATTGCAGCAAAATTGATCCACGGGCAGCAAAGTTGCGGACGGGCGGGCAGACAGGCAGACATGAGCTATTACAATAGGTGCTTTGTGCATTATATGCGAACATACCTGAAAAAGGCACACAATTGTACCAGGAAAAGTTTAAAAAGAACCCAAATCATAATAGAGACTTTATGTAATGGTGTGCTCTGTCACACAAATTTGAGTCATGCATGTCTTTGGGATGAAACCAGAGGATCAAAAAATGCATGCCTGCAGGTAGGGAAAGCGTGTTGTGACCGCAGAGAGCAAACAGATCAGGAACTGAACCCACTTCTCTGGAGCTGCTAACCATACGCAAGTCTGCCACCATCTAGTACCATTTGTTATGGCAAGTCACAGAATCTTAATTGTTTCGATTGCTTTAAATCTTCATTTTTTTTCTACTTAGGAAAAAAAAACATATTAAATGTCATGATATAATCACAGATCTTCTGTTGTTTTATCTTCCCGAAACCTGTGCCCTCAAGCTTATGGATGTTTATTATGCGTTGTCATTGCACCTCAGCATCTAATTTGATTTACCTCTAATTCTAAATCTGGTCTGCAAGGCAAAAGCACCAGATAATTTAATTGGATTTACTTTCAATGTGATGGATTTCAAAAAGTTCAGTTTCCCTGATATGTTTACCCATTTATTCATAACTATTGTTGGCAGCTTTATGCATAACAGTGACCTGTGTCACCGATACATCAGAGGCACCTCTGAAAGCAGTCATTCAAAACTTGAAAAGAAAAGAATCAAAGTAATCACATGGATAGACATAATCATTTACTAATTTGAAAACAGCTATATTCTTGATTCTGTATATCTTCCATTATTCATAATCTAACTAACCCACTAGCATATTGTGTTTGCAATATAACAGACACCTGCATATCTTAGCACTCTGCTATATTCAGAAGGTTAAATGAACAAGAATCTCAACATCTACACCAATACCACAGATAAATGAATGCGGTAATGTGTGTGTGTTTCTTGAGTGATAAATCTTCTTAAATAAGAGTTTCTCACAAACATAAAGGTTTAGGGAAAGTCCCCGTATACTGTCCGTAGGACAAAGAAACAGACATACACGTTGGTAATTGATCAAAATAATAATAGTATTTGACCGTCGTTACATGAAAACATGGTGTTTTTATACAGACAAAAGCACAATGGAAACGGGAAGTGAGTTGGCAGGAGATGACGTCGAAGCTGTGGGACAGATGCAACATCATCAAAAATGGACTGGAAGTGATGTGTAATTGGTAACGATGTCACCAGGAGGAGCCAGAATTGATGTCATGTGAAGAGGCCGGAAGAGACGTCATCTGGGTTTGACGGATGAGACGCTTTCGGCGGCCATCTTTGAAATCCGTCAGCGCATATTTATTTTTCTTCATTTTGTCTGATGGGGAGAAAGACAGAGAGGCACCGTTACCGTATATCAGCCTTTCGTCTCGCGATATTTCACTCACCTTTGAGCTTACTGACTGCCTCCTAAGTGCACGTGTGTGACACTTGTAACAATTTAAAGTTTTGTTGGATTGTGGAATCAAAAACAGTTTTTAAGGCTTTTAATGTTTCATTGAAGGTTCACTTAATGTTTCTTTTGGCACTGCATTTAAGACTACTTGTTATCTTTCTCATTTCTGCCAGCAGACACTTCTTTAAAGTCCATCTAGTATGGCCTGGGTACCAGTAAACTCATTACGGTAACTGAATTATTTCTGAAGAACATTAGATTATTACATTATAAAACGTTTTGATGAAAACAGGCCATTCACCTCAACAAAACTCTCCACTCCTCTCCACCTTATTTCTCCAAAATGACGAGATTTGAGTGTCTCTAACATCCTTCTGTACACCACACTATTTGGTAACTTTATTCCATGTGTCTATAGTTCTCGGCATGAAGAAAAACTTTGTGCGAAACCCATCTTTAACAAGTTCCCAAAAACAACAACAGAAAAGAAAAAAATAAAATAAGAAATTTAGGAGCCATAATGGACTTGACACTATTAACTTCCAGATAGTTTTCAGAAGCCAATTAGAAGGCGAACAGAATGTCAGGTTATATAGCGCCCTGCTGTGTGGAGTACAAGTCACAGGAGGTTCTGCTTAGCCTTTAAATTGCACTGGTGAGGCCTCATCTGGAGTACTGGGTGCAGTTTTGGTCTTTAGGCTCCAAAAAGGACATAGCAGCACTAGAAAAGGTCCAGAGAAGAGCGACTCGGCTGATTCAGGGCTACAGGGGTTGAGTTATGAGAAAAGAGTAAAAGAGCTGAGCCTTTACAGTTTAAACAAAAGAAGATGAAGAGGAGACACAAATGAAGTGTTTAAAATGATGAAGGGAATTAGTCCAGTGGATCGAGACAGGGGGTGGTACGGTGGCGCAGTGGTAGCACTAATGTCTCGCAGTAAGGAGACCTGGGTTCACTTCCCAGGTCCTCCCTGCATGGAATTTGCATGTTCTCCCCATGACTGCATGGGTTTCCTCCCACAGTCCAAAGATATGCTGGTTAGGTGCACTGGCGATTCTAAATTGTCCCTAGTGTGTGCTTGGTGTGTGGGTGTGGGTGTGTGTGTGCGCCCTGTGGTCGGCTGGCACCCTGCCCGGGGTTTGTTTCCAGCCTTGCGCCCTATGTTGGCTGGGATTGGCTCCAGCAGACCCTCGTGATGCTGTAGTTAGGATAGAGCGGGTCGGATAATGGATGGATGGATCGAGACGGTGACTTTAAAATGAGTTCAGCAAGAACACAGGCACACAAATGTAAATTTGTTAAGTGTGAATTTTGCAAAATATCTGGAAGTTTTTCTTTACACAGAGAACCACAGACACTTGGAATAGGTGACCAAGTAGAATGGTAGACAGTAGGGCTTTAGGAACTTTCAAAACTCAACTTGATGTTATTTTGGAAGAATTAAGTGGATTTGCTGGGCTGAATGGCCTTTACTAGTTTAGACTGTTCAAATGTACTAATTTACACTGCTTTTTTTGTATACCTCTATGAAGAGGGCAATTTAACTAATGAGCATTTTTACAGGCATTAAAAACTACTGATTTTGAGTTGGACCACAACTTAAAAGGAATAATAATGAATAAATAGTATACAAACAATAAATAATTCACACTTACATAAGATAGATAGATAG
>JANRMT010062823.1:7324305-7389830 GCA_026402145.1 Polypterus bichir lapradei
ATAGATAGATAGATAGATAGATAGATAGATAGATAGATAGATAGATAATATCTATCTATCTATCTAACAAATAACGCAAGTGAATATTTAAAGAACTACAATAAAGTTTCTGGTTGTGGACCACACAGTTGCCATTTCCTGCTTCTTTTTTGGTTTCTGTGGTGTCCACATTGAGCTCGTTTATTATTCTGTAACTTCAATGAATAATGTTGTAAAGACTAAAAATGAAATATGTGTAATCCTTTTGTCATTCGTCATTGTACTAGAAGATGGTAATTAGAGACTGCTTTTGGGTTTCACATGACATTAGCAGTTTTAATTGATAGATTCATTATCATCATTAAGCAAAAGAAGTTCATTTCAGATTTAAACTCTAAGAAAAGCATCAAACAATGTTATATTCTAGATGACTGGTGAAATAATAGAGCTTAAAGGGGGTGATGCAGTTTGGGTAATTACGCGTAGTTACATGCTTTCTTATTTCTTAATGACTTTATTATTTTAGGATAAGTTTGAATACAAATTTTGACCATTATAATTCTGTAGCACAGGGAGGGTGAACCTATTTGAGTCACCACAAAAATGAGACCTGATAGAAAAAAAACGTCATTGTGCCTTGATGAAATGCTTTGACAATTATACTGGCAGGTATGTTTATCATGATTTCTTCAAAAGGTAGCAGCTTTCATTAATATAAAACTGGGCAAAGAATTCTTGTTAGTATTTATAAGGTGCAGGCTGAGTGGTCATATCTCAAAATAATTTGAAGTTCTGCGTGCTTAGTCAGCCAGTATAAGGAAGAACCATTAATCCACATTTCCATTTTCTGAACTTGATTTTTACTTTACCAATTCTTTATACAGCCTGTGCAATGAAATTTCCTGAGCCTACGTATTCTAATATAACATTAGAGGTGTGGGACCTATTGTGGGAAATGTAAAGAAATGTAAAAGGAGATCTTTTTCACAAACACACTGTAGGATGTAGCGGCTTGGAAAATGACTGACTGACTGACACTGGGATGCTCCGGTGCCTGCAGCCATGGTGACCAGTTGTTTTCTGAAGCATCTCGTAGTTCATGAACTGAGGATGGACCCGGGCAAGTGAGCAGACTGCAACAGGTTTTAGTGCAATATGTGCAAAGTGCTTATTTATTAAAACTGTAAGAGCCAATCTTAGAAAGTTAATGCTTTAAGTTAAACTGAAATTATTGTTTGCTTAATTTGAAGAGAATATAATTTCCTTTCATTGCCATAGACAATGGTGTAGTCTTTAACCCCTGTAAGTTAATATGAGATAGAACTTTCATGCTATAACTAAGATAGAGAGTGATCATTAGAACACTCTAGACAAGGACAGGCCATTATTATTATTATTATTATTATTATTATTATTATTATTATTATTATTACTATTCAGCCCAACAAAGCTCGCCAGTCCTATCCACTTATTTCTTCCAAAAAAACATCAAGTCGAGTTTTGAAAGTCCCTAAAGTCGTACTGTGTATAACGCTACTTGGTAGCTAATTCCAAGTGTCTATTATTCTTTGTGTAAAGAAAAACTTCCTAATGTTTGAGCGAAATTTACCCTTAACAAGTTTCCAACTGTGTCCCCGTGTTCTTGATGAACTCATTTTAAATTAACAGTCTCGATCCACTGGACTAATTCCCTTCATAATTTAAAACATTTCACTCATGCCTCCTCTTAATCTTCTTTTCCTTAAACTGTAAAGGCTCAGTTCTTTTAATCTTTCCTCATCAATGGCGTAGCTGGGGGGGCAAGGGGGGACATCTGTCCCCGGGCGCAGCATCCAGGGGGTGCTAAATTGATGTTACGAAATTTTAGAATGAAATGTTTTCCATTCTTAAATGCACTAAAAAGTAAATAAAAAACATTCGCATACTCAGTCCATCACTCCATCAGTATGAGGATATCTTTTTCCTTTGTTTTTTGTCTCTTTCTGATTTCGAAGCACGTATTAGTTCTATATACCCAGCAGACAATAATTTATCCCCTCCACTACTCTAACATGCTTGACTCCCACCCACAAACACTTTTGACGTTATTAAACAGGTCGCGCGACTGACATGAGGCATTAGTGTATCATTGTCTAAGTTGTTGCAAACGCCATTTCTGTGTGCCAAGTGATTTGTGTTTATGTGTTTGATAGAAAATTGATTGGGCTGTGGTGAAGTATTCTAGTAGATGGCTGCAAAAGTCTAGAAGTTTCCCCGTCATATTTTCGTACAAATAAATTGTAAGTAATGCAGTTTTTATAAATATATAATTATTTTGCTTTATAATTTGCTATATAATTTCTTTAAAATCATTTTTAAATGTGGAAAACAAATTTTTTCTTACAAAAGCTAATGACGGATTTAGATTTTAAAGAACACGAGGCGGCGTTATGTTCGGAGACATATGAAATTTTTTTCTTAAAATACTATTATTTTAAATACATTTTTAAAAATTTTCTTTTCCTCTCCCATTGTATTTTGGCAAACAGGAGGGGGAGCGAAAGCTTCAGTTATCCCCAGGCGCCGAAAACCCTAGCTACGCCTCTGTTTCTCATAACTCATCCCCTGTAGCCCTGGAATAAGCCTAGTTGCTCTTCTCTGGATCTTTTCTTGTGCTGCTATGTCCTTTTTGTAGCCTGGAGACCAAAACTGCACACAGGACTCCAGATGAGGCCTCACCAGTGTGTTATAAAGCTTGAACAGAACCTCCTGTGACTTGTACTCCACACATTAAGGCGCTATATAACCTAACATTGTATTTGCCTTCTTAATGGCTTCTGAACTCTGTCTGGTAGTCAATAGCTTTGAGCAGCAGTTCCCAAACTGTGGTACGCGTACCACTGGTGGTACGCAGAGCCTTTTCAGGTGGTACGCATCGCAGTCCCTGAAATTTAATTTATCTGTGCAAAACCCTTTATGACAAGCCTGTTGTGAGCAAAAACCAATGAAA
This sequence comes from Polypterus bichir lapradei, assembly GCA_026402145.1. NCBI lineage: Eukaryota > Metazoa > Chordata > Cladistia > Polypteriformes > Polypteridae > Polypterus > Polypterus bichir. The sequence continues at coordinate 7,327,274 of JANRMT010062823.1, forward strand.
CTGTTTAAATACAATAATATGTGGATTCCCAAATTTTTAGTGTGGTGTGAATTTTCGTCATCTGAATAAATAAAACCTATTATTCGAATCAGTATTTAGTTCATTTACGCTACCATAATTCCGTTTCGCGGAAGTCAACTTCTACTTCTTCACTGTTTGAGCTTTTGGTCACTAGATGAAAGCACAATGCCGACACTATTTAGTCTTCGGTAACTCTGCCTTACAGAAACTGCTCGCGTTTGTTGTTATACGTGCACTGCCACTGTATCGCATCATAGTCACTAGATTTAAGCACAAAGCCGATACCATTTCGTCTTCAGTAACTGCGTCACATACAGTTCGAAGGCAGGATTTAGTTTTGGGGTGGAATTTATCAATTTATGTACATGCACAAATTTTTTCATTCATTTTATGCATAATTTCTTCCAATTCTTTAACTTTTATTCAGATTTTGGAGCGGTTTAGACCTGAACTCCCCCCCCCCCCTTAGAGTTCTCCCTCACTTTCAACAAGGTGCGGGTGGTACGCAACGCAACTCATTTAACCTCAGGTGGTACTTGACATCCAAAAGTTTGGGAGCCCCTGGCTTAGAGTCCACTATGTCTCCTAAATCCTTCACATAAGGTGGACTCTTGATTTTCCGACCGCCCATTGTGTATTCACTGAGTCTGTTGTTGTTTAGAAAAGGTCCCATTGCTAGCAGGGACAGAAAGACCCATTTAGAGTATGAAAATGGGATAATCATACAGTTTTCTGACCGTTTAGAAATGGTTCAGCTGTAAGCAAACTTAAAGAAATGAAACAAGATTTATAAGCTTTGAATAGAATTTTTCTTAAACAAGACCTTTTCTTTTCTTGCAATACCAATTTTTTCTCTATTTTTGTGTACACTGTTTTACTTTGAATTTTTACTAAAGTTTTTAAAATGAAGATACTATGTCTGTGGAATCATTTGAATGCATCAAGCACCAGAATCCCATGAAGCATACTGAAGCTGCAGAACTTTGGTAATTTTGGGTAAACGCAGCTACAAAAACAAAAGTGTCAGTGGTGCAGTGCAGTTAAAAGTCTTCAAAAAAATTAGACTATCCAATCAATAATCCATAAAAATAATAGTGCAGAAGAAAAAAAATCCATCAAAAACCAATAAATAGGTCAAAGCAGGAATATAACAGAACCTGTCTTTCATGTTTTCTTGTGCCAGGGCCCCATCTCTCTCCGAGTTCAGCAGGCGTGAGACGCCAATAACACGGTCCACTTGGCCCTCTTTCCCTGCCACCTCAGCTGGTATCCACAGTGTCCTCCAGTCTTTCTATCCCGGACACATCTGTTTGTCACAGTTTCCTTGAGCCTTTTGATCATCTCTTCTTCCTCTCGCTCATCAGGCTTCTGCTGACCGGTTCTTTTCTCTCCCTGGGACATTGGTTTCCATTCCGGATTCTCATCTCTGTCTTAGTTTTTTTTTCCTTTGCTTTATTTTTTTTTTGTTTTCCCTTTCCTCCTGATCTCAGAAAAGGGCAGAAAGGTTAGGGTCATGCTTTCTGGACAAGTAAAAAGTCAAGAAGTATAATAATGTCTGACGTATGTACACCAAGAGACATCGTTTGTGTTTCTGAAGGTAAGCATGCTGTTGAACAAGGAAGAAGTTTGCAGAGAGAGGGGAAAAATCTCCTAAAAAACTGGTTCAGGGCGTTAGCTTTGTCGACATGTCCTTTCTAGCATCTGAGCCCTGGATTGGCCGTGTCCAGTAATTATGCCCTGTCCATTCCAGGCATCTTTCATGTTATTTAGAGGGAGAATGCTTTTCTGTTTTAGCTTTATAAGATTCCTTCCCTTCACACAGCTTTGTCTTTAGCACTTGTTGGTTGTGCATCAGAGGACATGTCTAACATCTGACCACTCTGTCACTTGTATCAAAGAGAATCATGTCTGCTTCTTTCCCACAGTCAGACAAGCAGCCAACCCAAGAGGACCTCTGACCATAGCTAAGCCCTCAACCATCATGGTGTGTCAACCACCCACCAGGCCATATAACATCAGTTTGTCTTCTGTCAAGCAAATGGACACTAATGGCTGAAGCAAGCTGTTTTCTCCCCTCTCCTCACTTGAACCAATCAGTAAATAGAGTTTTCATACTTGGGGTCCCAACTGTTTTTGCTTGCTTACTCTACTTCCTTTCACCGTTCACATATCTAAAAGTAGTGATAACCTAGAGGATGGCAAATAATAGTTTGTTTATTTTTAAATATCTAATGTGCCAGGATAAAAATAAGATCTGTAACAAAGAGAAAAACTACTGGATTACATTTTTGTCCTCTCTTTGCATACAGAATTAACTTGCAACATCAATTTATGTGCAAAATAAAGCTCTGCACTGCTAGTAAGATTATCTATCTATCATATAGTACCTTACACATCTATCTATTGTGACAGATAGGGGGCGCTATCGCTCCCTTTAACCCCTGTCCACGACTCCAGACACCAGGTAAAAGTCTAATAGTTGACTTTATTAAATTGCCACAGTGCACAAAGCACCCTCTCCTGCACTATACTCATATAAATCACAAATCAATAACAATAATATAATCCTCCACTCCCAGACGCGTTGCCACCCTTCCACCCAGCTCAGCTCGCCGTCTGGGAGCTCCCACAGTCCTTTTATATACCCTGACCCGGAAGTGTTCCCAATCCCCAGTCCATGTGATCCTGTATCACTTCCGGGTCAGGTAAAATGTTCTTTTCTTCACCCCGGAAGCACGTCATTCCCCTTTTCCATGTGTGCTTCCGGGGCGTAGGGAAAATATCCGTTGTTCCTCCCTGCAGTGTCTCCTAGTGGCCCCCATGGTATCCAGCAGGGCTGCGTATAAAAACTACAATGTCCATGATGTCCTGCTGGTCTTCGGGGACCCTCCATACTGCAGGGTGGGCTCCACCTGGCAACTTGGGGGTATTGGCCGGGATAAATGGCCGGCCATTCACCACACTATCTATCTATTTATTGTCACAAACTTAACCACAAGTCATAGCAAGGTTTGGGGCAGCCACCCGTATATAATTGGTATCCTGACTGGAAAATCATAAAAATGTTACACAGAACTGAGGGAACAGGGAAAAGGTGGAGGCTTTTAAAGGGGAAGACAGGAAGTGAGGTCAAAGGGGTCAGGCTCATAAGGGTCTTCAACTATAGGCTCGAGCCTGGATGTGACATCACAGGGGCCAGAGCCGGCAAGGTCTTCTTCCATAGGCTCAGTCCTGGAAGCGACGTCAAGAGGGCCAGGTGAAATCTCTCGTGAATTGTCTGCAGGAAAGGGAGAAAAAGAGTCAGTGCACTCTTCCACATCGTGGTATGACTCGGAACTGCCCTTACTCAAGACCTTTAGCTGCCTCCCATGTGCACGTGTGTGACATCTATTTATCTATCTATCTATCTTTGCTTGCTTACTCTACTTCCTTTCACCATTACATCTTTGCATTTATATAGCGCTTTTCTCACTACTCAAAGCACTCAGCGATTGCAGGTTAACATATTCACATATCACATTCACATATCTAAAAGTAGTGATGGCAAATAATTGTTTATTTTTAAATATTTAATGTGCCAGGATAAAAATAAAAATCTATAATACACAGAATAACTGGTGGATTACATCTTTGTCCTCTCTTTGTAGCACCATGAATACAAAATATGTTTTACTTGCAAGATCAATTTATGTGCAAAATAAAGCCCTGCACTGCTAGTAAGATAATAAGCTCCAAAGCATTTTTTCCACTTTAATTTTTCTTTCTATTTATAGAGCAGGCTCTTCCATGAAGCATAGCTTGCTGAAAATGCATTATGTATATAGTAGATCACTGGAAATGGATTATGTATATAGTGGTATCAACAGTATATGTGCATAATGTATAAGAAGAGGAATCGTTCTCCATTCACGCTGTCTTTAAGAGTCACAGAGCTGTGTCCATGTGTGCACCCACCCAAAAAAATGTAAAATGAACTTCATCTAGATGCATCTCAAAAGCAGAGCTTTTAAAAGGTCAGCGGAATAGATATTGGCTTTGACAATTTCCAGAGAAATAAGGAAATCCAAAGAGATTAAACTGAGTTTAATGTAGCTGATAAGCATGAGAAAATCTAACATTAGAGAATTACGTGAACCAACATCAACGTTCAAGTTACAGACAATCAAATTATCTGAACTCAAGGCGTGTGTGTGGTGAGGTGAGGAGGTGTTCAACTCCAGCAACACTCTGGTCAGGGCAGTGTAAGGGAAAAGCAAAAAAACTGCTTGAAACTGCCTTTTTGTTATGTTAGGACATCACGACTTCTCTTGAAGTCCAGCACATTTTGAGATCCTATTGTATATAACAGTAGTCCCCAACCACCATGCAGTGGACCGGTACTGGGCCATCGATCATTTGGTACCAGGCTGTACAGAAAGAAAAAAACTTTCTATTTTTATTTGCATTTTATAGACAAACAGAGTCTGCAGGATGTTTTATTTTGAAAAACTAGGAGCTTTGCTCACCAGCCCCCAGTGTTGGGCGTTAAGTGCCCGCTATCTTGCAGCTGAAAGGGTGTCGGGGTGCTCCTCCATTAGAGAAAGCGATTGTATTTAAAGAGATGGTATACAGAAGATTATGCAGGGTGTGGGAGGTAGATGGTTTGGTCCTTAGTTACCATAGATAGAAAATCATTTACTTAGGTATTTAACTACAACTGTCTGTTTTAAATACCAATGTATAATAAAATGTAGTAAAAAATAAAAGTAAAAAAGTAAAAGTAGAAGTTAAAAGTAAAATATAATAACATTAAATAAAATATAAAATTATTTTAACGCCTAGTCAAAAACGATTTTATGAATTACTTTATCCTCTAACTTTCATTCTATAAACGTTGCTTTTTTACATTTCTGTTCACATGTTGCTCAGGATATTTTTCACTTTTCCATTTATTGGATGATTCTCTTTGTTGGGACGGAGAGAGGATTTGCGCAGTAGGAGTAATGGTTGGGTGACTGGTGTGGAGGCTGAATAATCTCTGTACCCTGTTGGGTTTTGGGGGTGCCACCAGAAGGTGCTGCAGGGACTGGGGTGCCTTACTTTGTCCGGCTCCCACCTCATCTGGAAGAGCTTCCGGGACACAAGAAGTACTCTCAGGTGTTACATAAAAGAAGCCTTCCTGCCTCAACTCGGGGAGCCAGAGTTGGGAGGAAGGAGGACGAAGCTTGCCGGGAGGAGTTGCGGCAGAGAGGAAAAGAGAAAGACAGAAGAAGACAAAGTATTGCTGTGTGCTGTGCTTTTGTACTGTGCTTCATCGCTGTGGGAAACACTTCAGGGAAGAGTTTCCCAAATAAAAGCCTTGCTTGTGCTGGACTGTGTCGGGTGTTGGGGTATTGAAGAGCCCCCTGCAGGCCACAGTAGATATTTATTTGTATGTTGTTTTGTACAATTTTATTAATTTCTAGAATATTATTAAGGAGTCAGTCAGAGATGCAGTGTTTGTCAAATATCTCTAAAATTTGCATCGCGGGTATTTAGCTAGTAAGGGCAGGTCATTTTAGCTCGTAGGATGGAGTTTTGAAACTGCCAGGATATTTAAAGACGCGTGCAGGATGAGTGAAACAACAGAGCTTTGTTTTGGGTTCAGTTTTGCAGTTGCAAAACTAAATAAGAATATATGTTTGGATCAAACAGAAGCAGCAAAAAATGTATACATTTATGTTGATGTTAATGTCTGCTTTCTACGTTGTATTGATGTTAACCTAATTCCTTTCAATTTAATACATTTCATTAATCCCAGAGTGGAAATTGCCTTTTCACATTATCGTTGGGGGTCAGAGCACAGGGTCAGCCATTGTACGGTGCCCCAGAGCAATTTTCAGATTATCCCTTCTGGCAGTAATGGGAGTAACGGGATTTGAACCATCCAGATACCAGTACAAAACCTTAGCCTCAGAGAACCACTTTGCCCTTTTCACGTTTTTTCCAAAAAATTGTATCATTTTTCCTGTTGCACTGAAGATGTACTGTTGATGCATTATGTTATGAACCCTGTATCGGAAAAAAACGTATTGTATATATGTGGATTAAATGTATCAAATGTGTTATAAGGAAAGGGCAAAAATGTGCCTTGCCTCAGGCAACATTACTTAAATCACCAGCACAGCAGAAAAACAGATTCTACGAGGGGGAGTCAAGCTAAAGTTAGAAAATGGGATTTATCAGAAAATGAAACAAACCTTCACAAAACTGATCATGGCATTTCTCAGTCATGTCAACATGCCTGGATTCCAGCAGAATAAAGGTTTTGTCTTCGCCATCACTTGTACACCGATTTCTTCACGTCGTCATCCATCTGGAATCGACGATCACCCAGATGTTTTATTTAGCGGTCCAAAAAGGTGGAAATCACACGGTGCCAAATCTGGCAAATAAGGAGGATGTGGCAATACCTCAAACTTCAGTTTCTCCAGACAAGCCTTGGTGTTCTTAGCAGTGTGTGTCATCGTCTGACAGCAGAAGGACTCCTTGAGACAGCAGTCCCTGCCACTTGGATCGAATAGCAGGCTTCACATTGGTCTCCAGTAAGTCACAGTAACTTGTACTTAGTGACTGGATTACCACTCGGCATGTAGTGTTCGACAATAACTCGGGTGCACGGGTGGCTGCCAGGACAAGACAAAACCTTTTTATTCTGCCGGAATCCAGGCACCTCTAGGTAAGTGGCACAAGTGCATTGAGAAGGGTGGAGATGACATTGATAAATGACATCATCAGTTTTCTTATGGTTTGTTCTAATAAATCCTATTTTCTAACTTTAAGGCAGGGTTGTACAGAAAAAGATTGCAGATTAAAACACTGAAAATGAGTGAAAAACTTGGCTGGAATATTCTTAGATAACAAAAAATGGAAGAGAGAGAGAAGCAGATGAGAGATAAGATTTATGGATAACAGCAGTAAAATCCTGATATAGTGGGATTCTTGGTGACGGTGTCTTAAATAAATAAATAATAATTGAAATTGGTGTAGCAAGGCTTGGGCCTATGGGTGCAGCACTCCGCTATTCGGTCGCAGGGAGTTCACTTGGGGTAGCAAGTTGATGGCTTGTTGCGCTTAACTCACCCACAGGTAGAAAAATGAGCTTACATATAAAGCCAGGGAAAGAAGTAAAAGAAAGACAGGAAAAGAGAGTGATAGAGACTGAAAGAAGAAGAAGACAAGAGTTAAAAGAGTACAAAAAAGAGGTAGAATGGTGAGGAGCCTGTGCAGTATGGATTGGAGGCAGGTGGTTGGGAGTCTGCCTGAAGGGTAATGAGTGGCAGTCTTGCACTCAAGATGGAGGGGCTGAAGAAATAGCACTTCTTAGAATTACATGCAGCTCTTAAGATGCTGAAGGACTGGCTGAGGGAGACACAAGTAGGGTTCGGTGGAGTATCCTGCAGATGTAGAGGGACTGGCAGTGAGAACCCGAACCCGGGATTAAGAAGTTGACCTAATCTGTTGCTGGGCATCTCCTCTGCTTATCCCATCAGGACAAATGCAGTCAACTTGTCATCGGGTGTCTCCTCTCACTCACTGCAGCGTCCTAATGGGATAAGCAGAGGAGATGGTGAATTTTAGAAGGAAGAACAGAGCCCTGTGACTGTTTTAAGAGAAATGCCTCTGAATTTTAACCTCATTTTAATGAAATTATTTATTGAACTTTTTAACCTCCACCTTTCACCTCATTTTTATAGATTATTTATTTATTGATTCATGAAGAATTTAGACACTGTGCCTACTGAAAACATTGTTTAAAATAAAAGTGAGTTTATTCAGAAGATGAGATTTAGACATAGAAAGCAGCAGTTGAAAAAAGAACTTTCGCAGTCTCAGTCCAACAAATGCCAAGGAGACCAATATCTAAAGAAAAGAAAATGCATAGGGATACAGGAGAATAAAGGGTCTTGGAGATAAAGGTATACAATAAGGAGAACATTAAAACAAAAGTCTTCCAGATCTCCAGTATCTGCAGTGCTGCTTTTATCTTTCTTGTCTCCGAGATCTCTGTTCCTCTCTCATGGTCTTGTCTACTCTCCTCCTGACTGAAAGTTCACCAGCTTTATGGCCGTAAGGGGGATTTAAGAAGGGGCAAGAACAAAAACAAATTGTGGAGTTTGGATTAGGGTAGGAGACCCTGTTGAAATCCTGTCATAACTACACCCCAAGGTATCAATACTATAACAAACCCTGGCTGTGTCTCAAAGAGCCATTCCATTCCCTGGATACTTGGCCACCATACTAAGTAGTAGAAACACAAGTAATACATAATAGGTCTTCATGAGCATGAGTTGGAGACCGATCGTTTGCCATGGGTTCTGTCATTAGTCATATTATGGGCTACGCAAACAATAGCAGCCCTGGACAAACTGAATCCAATGTGTAGAGACAATGGATTAGTTTTAAGGTCAAATTGAGATTACTCATTTCAATCTTAGCTTATGCATGTGAGTCCCGGACCTTGACATCAGAAGTACAACGAAAAATTCAAGTGATGCAGATGCTACACAACTGTTCGGGTGGTTTTGTAATTCAACCATGAACGAAAGATGGGATCTGTCTTCCAACAACAATTAAGGAACTATGAAGCAAGGACGTGCAGTCCTAATGATAACGTAAAATAAATTTGTCCACTGGTCTGTGCTATAAATTTGTTTTCTGTATGATTCCAATAATTTTGATCATTTTAATAGTCAAAATCGCTGAATCTATGCATTTCCTGTTCAAATACAGGGGAGAAATGTAAGGTGCGGCAGTGACCAGATGAGCCTCACCTCGGACTGCGCTGTCCCTCACACACTGGGTTGATGCATGCAATTGGCGCGTGCCTGTTGCTGTCTCTCTGTATGTCACCAATATAATGTTTGCAGACTGTCCACAGTTTGGCTAATATCTGTAATGAATGTGTATGACATATTTAGTCTTGCTGATTGGACATAAAACCGCAGTGAAAAGGCACAAGGTGAGGCAGACACTACCGTGCTGCACTGAAGGGGGCAGATGTGAGCCCAAGAGGTGCTCGTTGCTGCTTTTCTTCTACACAGAATAAGTTAGCGATATCAGAAAGTCAAGTACACTGCAGCAGTCTGTTTATTTTTTGTTCCAACTGACTTCCAAAATGGAAAATTATATATCTAAGCTTAAAAATTTCTCAAAACTGGACTTTCAGTCAAAACAGGAAGTGATAAATAATGGAAGACCAATGCTGGAGCTAAAAGGTTGATACAAACTAAGGGACAGCTAAATTTTGACCTTGAATAAAATTTTCTTTTGTTTTTCTTGTTATACCTTTGGTGAACAGTCTGCATTAAATTTGATTAAAGCATCAGAATTAAAAACTTTTAAAAACAACTAAATATTTCAATTAAGGTCAATACTGAAATCTGTTTTTTTGGACCACCCTATATTTTCATTTGTACTGAATGAGTGTGAATTGTGGAATTGCAATGGCAAATTTAGAACACATGGAGGGTGCAGAGCAAATGCGCTCTCTCCGCTCATAGCCAAATATGTACCTTACCTATGTGTGCGTAAAGAATGCTGATGAGATATGAAACGTAACCAGTAGTCAATGTGCAGGCTGCCAATTGAATAGTGAATAAGCTACTCTTTTGAGTTTATATATTTGTAAATCTGACTCTGAAGGAGTCAGTGCCTCACCAGCCATGAACCTCATTGCACGTCACTGCTATGAAGACCTACTCACTATAATTAAGATAAGGAAGCTAAAGTGGTATGGTCATGCAAAAGATCAGACAGCCTCTCCAAGACAATTTTGCAAGGAACATTCCAGGCAAAAAGAAGAAGAGGCAGTCAAAGGAAAAAAAAGCAATCTTGGAGTGGACTTAGATGATGTTTTCTAAATCAGTAAGTGTTGCGACAACCTGATCAAGAGACCAGAGAGACTGTTGCCAGCTAGGGTTTTCATTCCACATCCTGAAAGAATGTCAGGTTAATCTATGACTATAAACTGGCCTGAATGAATGTGTGGGTGCACATCTGTTGTACAGCAGCCGGCTTTTTACCCATAACTTCCAAGACAGGCTCTTGAACCTGCCTTTGATTTAGGTTAAACCAGCTTGAGAATGCATGACTGCATTTGTAATAAACAGTGAAGTTGTCAATAAGGTGATGTCATTGTTTGCTCCGACTCCTTGTGTCAAAGGAGCTGGGAGCACAGGAGATATCACTGCAAGGGGGGAGTATAAATTTTAGAAGCCTCGGAGCCTGGTCTGCTCTCCTTTCATGAAGGACCTGGCTGCACTTCAGTCTGAACATTTCTAGAAGGAAGTCCAACAGTGCCAGGGAACCCACCCAACTCAAGGAGGTTAAAAAAATTACAGTGTAGCAGTTTTCTGATCCTCTTACCCGAGGAACATATACTGTACAAGACAATGGGAACATTGAACAGGCAGCTGTTCCTGGACCACTATCTAAGAAAATGTCAGGGATTTTCATTTTATTTAATAATCAGTTAAAGCTCTGGATGATTTGAAGGTTCCTTTAATTTTACCAGGGTACCAAGAGAGCCCAATACAGTTACCTTAAGCAGGATTCGGTCTGAGCTGAGACATTATTGAAATGCATGAGTAGTTAAAAGTCTTGACCTTAAATAACTGAGATCTGTGAAAAAGTAAACACATTCAACAGATAAAGAAAATTATTCATGGTTTCAAATCTTGGGCTACCGATCTCTTTCTAGTGGTCACAGGGTCTGCTGTAAGATTATTTTTTCATTGTCTGAGCTCTGCTTCTACTTTCATGTCCTCTCCAAATTTGTTAAAGTTGACCAGGTTAAAAGAAAACAAAACAGAAAAGAACGATTTCTCCATGATGAAGGCCCGATCAATACCTCTGCTCTCAAGTAATAGAAAAATGCATGTGAGGTATTTGTATTCAGAGAAGCAGCAATGCCAGGTCATATCACATTAAGTAACACAACAAGCCTCACAGTAAGAAATAAAGTTTGAAGAGTTTACTAACAGATGAGAAAGAGCTTGAAAGAAAATCCCAGGAGCACAAGCACAAACATTTTCTAGAATGAAAATTACAATTCAAGAAGTGGTACATTTAAGCATTTGAAGAACAAATAAAAAGGAAACTTTTTTAACACATTATGAAAACATATTCAAGAATTATGTTCAGCTAATCAATGTCCCTAAGGTAATTCTATCGGCTACATCCTAGGTCAGTTGGTTTGGGAGGCTGCTGTGGCTGAAGATTATTTGTTCCAACTAGTTGCACAATCAGTGAGTCCTTTTGGTAAAATGCATTAAGGTGTCTGTGGCCCTGTATATTGTGTTAGTAAAACAATGCAGGAGGGATGTTAATGGTTTTAATTGGTAATTCTTTTTAGTGACATCACATCCCACTTTTAGCTTGTATTGGTGTGGGGTGTGGATGTGGTGGCATTAATTAGTGATTGCTGGACTACAACAATCAGGTGACACCTGCTGAGCGTAATTTTAGAGTAAAAAGGGAGCAGGGTTATTAAATAGGGGTGGAAAGAAAAGAACCAAAAAGAGCAAATGCTGATGATTTTGACGAGCTCATGGCACTGGTTTAACTGGAGACTGTTCCACTGAGTGAGTGGAAGGTGTGGGGAGAGAGAGAGAAAGAGAGAGAGAGAGAGAGAGAGAGAGAGAGATGTGGGTCTGAGATCACTAAAGCAACGATGGAGGTAAGCATGGAAATTTTGAGGCGCCAATTGAGATGAGCATCCATGGCTAAAACGAGGTTCTGCTTGAGCTTTATAGCGCACTGGTGAGGCCTCATCTGGAGTGTTGTGTGTAGTTTTGGTCTCCAGGCTACAGAAAAGGACATAACAGCACTAGAAAAAGTCCAGAGAAGAGCAACTAGGCTGATTCAGAGCTACAGTGGAAAGATTAAAAGAGCTAAGATGGTTCAGTTTAAGTAAAAGGGGATTGAGAGGAAGTATTCGTGAAGAGTTTAAAATTCTAAAGGGAATTCTTACAGTGGATTAAAATGGTGACTTTAAAATAAGTTCACCAAGAACATGGGGACACAGTTGGAAAGTGGTAAATTTCACACAAACATTACACAAAACATTTACAAATTGCTTTAGACAATGGGCGGATCTCTCTGGTAGTGTCTTAAACTTGTTTTAAGATTATTTAACAGCTAGAAAATTATTTGTTAGTTGTGGTGATTGTAGTTCAAAGATCCATGATATTCTGTATAGTGAACCGCGAGGAACTATTATGGGCCTGCTGTTATGTTCAATCTACAGGCTCCCATTAGGCAGACTATCTGAGAACACAAGGTGAACTCCAACAGTTCTGAAAATGACACATAGCTTTACTTATCTATGCCACATGATGATCCTGATGCACTGGGCTTTTTCAGCCAATGCCTGTATTTCTAAATGAGTGAGTAGAATCTTTCTCAAGCTAAATAAGGAAAAAAATGGAAATCTTAGTCATTTGTAAATATTGATATAAAGAGGGTATCAGAAATGAACTTATTTGTCCAAGCATTAAAAATCAAGGTGGAAGTAAAAAGACTGAAGTGTAGTCAAGGAATCTGACCTACACTTTAAATTGTGCAATAACCAGATTACTAGGACTGCATTTTTTAATTTGAGGATCATTGCAAAATTGAGTTCTCTTATAAAATTGCAAGATACTGAGAAATTAATTCACACTTTTGTTTTTATTTGGGTAGATTACCATAATGCACTCCTAACTGGACTACCTAAGTAAGACATCAATTGGTTGCAATTAATTTAAAGTGCAGCAGCAAGAAACTTAAAAAGAAAACTAAAAAAATCTGAGCACATCTTATGAGTTTTAGTGCCGTTGCACTGGTTGCTTTTGTCTTTTAGAATTCACTTTGAAATACTACTAGTCTATATATACAGGGTGGGGCAGAAATAACTCCCACATTTCAAAGGGTGGATTGAAAAAAATGGTACGAGCAATCACCAAAAACTTTTTATTTCCAAAATGTAGATATAAAAAAGTTTTTTTTTACTTTAAGTTTTTAAAATTATATCGTCCAAATGGTGGCCTTGACGGCTGATACACATTTGGAGCCATTCTTGGAAGTTTTCATTCACTCTCACTAGCATGTCGGGCGAAATTCCTTCAATTTCCTCCTGAATGGCCTCCTTTAGTTGGTCCGAGGACGATGTTTGAAAACTTCGGCCTTGAGGTACCCCCCACAGAAAAAAGTCACAGGGACTTAAATCAGGTGAGCGCGGTGGCCATGGAGCTGCCTCACGTAAGGAGACCACTCGACCCGGGAACATCTCCTACAAAATTTCGCACGGACGACGTGCTGTATTGGCCATAGCTCCATCCTGTTGGAACCAGAAGTCCTCTAGGTTGTGTTTTTCCCCATACTCTTAAATTTTCGGGTGCAGAAAATTCTCCAACATGTCTTAGTATCGATTGGAATTCACAGTAACTGTGACTCCACCCTCTTCAAAAAAGTAAGGCCCAATGACACCTATAGACGACACAGCACACCAAACGGTCACTTTTGGGCTGTGAAGAGGTCGTGCATGGAGTTCTTGAGGGTTTTCAGCAGCCCAGTAGCGAAAATTTTGTTTTTTCACTGTGCCAGAAAGGTGGAAATGGGCTGCGAGGATCCCATTACAGCAATCCATACATCTTCCTAAGTCTGCTGGAGAAAATTTCTGACCAATCATAATCTTGTATGGGTGTAAGTGAAGGTCAGTATGCAAAATTCACTTCACAGTTCTTTCCGAAATCCAAAGAGCTAAGGCATGTTTCCATGCTGAACGCGCTGGAGACAGCTCAATCGAAGCCCTCACTGCAGCGATGTTTTCGGGTGTTCTCACATTTTTGGGACGTCTGGGTGGTTTTCTCTTCAGTGCAGATCCTGTTGTCCTTACTCTTTGAACCCACAGCAAAATCGTTTTCCGGTCTGGAACACTTTCATTAGCACGTAAACTGAACCGCGTGTGAAATGCCCTGTGCGTCATAGTTGCAGATTCACCATTTTTGAAAAAAGCCTCCACTATAAAGCCTCGATGCTCACCTGACCACAGCATGGTGACGACTGAAAACTTTATTATGTACCCTACCTAATGGAATGGACCGCACCCCTCTACCTGCTTTGGGGACCCCACAGTGATTTTTCAAAATGTGGGAGTTATTTCTGCCCCACCCTGTATAAAAGCCAAATACCAGTGACTCACTCATCACGAAATCTCCCGAACCATGAGGACTTGGGACTTGAAATTTGGAATGTAGGTTACCCTACCCTACAGGTACTCGCTAAGAAACGGTTTTAAAAATTTCGTGGTCCAAGCGTGAAATTTCTTACAGTTTTTTACACCTATTCACTCCATTTCTTTGTAAAATAAATTTCTTTAAAATAAATTAAAAATACTTTCATTTTTTGGAAGAGTACAAGTTTTGTTTTGATATTTTTGAGTTTCCACAAAGGGTTTATAATTTGCCATTTATTTGTCTTTTTAAAATAATTTAGTTAGGTTATTCTAAGGTGTATTGCAGCAATTTTTTTTTTTTTTGAAGATTTTGATTTTTATACTTTTTTTTATTTTATTCTTTTTCATACTTTCTTCACGAATTCTTCTATTAAGTTTATACCTCTTTAAATAAACCTGTAAAACTATGACAGAGAAAGAAAGGATTTATATTGACAAAGTAAAGGTCCCTTACCGCATGGTGTGGATGAGCGGTGATGGCGCGTGCTTGTTCTCCTCGCTGGCCTACCTTGTGCACAGCACCGCCTCTCTGGCTGCTCAGATGTGGGTTGACCATTGTAAGCCATGTCTCTAATAACTGCCGGAGGTTCAAGCCGTACACCATGACGCAGACCGGCAACCCCCACCACACCAAGCCTCAGTACCTCTCCAAAATGTCCAGACCCGCAATCTATGTATATTTTAGAACCCATTTTTCCTGTTGCTATCCCGTAGCGAAGCATGGGTTTTCAGCTAGTGGTATATACAGGTAGAGCTTTAAATAATCTTACTCCTTCCTATATATTGGACTTCCTGTCCCTTTGCATTCCAGAATGTAACCTTAGATCTTCTAATAGTAGTCTGCTTATGTTTACAGGAGCCATGTATAGAAGAAATGTTTAGAAAACCCACCTTTTCAATTTGGCTTCTTCATAGTTCTGCTCCCAATAGACTATACATACTTAGAACTATCATATTCGTCAAGGATTTTCTATCATTATTAATCTTTACTTTTTCTGATCTCTTTTCAGGTTTTTATGTGATGGTGCCAACACCATCTGATCAAAGTCCTGTGCAGCCAACTGTAATGACTGAATGAAAGAAAATACTTTAACAATCCACAAGATTCACTGCATCAACAACTACATTTATTTCTGTAGCACGTTTTCATAAAAATGATGTAGCTCAAAGTGCTTTACAAGATGAAGAAAGAAAAATATAAAAATAAAACTGGGCAGTACTAAGTAACAAATAATAAAGTATCCTCTTGGATAAAGTCTAAAAAAACTAAAAGAATGTTTGTTAGGTGGAATGCCCAGTAGGGACTGGGCAGGCTTTAGGCCCTGCAGATTTTCTTTTCACTTCCAGGTTATCTGAAGTTGTTTTTATTCTTTCTGTCCTCCTTGGCCATCTGATCCACAGCCTCAGACGCAACGTTAGTGACTTAAAAAAAAAAAAAAAAAAGCTTTCTACTAATTATATGTCTCTTTTATGTAAGTCCATTTTGATTTATCTTTTGTTATTTATTATTATTCTCGCCTATTTTTTATTTGTTTTTCAACTACTTCTTTGACATTTTGGAAAGCACTTTTAGTTACACCCTGTGTATGTAAAATATGCTATAGAAGTAAATGTTTTTATTATTTGTTGTGAATCTCACGCTTTAGGCTATGTAAAATAGAAACACAGGATGAGATAAAAGAAAAGCAGCCTCTACCACAATCACCCCACTTCACTGGTTTCATGGTTCAAGATTTCAGGTAGCTAAAACCATTCATAAAATTACTGGGAATGGCACACTTGACATAATCAGCACACAGCCTGCACCAGTTTTCACAAGTGGAAAAGAAAAGATGGAATAGAATAGACTGGGCAAGTCAAAAAGACATGTTCACAGACACAGCAGACCTAACAATGCATGAAAATGTGACAACAGATAATAGCTCTTATTTGCTTGGTACAGAAATGCATTGTATCCGAGATTGTAACGAGATTATAGCTGGAAGAAATGATGCAACCTTGATGCAATACTTGATTGTTTATGAGGTGCCATTCAGAAAAAAATAATCCTATGATTTGATTGAATTCGTAGGAATAAGAAATCAAAAAAGAGATGTCATTAATATCTTTTTGGTTTCTCCTAGACAGCAATGAGATCAGAAAGAAATATGATGGAGACATTTTTTTTGTCTCCTGCTTCTCAGACTTCTTTTTCTGAATACTTTACCCTGATATTTTCACAAGGGTCTCCTTTTCAATTTCAAAGTCACAAAATGGGATTTTCCAGTAGTGTTTTGACTTTTTTTTTTACAGTTTCAAAGTATTTGTATTGTATGCTCAGTAAAAGATGGTGAAATGTATGGATGGTAGAAATAAAACACTTTAGTGTGATTACAAAGCTGTAGTCCTTACTTCTGAATAATACTATCAGTTGCTCTAATTTGTATTGCTCTTCACCAATTAGGTCATACTTGAGTATTCTGGGAAAAAAGGCATGCAGTGTGGTATAGTGGTTAAGACTTTTTATTTTAAAATCCTGAGGTTGTGGATATAAATCCCACTACTGACACCTGTGTGATCCTGAGCAAGTCCCGTCCTCTGTCTGTGCTGCAAATGGAAAAACAAAAGAAAGAAACTTATTGTATCTCAGATGTTGTAAGTTACCTTACATAAAGACATCGTCCAATGAAAAAAATCTTAAGTCTTGAAAGAGATTAAAACAAGATTAGAAAGATTTCTCACAATATATACCATGTTTATCAAACTACTGTAAATTTTCAACTTTGACTCCTTTAACTGCAGTTATATCTTGTGTCACCTATTTGTCTAAAGCTATTTCTCCTAAGGAATATTTGGAGATACATCTGTGACAAAGTTGATTCTTATATCTATACTAATAAACGGCAAAGCCCTCACTCACTCACTGACTGACTGACTGACTGACTGACTTATCACTAATTCTCCAACTTCCCGTGTAGGTAGAAGGCTGAAATTTGGCAGGCTTATTCCTTACAGCTTCCTTACAAAAGTTGGGCAGGTTTCATTTTGAAATTCTACGCATAATGGTCATAACTGGAAGCTGTTTTTCTCCATTTACTGTAATGGAGATGAGCTTGACACCCGTGGGGGCGGAGTTTCGTCTGACATCATCACACCTCCTACGTAATCACGCAGTACGTAGAAAACCAGGAAGAGGCCCAAAAAGCGCTTTAGAAAACATGCATTATATAATTGAGAAGGCAGCGAAACAATAAGAAGCGAACGAGTGATATATACAACCATATTCATGAGTTCTGCTACTTCGGAAACAAAGCACAGTGTAACACTACACTTTAAATTAAGTTCATAGACAGGCTGCTGCTGGCGTTTGTAATTTAGTGCCTGCCCATATAAGGCCATCCGTCAGCGGCAATCCAATAGAAACACTCCCACTAAATATTCACGGGTGAAGGACTGTGCTTATGCAGAGGAAGATGAGATGGTCAGGGTGGTGTTTGGCACAAACTCAGCGAAACTGCGAGAGAAAGTTTTAAGTACCGGGACTTCGGTAGCATTAGATACAGCCATGGACATAGCACGACATGGCAACAGCACAGCTGGGAACCTTCGATGCAAGAACACCGAGCGGCTCACGTGAACTGACGCAGTGCACAGACAAAAAGCAAGAGTTCCGAAGAGCGCTGAACAAAAACCGAATTACACAATTGAAAAGGCAGCAAAAAAATATGAAGCGTCTGATACATACAAGATAAGTATGTAATAAGTGCAGCTACTGCAGAAACAAAGCACACGGTGGAAAAAGTGAATGTCCCGCTAAAGGAAGACAGTGTTAAAAAAAAAAAAAAAAACGTGCATGCAGTGTGTCAGGTCTCAGATAAAGAAGAAGACGAGCTGTTTATTGATGCAGTAAGAAACGTGTATATATATACTCCGATCTACATACTCGAATAATGAATACTTTATTCGCAATCAATGATTGTTTTGGTAAAGCCATACTCAGTGTATTCATTAGATGAACGGTAAAAAGGTAAGAGCGAGGGGAGGGTCACTTATTGAGGCATACAGGCAAAACCACATTAGCACGCGGGCTCGATGTACGAAAAAATATATCTTTTCAAGTTCTATTTAGTCCATATGTGTCAAACTCAAGGGCCACGGGCCACATCCGGCCCGGCGTGTAATTATATCCGGCCCGCGAGATCATTTTATATACTGTATTATTGTTATTAATGGCCCGGGTATATGAAGCGCTGGTAACACAATAAACTACAGATCCCATAATGCAGCGCTTCAGAAGCCTTACCGAACACTTACCGCGTTAATCAAGTCTAGCTTGCAAGTTATTGTGAAGCTAGCCCACACGATGCTTAAGAGAAAAGTTGATTCTGAAAATAGAGCCTTTAAAAACCGATGGGAGGCTGAGTATATGTTTACTGACATTGCCGTTAAATCCGTCTGTCTCATTTGTGGAGCTAATGTGGCTGTAATTACAGAATTTAATCTAAGACGGCACAATGAGGGTAACCTGAAAGACCTGAATGCAATGCAGAAGATACAGAAAGCAGAAGAATTAAATAAGAATCTGACACTTCAGCGGATGTTTTTACCCGTGCACAATCACAAAGTGATTTCAAGTGAAGCTGCTTTTATGGGAGACACAAATGCACCAGTGCAACTTGCCCCACTTTCCCTATTGCCAAGTAATGTTGAACCAAGTCGTCACTACGGTGTTCCCAAATACGCACTTTGCTGATAAACTGAGCGCACGGCGCTTTGGTGACTTTGAAGAACAAAAAAAGTCCGTCTACATGCGGCTCGAACCTTGTGCATGTTTGGTAGCACATATCTGTGTGAGAAGCTCTTCTCAGTGATGAAGACTAACAAAACAGCACACAGGAGTCGCCTCACTAATGAGCACCTGCAGTCCATCCTGAGAATCTCCACAACACAGAACCTCACACCAAACATAAACGAACTTGTTGCCAAAAAAAGATGCCAGGCGTCCAGCTCTAAAATGACATATGAGCAAAGACAACTGAATGATTTGATTTGTTATTGCTGAAAGGAACACATTTTATTTATATTTCCAGGTTTTGTTATGCAGCATGTTCATATTTGAATTTGTATAATTTTGACAGCATATATTTTTATGCAGAGCAAAATCTTTTGGGATATTTAAAATCTAAGTTTATTTTTTATATAAAATTACATAAGAGTAAAGAAATTTGAATGTTTCTTCTTTTAACGTTTACTTTATTTCTAACTTGTATAATTTAGACAGGATATATTTTTATGGAGAGCAAAATATTATAAGTTGTTTAAGGTTTGAGTTGATTTATTCAGGAATAATATTCCTGTCTGTTTTTACCATTCCTACCAAAGATATTTCTGTCGACTAAATAAAAATTCCTTCTATTTAAAATTTAAATAGAACTTGAACAAATACGATAGTTCATAATCTCCACGCAGACTTGCACGTAAGAGCGGGAGTTATCCATTTTAACAAGCAGCGTCTTGCACTGATACGAAATAGCTGTGTGTGTATATATGTAGATATGTATGTATATGTATATATATGTTTATATATGTGTGTGTGTATGTATATATATATGTATTTGTGTGTATATGTGTGTGTGTATGTATGTATGTGTGTGTGTATGTATGTGTATATATGTAGATATATATATGTATGTATATATGTATGCGTGTGTATATATATGTGTATATGTATAGATATGTATATATATATGTTTATGTGTGTGTGTGTAAATATATATATATATATATGACAGCAACACTCATCACTCACAACAGTGACAAAACAATTACATTGACAATCATGTTACGTTATTTTCAAAATGTTTCCTTTTCTTTTTCATTGCTTCTTTAACACACTACTTCTCCGCTGCGAAGCGCAGGTATTTTGCTAGTAAAACATAAATGAGAATCTCTGTGAAGTCTCACAAGCCATCAAAGATCAACCTTTGAGTGGTAAAAATTTGCAACAGGCAAATACCAAACATATCCTATAATAAGAGATACAAAGATAACACCCCAAAAGTGCACTGATAGTCACTTACTGCTGCTGCTCTGTTAAAAGCCACTCCTCTAAAGTACAACCAACTAACATACAGCAAGAACTGTATTAGCACAAAGATGGCCACTCTTTAAGTTAAGTACAGTGTGTTACACAGTAAGTACTGAACATGCCTAATTACACTGTTAGGATCTATTTATCTGTAAACTGCAAACAATACTATATAATAAACATTAAAAGTATTACTGTACACAAGAAAATAACTACTGTACAGTGCCTTCAGAAAGTATTCAGACCCCTTCACTTTTTACACATTTTCTTATGTTGCAGCCTTGTGCTAAAATCGTTTAAATTAATTTTTTTTCCTCACAACTAACAATACTCAATACCCCAGTGAAAACAGGATTTTAATAACTTCTGCAAAGTTATTAAACATTAAAACATATTTGTAATAAAACATACTACATACAGGGTAAGGCATGTCTCAGGGATAAACTGCCACCAAGTTATCCATTCCTTGTGAACCTTTTCTTCTTCTTTTTCCTCTTCATCTTTTCCCACTTCTGTGTGGGGTCGATGTGCTTGATCATCCTTCTCTATACAGTTTGGTCCTGCATCTCTTCGCCAGTCAAGACCTTTTCCTTCAGATTTTTTATTATATCCATCCACCTCCGCTTTAGCCTCCCTCGCTTTCTCTTCCCCTGGACTTACACTCCCATCATTCTTTTGAGCATACATTGTTTCTTCTCATCACATGTCCATACTAGTTCAACCTACTTTGCTGTACTTTCTTAGATCTCTTTCCCACTTTTGTTATACCTCCTGATTGTCTCATTTCTTGTTCTGTCCTTTTTTGTAACTCCAAATATCCATCGCCACATTCTCATATCTGCCACATCCAACCACTCCTGTGCTCCCTTTACAGCCCACCATGTCTCAAGTCCATCCATCATGGCTAATCTTACCACTTTCTTAAAAATCTAACTTTTACCTTCACCTTTATTCTTTGACTAGCAAAATACCCGCGCTTCGCAGCGGCGAAGTACTGCATTAAAATTTTTATTAAGAAGAAAATTTAACCTTTTTAAACTGAGGGAAAATATGCCAATAATTATTTGTTAAGGATCTCTTTGTATACCACATTGTGAGTTCGGCCATCCGGTTGTAACATGACCAAGCTGTGCGCTGAGCTTACTCTTGAGCATGCAACTTACAGTTGGCCATGTGAACAGTAATCTTGTCTCAAATCTCACAGCTTGGATTGCTGTTGTCATAATCAGTTTGAGGTTCATGGTTTGTTTCAATTACGACAGTATTTGCAGGACTTGTGTTGAAGTGACATTCGGCATCTGTCAAGCGTTGTAAGCTTACAACCGGTTTCATCGATAACTTCACATCCAGCTTTTGAGAGTTTAAACATTCATAAACATCAAAGTGTCCACTACTGAAATCGTCACCTGTGAATGTAAGATGTTTAAGAGGCATTGGCGGTTGTCGAAAGGTGTAAAATATTTGACCATTTCGGTACACTTGAAAGCACCAACCGAACAATTCAGCGGCAGCCATCAACTCACATGCAGAACCATAGGTGAAGGGCTTAAGCATTTCACTCTTCTAGTGCTCCTGTGTAGTATAATTATCTCCTGTACCGTCATCAGTCCACACCTTGAACCTGTCCCAGTCATTCAATACATAAGACACAATGTTCTTCTGGATATCAAGAGTGAGCCTGATATGGCCGTGCAATATGTAACACAGAGAATGGAAAAGGTAGGTGCCATCTCCGGGCAAGGAAACCACTCGGTAAGTGACAGTTCTTTGATCGATGGTGATTACCTCGATAGACATGGTAATGGGGGTTGGAATGATGAAGGAAATGGGTACCTGAGTAACGTAAAGTAAGTGTAAAATACCTATACAATAACTATAATTGTAATAAACAAACAATAAAACAGCGGAGAAGCCGTGGATTAAACAAAAAGGCTGTAGTTATCAGCAGGGAGACGTGAATCCCGTGGCGAAGCAAGGAAGGGAATGTAGAGACTGGAGCGATGGACGGCCTTATATAGGCAGGCAGCCAACAACGTGGGAGGCGTTGGGATGGGGGACCCAACGCCACCTCACATGGTGACCAAGCTGCAGGCTATGGACGTATATATGTACGTAAGTAGGATTCAGTTAGCGTTGGGAACCCGTGTACCAAATATCTTGAAGATGGGCCCATAAGTAACAAAGACTGTTGAAAAGTTCAATATGGCGGCCGACAGTGGCATCATACCACTGAAATAAGTACGTACATTGGTTTCGATTAGTGCAGGGAAGCCGCCTACCAACTTTCGAGAAGATGGGGCCATAAATAAGAAAGTTCAACATGGCGGACGTTGTTGAACATTATGACCGTTACGCGTAGAATTTCAAAATGAAACCTGCTTAACTTTTGTAAGTAAGCTGTAAGGAATGAGCCTGCCAAATTTCAGCCTTCTACCTATACGGGAAGTTGGAGAATTAGTGATGTTGGAAAATTCAATATGGTGGTTGACAGTGGCGTCATACCACCGAAATAAGTACGTACATTGGTTTTGGTTAGCTCAGGGAAGCCACCTACCAAATTTCGTGAAGATGGGGCTGTAAATAAGAAAGTTCAACATGGCGGACGTTGTTGACCGTTATGCGTAGAATTTCGAAATGAAACCTGCTTAACTTTTGTAAGTAAGCTGTAAGGAATGAGCCTGCCAAATTTCAGCCTTCTACCTATACGGGAAGTTGGAGAATTAGTGATGTTGGAAAATTCAATATGGCGGCTGACAGTGGCGTCATACCACCGAAATATGTACGTACATTGGTTTCGGTTAGTGCAGGGAACCTGCCTACCAAATTTCGTGAAGATGGGGCCATGAATAAGAAAGTTCAATATGGCGGACGTTGTTGATCGTTATGACCGTTACGCGTAGAATTTCGAAATGAAACCTGCTTAACTTTTGTAAGTAAGCTGTAAGGAATGAGCCTGCCAAATTTCAGCCTTCTACCTATACGGGAAGTTGGAGAATTAGTGATGTTGGAAAATTCAATATGGCGGCCAACAGTGGCGTCATACCATCGAAATAAGTACGTACATCGGTTTCGGTTAGCGCAGGGAAGTCACCTACCAAATTTCGTGAAGATGGGGTCTGCCTTCTACCTACACGGGAAGTTTGAAAATTGGTGACGTTGGAAAGTTCAATATGGCGGCCGACAGTGGCGTCATACCATCGAAATAAGTACATACATCAGTTTCAGTTAGTGCAGGGAAGCCGCCTACCAAATTTCGTGAAGATGGGGCCATAAATGAGAAAGTTCAACATGGCGGACGTTGTCGACCGTTATCGACCGTTATGACCGTTACGTGTAGAATTTCGAAATGAAACCTGCTTAACTTTTGTAAGTAAGCTGTAAGGAATGAGCCTGCCAAATTTCAGCTTTCTACCTACATGGGAAGTTGGAGAATTAGTGATGAGTCAGTCAGTCAGTCAGTCAGTCAGTCAGTGAGTGAGGGCTTTGCCTTTTATTATTATAGATCACACAATACTCCTGATACCTTCTCATAATTGTCCCATCCACACTGCACTCTCTGGGTTATCCCTGTATCTAATTTTCCATCTTGGGCTACCACTGATCCTAAATATTTAAATTTATCCACTCTTTAGGAGCTCTCCCTGCAGACTAGCCTCTGAATTCTGATCATCACTGAACCTTATTTATTCAGTTTTATTCCTATATATCTTCAATTCCCTATCTTCCAAAGCCCTTCTTCATTCTTCTAAATTCCTCTCCACTCCCTCCTTTATAGTGCTACACAACACAATGTCATCAGCTAAAAACCTTCACAAGGGGATTGATCTTTCATCTCATAAGTCAACATCTCCATGACCAGATCAAAGAGGTAAGGACTTCAAGAAGATTATTGGTGCAGACCTACTCAACCTTGGATCTTGTCTGTTACCCCAACACTGCTTTACACTCCCTTATTTATATCCTGGACAATCCTCACATACTTCTCTGGTTCTCCTTTATCTCTCTTGAACCTCCAGACTTCTTTATGTGGCACTCTACCATATGTCTTGTCCAAATAAATAAACACATACAATCCTTTCTGTTTTTCTCAATTCTTCTCTATAAGCTTCTAAATGCAAAGAGTGCATCAGTTGTTCCTCTCCTTGGCATAAAACGAAACTGCTCCTCCCCGTGGTGGTCTCTTCCCTTCCCTCTATCTTCCAAAGCCATTCTCCATCCCTCCAACTTCCTCTCTTCTGGTGGTCCACAACACAAAAAGCAGGGACCAGCTCATTTAAATAGATTTCAAAGAAAAATATCATTTATATAAAGTACATAATCTAATAAGAAAATACAATTATCAGACATTAAGAAAAGTATAGCTAATTGTCGTTATGACACTGAAAACTCAGAGTTAACAGAATTCATTTTGATGTTGTAGCCTTGGGTAAAAGTTTGTCCTTTATTTCAGCATTAACATTAAAGAAGTGAAAATGAATAATAATTTAAAAAAAAAACTGTTTTATGACAAATAATGCAATAGAACAATGTTAACAATTGATACAAGGCCAAGAAATGTCAGAATGTCTCAGACATATGTACAAGAACAGTAATAATTAGAATAAGAATAATAGTAATAAAAATAATCATAATAATATTACAATGCAATTTCTAAAGACTTATATTAATTCACCACGGATATGACCTAACTGAAACAACTGAACAGGAAATGATACTTAATTACTTAAACAATGATCAGAGATGTAGGACTATGAGGCCTGCTGTGAAAATTACCCACATCTTTAATAAGAATGCATTTTTCATAAAATAATCATTCAGTCTTACATCTGTGAAAATGGTTGCTTTGCATGGATGAGGAAAAAAGGAATTAAGCAATGAATTATATCAGTAACATATAACTGAATACATGAATACGAGATCAAGTAATTAGGCTTTTTGGGCTTGCGCTTCAGAGGGGAATCGAGCATGTATTTCTTACGTTTTTACCATAAAAGTGTTTTGGTAGGAATATGCCAAAATAAAACCTCTGTAATGACTGTAATGATTAAAAATTGTTCAGAATTGAATATGTAATTATAGTATGATAATAACACTTTTAGTGTCAGAAGCTTTGAATGTAGTGATCAAAGGGGGTTCCTCTTGAAATTAATAAAAGTGAGCTGATGATGGTGTCTGGGAAATTTATATGCAATATTTCAAAGGATAATGCATATCTGAATAATATACAAATAATTGTGATGCAAAGAGGACTGCATATGTTATTATTCTGCATGTTTAAAAAATGAGCTTCTTTTTATGTGTTTTTTTTTTCCAGATATGAGTTTTTTGAGGTGCTGCATCAAACCAAATCAAACTTTATTTGATACCTACAAATTGTACATTTTAGAAAAGGAGACACAACAAAGTCAAAGAGTTGGGCCACCAACCCTTGGTGACCCCATATAATCTGCAGGAACACAATGCAACAATGTAGCATGCAATAATCTGCCGAGACATCTTTCCAGATGTTAGTTCAGAACAGAACTGAGAACAAGATGGCCGGTTCCCAAGTTATGTAGTCACTCAATAGGAAGGGGCGGGTCCAGTCTCAGGGAGCCAACATGACATCAGTGGTGAAATGGCTGTCAGTCTTTTATTCTGCAAAGAGAGGAAGAGAGTAGGCATTAGCACACAGTGCCAACCCATGGATAGGCAGGTAGGTAACATCACCAGAGCCCTTATTACATTGATTGCTGGATACTTTATTACTGGGATTCTACAGTATAGGTATATGCATATAATCAACACCAAAAAATTAAAGGAACACTTTGAAAACACATCCAATCTCAATGGGAAAAAAAATCCTGCTGGATATCCCTACTGATATGGACTGGGTAATGTGTTAGGAACGAAAGGATGCCACATTGTTTGATGGGAATGAAAATTATCAACCTACAGAGGGCTGAATTCAAAGACACCCAGAAAATCAAAGTGAAAAAATGATGCGGCATGCGAGTACATTTTGCCGAAATTACATTGCAGCAACTGCAAATCGTACTCAGTAGTTTGTATGCCCCCACTTATGCTCCTAATGAGACAACGGATGGTGTCCTTGGGGATCTCCTCCCAGATCTGGACCAGAGCATCACTGAGCTCCTGGACAGTCTGAAGTGCAACTTGGTGGTGTCGGATGGACCAAAACATAATGTCCCAGAGATGTTCTATAGGATTTAGATCAGGCGAGCGTGAGGGCCAGTCAATGGTATCAATCCCTTCATCCTCCAGGAACTTCCTGCATACTCTTGCCACATGAGGCCGGTCATTGTCATGCACCAGGAGGAACCCAAGACCCACTGCTCCAGCATAGGGTCTGACAATGGGTCCAAGGATTGCATCCTGATACCTAATGGCAGTCAAGGTGCCGTTGTCTAGTCTGTAGAGGTCTGTGTGTCCCTCCATGGATATCCCTCCCCAAACTATCACCGACCCACCACCAAACCGGTCATACTGAACGATGTTACAGGCAGCATAACGTTTTCCACAGCTTCTCCAGACCCTTTCACGTCTGTCACATGTGCTCAGGGTGAACCTGCTCTCATCTGTGAAAAGCACAGGGTGCCAGTGGTGGACCTGACAATTTTGGTATTCTATGGCAAATGCCAATCGAGCTAAACAGTGCCGAGCAGTGAGCACAGGGCTCCACTAGAGGTCATCGGGCTCTCAGCCCACCCTCATGAAGTCTGTTTCTGATTGTTTGGTCAGAGACATTCACACAAGTGGCCTGCCTGCTGGAGGTCATTTTGTAGGGTCTGGCAATGCTCATTCTGTTCCTCCTTGCCCAAAGGAGCAGATACCGGTCGGTCCTGCTGATGGGTTAAGGGCCTGTCTACGGCCCTGTCCAGCTCTCCTAGAGGAACTGCCTGTCTGCTGGAATCTCCTCCATGCCCCTGAGACTGTGCTGGGAGACACAGCAAACCTTCTGGCAATGGCAAGCATTCATATGCCATTCTGGAGAAGTTGGACTACCTGTGCCACCTCTGTAGGGTCCAGGTATCGCCTCATGCTACCAGTAGTGACACTGACTGTAGCCAAATACAAAACTAGTGAAAAAACAGATGAGGAGGGAAAAATGTCAGTGGCCTCCACCTGTTAAACCATTGCTGTTTTGGGGGTCATCTCATTGTTGCCCCTCTAGTGCACCAAAGCAGCTGAAACTGATTAACAACGCTCTCTGCTACTTAACTGACCAGATCAATAGCCCAGAAGTTTCATTGACTTGATGCAATATTCTGATTAAAATAGTGTTCCTTTAATATTTTGAGCAGTATATAATAAATAATGAACTCTGTTAAAATTCATAAAAGAATGTAAATCAATGTATTAAAAATCAATGGTTTTCTTATCAACAATATCTGTCAAACATGTTAAGAAAGTGTTCATTGCTTTGTTTTGACCAGCGACACGACTAAAAGTCTCCATTGAATGAGAGTCATTAGGGCATGGCCCCACTTAGAGTGCTGGCTCAGAAGCACATGGGCCATTGATGTAACACATTTCTTTGCGCTGTCCACACTTGTTACATACAACACATGTGGTACTTGGTGACTGTCTGCAGTCAGTGTGAGGCAGAATGTCATTGTAGGGCTGTCCTGACAGTCACAGCAAGTCAGACGCCCTGCCATTAAGAAACACCTTTGGGGCAGCAATCTGGCCCAGTATTAGAGCCTACAGTTTCCACATCATTCAATTGATTGTCACTTTCTTGATCAATGTTATTATAATCAAAATATTCATCTTACAACAAAAAATACATCACACGGACAATTTGCTCCCTCTATAAAATAGGTGGCAGTCTTTCTGTGGTATGGTGCCTGCACAGACACCCACAACATATCCATATACATATCCACTAGATGACAGCACTACTGTAGATAACTCAGATGTGGCAGCAAAGCTCAGCAACAAGCTGGCTGTGTCTGCGGTGGTTGTATACTGAGGTATGAGTTATATCATACTTCATGCCGAGGCAGGGTCAATGAGATACCATGACTTGACTCGTACCTCACATATCTCCCAAGTGCATGCGTATGACAACATACTGTACAATATGCAGTGAAATGCTAAGTTGCTCAACTGCTATGTTTATACCTTGAGGTAAACATAAACAATAACAGTATATAACTTTGCAGATTCACAAATCATTAGTAGAATTATAAATATGTAATAAATAATATTAATAATAGCTAAATAGATGACTTTTCTTATTTCTTGACGTGAGAGGGTTATCACGTAAGACACTTTCCTCATTTATGATGTGGATGGACTGTGGACCTGATTTTAGCAGTAACGTTTACCTGACCGCAGCGCAGAGAAGGTGCCATTGTTGAAATGGCTGATGTCACAAATATTTTTCCTTGCCCTGGTTTGACATCTCTTAATGTAGATGTAAATCATATTTTACATTTGTTTCTTGTTATTAACACTGTTTTCAGTTTTTAATTATTGTATTTGTGCCATTTCTGTCTCCATTTTGTTTTTCTCAGGGTGCTGCCATATTGAGTCACCATCTTCACTACATCATGTTGGTCGCTACAGAGCACACTGCCAGACGTAATGTGATTCACTTGATCAAAAAGTGGCACAGTACACACTGTCTAAACTTGTGGATAACCTGTAAAAAAATCCTTCCTGCATGTATGTGTTTAAGTCCTTCAGATTTTGTGATTCCTGACGTTGTTTCTGCACGTGTTGGTTAGCGATTTGATTGCAACAAACAATAGGACTCTGTTGTGGATTTTGGCTTTAGTTAACGTTTTCTCTCGTGGTCATTCCCTCTACGTAGACAGCATTAGGGTGTATCCTGATGTCATGGCTAAATTGACAACCATGGCCTGTTCATTCTGTTCCCCTAATCATCCCCTGTCTGTGATTGGCTAACTATCTCTCTCACCCCTTCACCACCTAACAGCTAATGAGTCATGAGTGTACTGGCACAAAATGGCTGCCTATGCATCATCCACGTGGATGCTGCACATCAGTGGTGGTTAAAGTGGCTCCTTACTCACATACTATGTAAAGCGCTTTGAGAAGTGAGAAAACGCTATATAAATGTAAAGAATTATTTTTTTCTTGTGTGAGGCCTAACAACATGGAGATGTCGCATCTTCAGGTCTTTCAAATGCAGTTGCCTCTACAACTCAACACATATTCCTCTGCTAACTACTTCCACTACTATTACTCCTACCACTAACTATAACCTACAGGTGCTATTACTACTATAAATACTACTACTAATAATAATATAATATTGCACATTGCAGCTACTGTACTTAAACCTATCTGAATATAAAAAGGTTAAAGTAAAAGTACATCACAAAACAGCAGCTGTGCTCCCACCTTTACAAGTCGATTTTTAACAAAAGATGTTTGATGAGAAAATTTCTCATCATCTCACACACACACCCCAGCAACAAGTGGCTTCTTGCCATGCAGAAAGCACAACTGTAGCATGTGATGGCCTAAGTGTAGACCTGCCATGCAGCTAACTCACATAATGTCACCTGCTTACCTGTGCATGACACTTAGTTGTTGCAATGTTTCTGACCATCTGAAGCACACTGATGTGATGTATTGATATATTCTTACTTGTGCTGTCTAATAATTGTTAGTTTTACTGGTGGGATTTATTTTTAATTTGAAGCAGTTACATATTTTTGATGTCCATTACCTTTCTTTAAATCACCATTCCTTTGCTTAACAAACACAGGCATACACTGCATAAGCTGCCCTAATTTGTGTTGTTCATAAGCAATGTAATGATTTACTTTATGACGTAGAGGTACATAATAAACAAAAATAGTTTTGTCAAATATTTCAAATATTAAAATGTTTAAATTTCAAGAACTGTTTCTTGGTGCAAATAGAATTGTCTGCACCTTAACATCAGCAAAACCAACTGCTTATTGACTTTCATCACACCAAAAAGCCTCTATGTCTGGTCACTATTCAAGAAGTGGATGAAGAGGTGGTCCATTTCTAGAAGCACTTGGAAGTCCACATCAGTGACAGGTTGAACTGGTCTCTGAATACAGATGAATTATATACGAAATTGCAGAGCAGACTCTTTTTCTTTAATAGACTGTATCCCTCTAATGTCATAGGTGACATCCTCCACATCTTCTACATCTCTGTAATGGCCAGTGTGATTTTCTATGCTGTGGTGTGCTGAGCTGATTATATCACTTCAAGAGAGGCCCACGGAATCAACAAGCTAATTAAAAAGGCAGGTTTTGTTATTAGATGCATTCATGACCCCCTGGAGGTCATGTAGGAGAGAATTAAATTAAAACTGAGTGCCATTATGAACAATGCTGCACATCCTCTGTTGGACACACAAACACTGAGGACTTTCAGACAATAAAATATTCTGCAGAAGTGTGTCAATAAGTGCAACCGGGGACTCCTTTACATCAACGGCAATATGCCTGCATAATACCTTAGTGGGCCTGGGACAGCCAAGTCAGAAGTTTTCTTTCTTTTGAAATTTCTTGCTTATAGTCATTCCAGAGTGTGTTCAGACAACAGTGTGTGTGTATATTTATTTATTTACTTACCTATCTGTCTAATTTTGTATTTATTTATTATGTTTGTATTTATTTATTTGAAGAGCATCTGTAAAAAGCCAAATTTCACCCTGGGACAAATAAAGTCCTATCTATTGTAACACACGTGCACATAGGAGGCAGCTAAAGGGCTTGAAAGAGGGTAATTCCACGCCGGACCATAGGGTGGCAGAGTGCACTGACCCTTTCTCTCTTTCTTCTGCAGACTAACTACGGGAAATTCCGCCTCGGCCTGATGACATCTGCTTCCGGACCCAAAGACATCACTTCCCCTATCCAGTTTTAAAAAACACCATTTTGTTTTTTACAAATCAGTTCAGTTGTGGACTCAGCTCTGTAAATAGATACTGTTTTTTTTTTTATTTTCCTTCAAACCAAGTCTTCAAGCATATGGGGTGGCTACCCAAACCTTTTTGTTGTGTCCTTTGCATCATTTTGGCACTATCTATCTAAGATATAAGGAAACTACACCTGGGCAGAAGTTGGCCACCTCAGGAGTAAACCCAGGGGCACTACACTATGTTCCCATCTTGCCATTACTATTTTTTCTTACTCTAAATATTTCTCTATGTTATGTTTTCAAGTTAAAGGCAGTTGTGCCCATTTTTCTAATTCAATATGTTACCACAAGGGGCACCTCTGAGCCACAAACTACAGACACAGCAATACCCCACACAATTCCAGATTTAAATAAATGAATTTTATTGGATGCAATGCCTTCCACCTGCAATTAACAGCAAAATCAACCAATCACAGCCCTCCTTCCTCCTCTAGATGCCCACTGCCTCCCAACTCTGACTCAATTTAAGTGAAGCAATGGGCTGTGTAGGTCGTCCAGAGTATTTCCAGGTTCTGTGAAAACCAGGGCAGTCCTCCCCTGACAGCACTCTCTGGTATTTCCCAACTTCCGAACTTCAGCTCCCATGCTACCCTGCAGGTGCCTTAAACTGGTCCAGCCCTGAGGAACACTGCCACCTGTCATGCAGGGGAATGAACTGCTCTGGGTAAGCCCATTTGCCTTTTCTTTCCTTTAATCATGGCCAGGATGCTTGTCTTTCCTCTCTGGCACCTACACATAGTATATTATTTGCGAAGACCACTCAATCTTGAGCAGGGTTGCTGGGCCATTTTGCTATTTAAAAGGTATTTTTTATTTATTTTATTTATCTGTGTTGTGGGGTACAAAATCTGTATATTTTGTTCTGTATTTTAGTTATATTTTATTGAAGACAAAACAACAGATGAACAAAATTCAGGACACATCAAAGCATATCCCCTTCCTAGTTGTAACTCACTTTTAAAACAGCTGTTCCAACAAAGAAAGGAAGACATGCTGGTACCTAAGGCTATTGATTAGTTTATAACCTGAGCATCTGGGACAACAAGTAGCTAAATTATTTTATAGCCTGGGAAAGGAAGACATGCCAGTAGGTATTAAGGAACATCAAACAAGTTTTATTGTTTGGGAAAACGGGCAGTGAATTCATTCATCATATTGACAGCCAGCCAATCGCATATTGCAAACCCCAGGTAGAATTTTAGAATAAATATGCCTCATCTGAGGATCAATATAGGAATGAGGGAGGAAGAAGAAGAGCCGAAGATGTCAGGAGAAGAGAAAAGAACGACGTCAACATGCGGCCAATTCCATCTGATTGTCAGAAAAGCATCTAATGAATAACTACGAGTGCTAAATCACAAGCCCTCTGCGACATTCATTCTGGTCATCTTTAATTTTTTGTAAGCTTTTTCTAAAGACTATATATATCCAGACTTTACTATCAGTCCTATTTTCTATTATTTTTTGTTCTACTGGTATTATTTTTCCTGTAATAAATACCATGCTGCTTTCAACTTTCTATGCTTTGTCTTAATGTCTGGAGTGATTGAAGTAATAAGGTAGATTTCTTTGGGCACCTGGTGCAGCCAGAGATTTGCTATTACCTCTGTGCTGTGAGGTTTATTAAGGCCGAGAGTGAGAGCTCCACCCAAAAGTAGGGAACAGTATGTAAAGTAAGGCATTCTTGGCTGATAAATGGCCTATAGTCAAGAGTGCTGAGCCTTTGTATGTTTAAATGTATTCTTGTAGACCAAAAGTAATATTTAGGTCTAAGATACTTTAAAACATTGTATGTTGTTTGTGCCAATAATAAGTAAGTCTCTTGAAGTGTTGAGAGAGTGACAGGCTGTGTTATTCCTAAGGCACTTGTGTGGTTTAAAGTGCTAGTGATTAAGCAGCTGTGTGTTTGTCATTCATGGGGCACTGTTGAGTTTCTGTGCATATGCGGATTGCTATGTATGTGTGTGTTAATCTTAAGGTGCAACAGTAGATCAACCCGGTAAAGAATTTGATGAGTACACTTACTCCTAGGTAAAGGGTAAGTAGAGGGAAATATCACAATAATACAATCTGTTAGGACAGCTTAGCTATTAGCCAATAGAAATGGGCTTGATTGACTGATTGGTTTGTCAAATTTCTTATGTATGTTCTTTTAACATGTCTATAAAGTGCATTTGATATTACAGTATATAGTAAATCACTATTTATTTTTGTTGGGAAAAATATTGATCTCTTTGTACAACCTTTGAAGCCACTGCACTTTGTAATTAAACATTTCTAAGAGTGACATAGTAAAGTTGTGTGAAGTATCCTTCTTTTGAAGTGAGTCTACAATGTTTTTGATCTCCGCTTCAATGTCTCAGTGGAATGCTAAGTGCAGGAGATTGTGATTAATTCCACTTAAAAAGATGTTTTTTCAAAAATAAAAAAGTAAACATGATGTGTTGTCTTTTTCTTTTAACTTTACCGGCAGATGCATGTTATTTGATTACTTTATAGTGCCTTTGGAAAGTCTTCAGATCCCTTCACTTTTTCACATTTTGCTAAATTGCAACCTTGTGCTAAAACCATTTAAGTTCATTCATCAAATGACACCCAATACCCTAGAATTACAAAATGAAAACAATATTTTAGAAATTTTGGGAAATTTATTTCAAACAAAGAACTGAGATAGAATTGGTGAGCCACACGATGAAGCTATGGGAAAGAGTAGTGGAAGCTCGGTTAAGATGGGAGGTCATGATTAGTGAGCAGCAGTATGGTTTCATGCCAGGTAAGAGCACCACAAATGCAATATTTGCTCTGAGAGTGTTGATGGAGAAGTATAGAGAAGGTCAGAAGGAGTTGCATTGCGTCTTTGTAGACCTGGAGAAAACATTTGACAGGGTGATTTGAGCGGAGCTGTGGTATTGTGTGAGGAAGTCGGCAGTGGCAGAGAAGTATGTAAGAGTGGTACAGGATGTACGAGGGAAGTGTGACAGTGATGAGGTCGGCGGTAGAAGTGACGGATGCATTCAGCGTGGAGGTGGGATTACATCAGAGATCAGCTCTGTGAATTAAGGAAAAAGAAACAAGAGGGTAAGTCTTCAAGAGCAAGTGAAATAAAATCAATTCAAAAGAAGTTAATTAGGAGCAGAAACAGGTCACTAATTAAGAAAAGGGTTAGAATGAAAAACTGCAGTCACTGCGCCCCTCCAGTTGGGAACCGCTGCAATAGAGAATATTTAGATTTTAAACGTTTAAATTGAAGCACACATTTTAATACTTCAAATAACTGATGAAGCTATTCTTGTTTATTATGTACTTGCACCTCTTGAAGTAAATCATTGCATTTCTTATGAACACTCTGAATTAAAGTGGTTTACACTAATAAAGACTTTTTTACACTTAAAGTGTTTATTTAATTGTGCATGAAAACCTTCTTTGTAAAAAAACTGAATGGGCTTGATTCAGGTTAGAGGCACAGGAAACAACTGAACTGAACAGAACGTCCTTTATTATTGCTGCCCCACGCACTCACCTGACAGCTGACATTTGCTCTCTTTTTCATTTTCTGCCTTCTCTCTTCTTGCAAATCCCTCACACAGCTAATTGAAAGTAAATCTAGCTGCAATCTTCATACACAAAGAATATTCAAATATTAAACTCACAAATAAATAGTCACTGCTTAAATTATTTAAATTAACAGTTAATATGTAAAATATGATTCTACACTATGGTGATTTCACAGTTGGTAGACCAGGGACTGCATGGTCTCCCTGTGTCCGGTTTACCAACACTGCCCATAGACATGCAGCTTAAGTGGACTGGCAATGCTAAATTGGCCCAAGTGTGTGTGTTTGAACAAATCTGTGTCCACATATGTGACAGTTCTATATTTAGCGAGTGGTGTAATCTTTTCTTGCATTTTCCGTTCAGAGTTGTCGTTGTGTACTGTGTCTACATTTGGTGTGTTTCGCTGTGCAAGAACAAAGTAGTTTGTACTGTAGTGTTGTATTTCTGTGGTGACCGTGATAGACTGGCCATCTAACTCTGTGAAGAGAATTTACGTGTGTTCTGCTTTGTGTGTTACATTTACCCCATTTTTTGACGCTCATTGCATGCCCAACCTACCTGGAATGGGGTCTCGCTCTGAAACACTGACCCCAAGATTTCTACTATTTTTTATCCTACAAGGTTTTTTTTTCTTGTCTTCTTAAGGGACTATCAGAAAAACAAAGCCTGTTAAAGCCCGTTGAGGCATTCCTTGTGTGATTTTGGCCTTTGCAAAAAATAAATTATTATTGCTGTTGTTTCATTCTGTGTCAAAATTCCAACAAAAATATATAAATTATGCTAATACTACAACGACAAACTGGATTGAATACAATGATTTATATAATGTGAAGGCCGGCACCAATAACTCCAAACTAGTTAGTACTACACAACAAAAAAAAAAGAAATACATTACAAGCACAAAACTGATTATGGTGCATGTGCTTTTAATAATTAATATTACTTTTAAGTATAGGTTTATAGAGTCATGATTGCCAAATTATTTGAAAACCAGTAATGGTGCACTGCATGTTACACTTGACTTATAGTTCTCATCCTCTTTCTCTGCACGTTTAGCATTCGTTTGCTCAGAGGTTGATGTGCTTGTTGCTTCCTGAGCAGCTCTTCTTTTCTCCACCGTAGCGGACCACTTCTTCTCTTCTTTCCTCGGCATCTTTTCACCTTAAAACTGATTAAGTCAGTGTTTGTGCTGCAATTACTTAGTACATTTTCCTTAATTTTTCACTTACACTGGCACTTAAGTCTTCAATCTGCTTCAAGAATGTTTTAAGATATAAGGAGGTAGGGGAAGTGACGGCGAAGGTGATGTGGAATGAGAACGGGGCCCGTACGCATGCGCCACATTGTCAGACTTCTGCGCGCTGCCAAGAGTTGATTCTACAATAAAATAAAAATAAAAAGAGGAATAACCTTGGAGGTCAATCATCACCCCAAAAGCAGACAGTTGAGGTCAGGTAGTATATGTCTACCAAATTTCAGGTCAATAGGTCAAACGGTTTGCGAGCTACAGGTGATTTAAAATCCTGGACAGACAAACAAACAGCCATGTTAGCGTATTATATATAAATAGAATTGAGTATTATGTGAAGGGTGGAATGGAATAGTCTTCATAAAATTACTGTTACATGTCCAAACCAAAGCAATCTCACCTCTCTGACTTTGTCTCCCATCCGTTCCATCTGAGCTGACCCTCTAATGCTCTCATTTCTACTCCTATCCATCCTCGTCATACCCAGTGCAAATCTTAGCATCTTTAATTCTGCCACCTCCAGCTCTGTCTCCTGCTTTGTGGTCAGTGCCACCGTCTCCAGCCCATATAACTTAGCTGGTCTCACTACCGTCCTGTAGACCTTCCCTTTCACTATTTTGCTGATACCCGTCTGTCACAAATTACTCCGGAGATTCTTCTCCATCCGTTTCACCCTGCCTGCACTCTCTTCTTCACTTCTCCTCCACAATCGCCGTTACTTTGTACTGTTGATCCTACGTATTTAAGCTCATCCACCTTCGCCAACTCTACTCCCTGCACCCTCACCATTCCACTGACCTCCCTCTCATTCACACACATGTATTCTTAGCATTAGCAGTAATATTAGCATTAACATGTTACAAAAGAATAATAATGATAGTAATAATACTACATTTTATTTATGTAGTGCTCAAGGTGCTTTACAGAGTCTCAGAAAAAACAGCAGGGTATATGTAACATTGGATACAAATTCTATGTGCGCTAGAGGGGCCCAACCCCACCTTGATAGCTCACTTTGCTCGATATCGGTCTCCGGGTATATTCCAACACGGTCAAAAGTCTGGCCCCGAGATTTAGATATAGTTATAGCAAATACTAAAGCTGTGGGAAACTATCGTTGATGCAAGATGAATGGTAGTCTACTTAGCTGAAGTATCGCCAGTATCTAACTTAATACGTGCAGGGAACATCACTTCTCCTGCATGATCACCAGTCATGATTTTGCTGCTAATTGAATATTTATGCAGTTTTACAATTTGTAAGCGTGTGTCATTAGTTGTCGATGTCTAACACTCACTTTAACTGCTACTGTTCTTATAGGAGCGGATGTATATAAGATATTTTGTTTGACGTATGCACGTTAAATTGGTTATATTGACATGAGAGTATCGCTGTATTACATTGACTTATTTGTTTGACACTTTTGCCCAAATTGACTTACAACATTTATGATACAATTGGTTACATTACTTTTGGTTTTCCAATTGGAGCACAGGCAGGTCCAGTGACTTGCTCATGATCACATGGTGTCAGTAGCAGGATTTGAACCCACAACCTCAAGTCCAAAGACTTAACCACCACACGACACTGTCTTCTCCTAATGAAGGTAAAAAAATTAATGATAGATAGATGTATACTATTTGATGTATGGTTTAGTGGAAAAATTAGCATGAAAACGTGAAACGATTTTGCTAATGTCTTTATACCGTATATAGAATATATATACTCACCTAAAGGATTATTAAGAACACCTGTTCAATTTCTCATTAATGCAATTATCTAATCAACCAATCACATGGCAGTTGCTTCAATGCATTTAGGGGTGTGGTCCTGGTCAAGACAATCTCCTGAACTCCAAACTGAATGTCAGAATGGGAAAGAAAGGTGATTTAAGCAATTTTGAGCGTGGCATGGTTGTTGGTGCCAGACGGGCCGGTCTGAGTATTTCACAATCTGCTCAGTTACTGGGATTTTCACGCACAACTATTCCTAGGGTTTACAAAGAATGGTGTGAAAAGGGAAAAACATCCAGTATGCGGCAGTCCTGTGGGCGAAAATGCCTTGTTGATGCTAGAGGTCAGAGGAGAATGGGCCGACTGATTCAAGCTGATAGAAGAGCAACTTTGACTGAAATAACCACTTGTTACAACCGAGGTATGCAGCAAAGCATTTGTGAAGCCACAACACGCACAACCTTGAGGCGGATGGGCTACAACAGCAGAAGACCCCACCGGGTACCACTCATCTCCACTACAAATAGGAAAAAGAGGCTACAATTTGCACAAGCTCACCAAAATTGGACAGTTGAAGACTGGAAAAATGTTGCCTGGTCTGATGAGTCTCGATTTCTGTTGAGACATTCAAATGGTAGAGTCAGAATTTGGCGTAAATAGAATGAGAACATGGATCCATCATGCCTTGTTACCACTGTGCAGGCTGGTGGTGGTGGTGTAATGGTGTGGGGGATGTTTTCTTGGCACACTTTAGGCCCCTTAGTGCCAATTGGGCATCGTTTAAATGCCACTGGCTACCTGAGCATTGTTTCTGACCATGTCCATCCCTTCATGACCACCATGTACCCATCCTCTGATGGCTACTTCCAGCAGGATAATGCACCATGTCACAATGCTCGAATCATTTCAAATTGGTTTCTTGAACATGACAATGAGTTCACTGTACTGAAATGGCCCCCACAGTCACCAGATCTCAACCCAATAGAGCATCTTTGGGATGTGGTGGAACGGGAGCTTCGTGCCCTGGATGTGCATCCCACAAATCTCCATCAACTGCAAGATGCTATCCTATCAATATGGGCCAACATTTCTAAAGAATGCTTTCAGCACCTTGTTGAATCAATGCCACGTAGAATTAAGGCAGTTCTGAAGGCGAAAGGGGGTCAAACACCGTATTAGTATGGTGTTCCTAATAATCCTTTAGGTGAGTGTAAAAAGTATTAAATAGAATAAAAGACAATAAACCAGACTAAAATACTAAATTCAATACTAGAAGAAAAGCATGAACAAATAACATAATGTGTGATATAATACACACAAAAATTATTCTGAGCATCTGAACAGAGAGAGGATCTGAAAGAAGGGACAGAGTGTTTGGTTAAGTTAAACGCCTTCCTGAACGGATGAGTTTCAAGTTGTTTCTTAAAAGAATGAATTGGGTTAGCTGATCTGATTAATTCTATTAGAACTGTAATCCTATTTTTACCTTTTGCTTTATTTTATTTCAAAAAACTATAAAATAAGGTTTAGTGTATAGCTAGATATAATTTCATAGGATATACAAAATGTATTCTTACTGTAAATAATCGTCTTATACAGCGCATCAGGACTACACCGATGACATTAAAGAGAAGTAGCAGATCTTATTTAGACCCCTGAAAGCCCGCAGTAATATTATGTTACTTACTTTTTTGACCTTTTGGTTGTAGCCAAGTTACTGGTGCATGACAGCACTTTATAGAACATTGCAGTAAGCTGAGGAGGCAGCAGAGCGAGACGGAAGTCTCTGAAATATTATCAAACCTCTTGCCGATAAAGTAAATGACCTCCTTTAAAAGCTCAGCACAGTGTGTCTTATAAACTAGTCTGCATTTTATGAATAAAGCCAAAAGTGTTTTGAAAGGTGTTTTGCATAGGAACATTTCTGGTAATGTTAGTTGCTAGGGAAAAAAATGCAAGGTTATCTATTATAGTTTATATAAAAGAATAAACACTGTTCAGGTTTGAACAGCAATCACCTTTTAAATGTGATAGCAGCAAAACATTATTAATTGTTCTCATAAGATTTACACTAAATAGTGCAGGCTTCTTCAAAACACCCACTACACCCAAGTGACCCATTTCTTTTGAAGTCATTTGTCCTGGTAAGGGTTGTAGTACAAAACACTGATTACGATAAACGTGAGATTTGCACGCCTTTTTTTCTGTCCTGGGGTCTCCTCCCAGGTTGTTCAGTGCTGTCACACTTTGACTCCATTCTGTCTCTGGTTGCCAAGTCATTAGAGATTGGATGGAAGGGTTGCTTTGGCAGTGAAACAGGCCAATCAGAATTCGATTTCAGTAAGCTGGTCACTTACAGCTATTACGAGTCAGCTCAAATGGAGCATTTAAAGGAATGTTCCACCCAAAAACAATATATCTTCAAAATTTTACTTTACCCCAGGTGCTTTTAGTGACAAGAAAGTAAGCTTTTTAGCTAACATTTTAATTCAGAAACTTGGTAAGAAAGTTTATGATTCAACGCTCCTGGCAGGTAGCAAATGGAGAACAATAGCAATCTCAAATCCATGGAAAAAAAACTCACATTATTTGTGGTCGTATAATCCACATGTAATGTCAAAGTCAAATTTTGTTTATAAAGCACATTTAAAACAGCCTAAACAGAAACAAAGTGCTACACAAGATAAGTGAAAAGAAACAGTTAAAATAAATGTCACACATGAGTCCCAGAGGACGTCCTCACGGGGTCGATCCAGGTATGTGATAACCCACCGGGAAGAGATGGCGCACTGCTGTTAATGTTCTCTTCTCCTTCTCTCTGCAACTTGGAGAAGTTGCCCAGTGAGGGTTCTTAGTGCCTTTCGAGGCCCGGGTGCATGGAGCCCCCAAAAACGACCGACCATTTTCTTAAGAGCCAAGAGCTATTTCTGTTGTATTATCCAAGAGGCTGTTTTTCTTTAACATCTGCTGGCATCAATGCCAATGTTTTTT
Source organism: Polypterus bichir lapradei (assembly GCA_026402145.1). Taxonomy (NCBI): domain Eukaryota; kingdom Metazoa; phylum Chordata; class Cladistia; order Polypteriformes; family Polypteridae; genus Polypterus; species Polypterus bichir. Next base: position 7,368,067 of record JANRMT010062823.1, read on the forward strand.
TTTTTTTTTTTTCTTTATTAAATTCAAAGATTATAGGAAGATCCAGTTCATGTTCCAAATTTTCAAAGTTGCCGTGCCTGTCATTCCACACCCGGCTACAAGACACATAACAAAACCACAATCATGGGAAGCCGTACGTCAAAGATATACTTAAAATACCCACCCACACACATACATATTCTTAATCATGAATATACATGAACCAACATATGCAAACATAATGTTTAATCTCCTATGGGGTCAAAGACCAACAAAAAGAAATAACTTGTTAATGATAACTTAAAGTGGACCTAATTAGCAGATATAAAATAATAGGTTAATGAAACGGCCTGCTTCAACCTCAACCATGGCATCACTAAGAGCATCTGGCTAATAAACCGCAGTGCTCTCATTGGCGGGTAAATGTGAAGGAGCTCCGAATGATAAGAGGGGGGCATTCGTTTCAAACATTGTAAAACAAGTGACAAGATTTCAAAATCAATTCTGTAGAAGACAAGAAGCCAGTGGAGCGAGGTCAATATTGGTAAGATGTGGTCATGCAAGCAGCAGTGTTCTGGACGAGTCGCAGGTGTTGTAACGATGTCTGATCGATACCTACGTAAAGTGAGTTGCAGTAATCCAAGCGGCCTTTTTAAAATCACTAAAGTCATCCATTCATTTGCTGAATATGTTCCAAACATGTATTTTCACAAAAATATTTTTAAATAAACCACTTCGGGAAAAAGCTCTCATGAATGATTGAGGGACACACACACACACACCCACATGCAAACAAACGTCCGAACTGAAGACCTGTCTATTCTTCTTACATCGGTCCAAGGTCTTGTTTCTTCAATTTAAAAATACAAAATTGTGGGAATGCATTGTACTGTTTACAAAGTATGCTGCTTTGTTTGGAAGTAAATGTAATAACATTTTAGCAAAAAATGTGTACTTTTTGAACATTGAATTGCAACATGAGAACTTTTTTTCTTTTTTCAATGGCAATCTTACACATTGTTTACTGCTGTTGGGTATTGGTGATCATTATGGTTACATTATATGATAAACTATGTGCCATTGCTATGGAGCAAAGGACTGCATATCCCAGCTGCCCCAAGGGTGTTGCTCTATTGGTTGTCAGCAGAGGACATGGGGGCTGCTGGGAAGAAGGCGGGCTCTTAAATGGAGGAACTGGCAAGATGTTAGAGGATCTGTTGTTTGTCTGACAGTTCCGTTGCTGTATTCACCTGATGGATTACCTGGGGTTTGTCTTTGACTAGTGTTCCTGGATGGATATATGGTCTGTCTCGTGCCCACCAGTTTTGCATGAGTGAACAGATTGGTAGCAACTTCATCTAAGGGAGCGCTCCCTTTCACCACATCCTGCACCACTTCTGGAAGTGCCAGGACAAATTTAATGTTCATCTTAGTGGACTGTTCACAGGATTTTACAATCTCCAATCCTAATCTGTTGCTGCTAAATTTGGACTGGGTTTTGTTATACGTGCGACCGCTGACTAGGAATCGAGGGTAGGAACTGTTTATCGTTAGCTGCTTTTTGTTGTGTTATTATTTGCCGTCACTATAGGGGAGAAGGGTGGGTTAAGTTTAATTGCCATTTCCACTTCATTTAATATACTACTATCATTGCTTTAATCTGCTGTATAACTGAATCTCTGTGAGTGAGTGTGTGCGAGTCAGGCCAAGGCTGGGGTCCTCATCGAAAAAATAAATAAATCACCATCCCTATAATGGTGTGAATCGTAGTGGCTCCCTGGCTGCTACAACCGTTTTCTCTTATTCTACAAAACATGTGTAACCATTCGGGGGCATCACTGGGCCCCAAACTTCAAACACAGTAATGCCCAACACACCTTTAGGTTTAAATAAAAGATATTTATTAAATCACAGCACCTTCACAAATAATCACCCTTCCAAAAATGAATCACAGCTCCAATAAATTAACCAGATTCGTCCTCCTTCAGTCCTCCAATTGAGTGTTGCCCATTGAGTTCCTCCCAACTCTGACTCCCCAATGTGAGGTGGCGGGCTTCTGGCGCCACATAGCGTCTTCCTGGAAGCACTTCTGGGTCATATAGAAAGTAGGGAGGTCCTCCCCTGAGAACACCCAGGGACCTCGACAGGGTTGCACTTCCATGCTCCAACTCCCAAGCACCCCTGTGGGTGTCCATCTAGGTTGCCACAAGAGGACCACTGCCATCTGCCATATTGAGGATGCAACTGCTCCCCACTTCTGGCTTCTACTGGTCCAAGTATTATTTTGTTCCTACCAGGCACAAAGTAATTTCTCTGTCCAACCAGCCAACTCATCTGTCCTTCTATTCTGGCCATCCGTCTAGGTAAGAAACCATCCTCCTTCCCAGCCAGGATGCCTGTTCTCCTTCTACATATGGAATTAAACATTTTTCTCAGGCATACAATACAATACAATACAATACAGTTTATTTTTGTATAGCCCAAAATCACACAGGAAGTGCCGCAATGGACTTTAACAGGCCCTGCCTCTTGACAGCCCCCCAGCCTTGACTCTCTGAGAAGACAAGGAAAAACTCCCAAAAAAACCTTGTAGGGAAAAATGGAAGAAACCTTAGGAAAGGCAGTTCAAAGAGAGACCCCTTTCCAGGTAGGTTGGGCGTGCAGTGGGTGACAAAAGAAGGGGGTCAATACAATACAATACACAGAACAGAACAAATCCTTAATACAGCATAATAATACAAATTTTAGAAGCACGGAGCAGAATTTAACATTAGATGATATCCCATAATAAGATTTGGATATTTTTAGAGTCCTGGAGACCTCATCCATCAAGCTGCCTCCCCATTTGGCCATTCCACGGCTGAAACGTTGCTCGGCCAGCCAATCCGATGAAAGAACCCCTTTTTCCCATGATTCCTGTGATCCTCCATCAGGGATGACTTTACCATAGGCAGGCAACAACTTGGCAGGTGGGCCGTGGCACCAATTGCCACATTTGAGTACTGAGAACAGAAACAGAATAGGTGAGGGTTAGTAACAAATTATAACAATCATCACTATAAGCACTTGGTATCAGTAACAGTTCAGCAAAATATCATTTTTGCATGAAAAATTCCTTTAACTCTTCAAACAAATGATGTAAAGAGATATTTTAATTAACTCTTTCAGGGCGAATGTCGACTTTTGTCGAAATTCAGGGGTAAAGGATGGTAATCAGCCATTAACGGCGACAAAACTCGCTATTATGTTTTAGTTCAACTCTTCTTGCTAGAAGGAAAGGTTAGCTTCATTGATTTGACCTCAATTACCTGCGCAAGAGCAAACCAACTCTAAAATGGCATTGAAACCTCCGACTTTGATGACAAGAGGTACGACTCAAATTGCGTCGCCCTGCCATGCAAAGACAGGCCAGGCAGCCGGCCCACCACACATTCCTACTGGCCATCGAGCTGCCCATACACAGCCACCAGAGACACTGAAAGGGCGCTGACAGCAGCCACAGCAACAGATGTTTTATGTTGATTTCCATGTGAAGCCTTTGCTTTGTGTGCTTTTCAGAAAATGGAGTTGCCTGCAAAAAAAAAAATTCAGCCCTCAAAGAGTTAATGCCACAATACTGTAATAATAATGATAATAATAAGTTGTATTTATGTAGTGCGTTTCATACACTCAAGAACACTTTACAATTCAATAAACACATTAACAAAACAATAGAAATTACATACAAGAAAATTAATAATACTCATTGAAGAGATGTGTTTTTAAAAGGAGTTTGAAATTAATAATAGATTTTTCCTTGCGAAGGCTGAGAAGGAGAGAATTCCAAATTTTAGGGGCTATCACACTGAAAGTTCTGCCACCCATAGTTACTAACCTGTATTTAGGTACAGTGAGTAAGTTAGCGTCCGACAATCTTAATGCACGAGCAGGAGTGTAAGGAAGCAGCAGCTCAGACAGATAATGAGGGGCTAAACCATGAAGGGCTTTAAAGGTGAGAAGAATAATTTTATAATTGATTCTTGAAAAGGCTGGTAACCAATGCAAATCAAAGAGGGCAGGAGTGATGTGAGCAGATTTTGTAGTGTGTGTGATGTGGAGCCGACCCGGACACAGACAGGCGGACATGCTGTTACTCACCACCACACGTATTTTATTTACAAATATTTACAATAATTATGGTCACTAAGACCCAGTCCCGTGCACAAACCCCAATAGTCACAGTCCTGGCCACACAATGCCTTCTTCCCGGGCTCCACTCCCTCTTCTGCCTCGTCCGTCTTCCACCCGACTCTAGCCCTGAATGAAGGGAGACGGCCCCTTTTATACTCTCCCGGATGAGCTCCAGGTGGTTCCCGGCATTCCCCTCTTGGCCACACCCCAGCGTGGCGGAAGCAGCCCTCCGGGTATCCTTCTAATTCTTCCCCCCAGCACTTCCTGGTGTGGCGGAAGTGCTGAGGCCACAAGTCCCCAAGGCATTGGGGCGCCTCCTGGCGGTGACCATGGGCCCCTACAGGGTGGGGCTTCCACGCCCTGAACCCGTGGCCCCCAAAGCAACCAGGAAGGCAGCCCCCACGTGATCCCAGATGGGCGCATGCCCACTTCCAGTCCTTCAAGGTGTCCCGGCCGGGTCATCGCCCCTGACATCCTCGACAGTAAGTAAACGAGCAGCAGAATTCTGAACATATTGTAATCTAATGATATATTTAGTCGGGAGGCCATAAAACAAAGCATGAATGAGTGTTTCAGTATCCTTCACACTGAGGAAAGAACGCAGATGAGAAATGTTGTGAAGATGAGAAAATGCTGTCTATACTATTGAGCTAATGTGTGGTTGAAAAGTAAGAAGCTGATCAAAGATGACACCCAAATTACGGACTAATGATGAGGGTCCAACCAGAATCCCATCGACATCAATTTTTAGCCCACGAAGGGTATGTATGTTATGGGTAGCCCACATCTGAAATGAAATAACAAGTATTTACAAATGTAACTACATTATAGAATCCTTGCTTTTCTGCAGTCAAAAAATGACTGGTCATCTAATGCAACAAATTCCATTAAAATGTGAACCTTTGAGCAAGTAATTCAAAAAATTAAAAAAAGCAGTTTAACATTAATCTTTGTAAAAGAACCACACTGGGCAAGATAAAATTTAGTCTGGTGAACTCCATTTATTAGGCACCTCTATGAAATGAAATGACAACAGAAAACTATAAATAAGATGACGTGGGCCTTGTAGGTCTGTTCTTCTCAAAATGTATTGCTCCTGCAGTAAGAGTCCTTTTCTTTCAGTTGCAGGCTCCTAACTGAATGCTGAGTTCTGATGACTGCTGTTCTTTTAGGCAGGAGAAGTTGGGAGCTTCAGAGGAAAAGACGTCAACGTTCTTTTGTCTGATCATCCTCCATTCTCAGGGTAAAGTGTAAGATGGAGCTAGTTACAGCGGTGACCCATGGTCAGTTGGTGAATTGCATTCCATAACACAGCCCTGTAGATGCACCCTGCTCACACATGTCCAACCATTTAATTATTAAAAAGCAACATTTAGCCAACTATTTTAGCAAATTCTGTCAACTGTTGTGCATGATCCGCTGACATTAGCTTAGATTAACTGATACTAAAACAAGTGTTTTCAACATGTTCTTATAGTTATTTATTTATTTTTTTAATATAATGATAGGGGTGGAACCAAATCTGAATACGGTATTCAAATAAGCACAAATAGTGGATTTTTATGAATATTTATTTTGTACGACTTTTTTGCCATTTATCTGTATTCGGAAAAAATAACGTAAAATCAAATAGGTCCTGTCTGTGTCTGCCAACTTGCGCTTAAGCTGCACCCCCACTGACTCGAGCACGTGGTGAAGCTCCGCTTTCACTTTTAGGAAAACGTTGGACTTTGTGAGGCCATATTATATTTTACCCCGTTGGACATGCAATATGTTACGTGAATTTTAAAAGGCAGAGTAATAGTTTAGTTCACCTACACGCTGATTATACAGTCACCATTTGTGTCACACGGTTGGAAATAGAGCTATAATTTATATGTATACTTGCATATATTTAATTTCTTTTTTGACTGCGAGGATATTAGTATATATGGTTATACGTGTTTGTTGCTGGGTATAACTCAATAAAGTGTATTTAAATAAAAAGTCTTCATAATTATTTTATTTTATTTAAGAACACTGTAATAGCCTAATATAATGCATGCAAAATTGTAAAAAGTAAACTCATGGGTCATTTATTCTCACTCCTTAAAAAATACAAAATAAACTGAACATGAACTCGTTCAAAATTGAAATGGTGAACTATGAATGTGAATTTATTCATTTTAATCTGTGTGAATTGAACTTTGAGCGAGTTCTTGTGACGTGTGAACTTGCACAACCCTGCCTTTTGCTTGAGACCGAACAGGTTTAATTTTCCGGTCTGTCGGAGTACAAGATGTCCTTAAGTCCTGTGGCGCGTTTGGTTGTTCTCACTCTGGACAACTTCAAGTGCTGCTATGTCTTTCTTGTAGCATGGTGACAAGAACTGCACACAATACTCCAGATGCAGTCTCATCTTTTACGACCTGAGCATAACATCTCTTGACTTATATTCAACAGTTTATATTTAACAGTTAAAGAATCAATGTTAACTTTGCGTTAACAAATTACTGAGTAGAAGGTCAGTGTGATATTTAAGCTTTTTATTTTTAATAAATTTGCAAAAGTTTCTAAAATCTTGTTTTTGTTTTCTTATTCTAGGGTATTCAGTGTTGCTTGATGCAGGGGGAAAATTAATATTTTAGCACAATGCTACAACATAACAAAGTGTGAAAAAACTGAAGGGGTCTGAATACTTTCTGAAACCGGTGTATGTAACTGATCTGACTTGTTTCATAAATCTATATGGCAACATGATTTGTGGTGTTAATTCCCATAATGCAATCCTTGTTGGAGATCTAATCAAACTCCCTGACCAATCTTGTTATGTCAGGTGTTCACAACGACGATTACTTTCGTTATTGTGGATTTCTTCGGGTTGTCATGTAGATTAGCCCAGATATTACACAAAGTAATAAGATACTGAGTTACACTCAGAAGCAGAGATACTGGAGTTGTTATTGACAAAAAGATTTGAACTTGGGACACTGTATTTGTGAGGCAGCAGCACTAACATAAGAAGATAAGAACATAAAAAATTTGACAAATTAGATGGGACCATTCAATCCTTCAAGCTCATTTTTTTAGCTAACAATAATAGTAACAATCATTCTCTACATTTATATAGCACTTTTCTCACTACTCATAGAGCTTCATTGAATGGTGAGCCACTTTAGCCGTCACTAATGTGTAGCATTCACCTGGATGATGTGATGGCAGCTATTTTTGTGCCTGAACACTCACCACACATGAGCTATTAGGTGGAGAAGTGGTGAGAGATAGTTAGCCAATTAGAGACAGGGGTTGATTAAATGGACAGAATGACCAGGCCGTAGTGGGCAGTCTAGTCTGGACATCAGGATACATCCTACCCAGGGGAATCTTTAATGAACTCAGAGAGGCATGACCTCGGTTTTACGTCTCATCTGAAGGACAGCTCCATTTTTTCATCACAGTGTCCCTGTCACTGAACTGGGGGGCATTGGGATCCACATTCAAACCACAGAGTAAGCAACACCAGCTGGTTTCACCAACACCTCTTCCAGTAGCAACCCGACCTTCTACTAGATGGTCTCCAGTCCAAGTTGTGGCCGAGCGTGGATATGCTTATCTTTAGGTGGATGATGTGTCTAAGCTCTACTAATATCTTATCCAGACACTTCTTAAAGTCTGTCGAGGTTTCTGCTTTAGCGACATCACTCGATAATTTGTTCCAGATTTGAACAACTCTTTAAAAACAGAACTGCTTGTTTGCTTCAGTCTTAAATAAACTTCCCCTTCATTTCCACTGCTGCCCTTGAGTACACAGTTCAAAATTTTTTCAAAATAGTTTGGTTAGGTCTAATTTATTGACACCTTAGAGAATTTTGAAGACTTTGATGAGGTTCCCAAGAAGTCTCCATTGCTAAAAACTAAACAGGTTTAAGTACTCAAGCCTGTCAGAGGAGGACATGTCCTTAAGTCTTGGTGGCTCTCCTCTGAACAGCTTCAAGTGCTGTTATGTCTTTCTTGTAGTGTGGTGACCAGAACTGCACACGGTACTTCAGATGCGGCCTCACCAGTGCATTATACAGTTTGAGCATAATGTCCCTCGAGTTTTACAGTATAACCTAACCCACTGTGTTATTTCATGTTAAAATAGGAATCTTGGAAAGTACTGTGTGTGAGGCAAAATACTATTTAATGTTTACTACAATTTGAACAATTAAGTCCACAATGTAATTGATTAAAATGCACCTGAAATATTATTTAACCATATTCTTGTAGCAACATTAAAATATTTAAAAAAATAATCTGTGGTGAGTGTATGCAGACATTTTCCAGTTCTTGAGTCCTAGAAAAGTGATGTTTTATTGGCAAAATGTCTAATGCCTTATTGATTAGGGGCTGATTGTCTGCAGTGCTTGACATCTTCGTTCACTCCGTGACAGAATCAAGGCTTTGGGTAACAGCTACCCATGCTGAATTAGATTCGCCAAGGACTCTAACTTGACACTGAAAAGATAGGCTTACCCACGTTAAAGACGTTTGTTTAAGAAGCATTTCCATATGTTTATTTATGTATGGGAAAAATATTATTTTGTAGTTCAGGGAAAAATATTATATTGTCACTTAGTCACAATCAGTGACAGATAATACATTTCAGAAACAGTCTTGTTGTATGTGAGTTTAGCAAACAGTAAAATGCCTTTCTAGTGGATGAAAAGAATACATTAAAAGTGAACCAGAAATGATGTTTATATACAGAAGATGAAACAACTCTTTTGAAAAAGGGTTTTCAAAATTAATTTATTACAGAAGAAAACCAAGTACAAGACGTTTAGTGGCTGACAAGGATATTACATTACGACTGAAGGTGGTCGAGGGCATCGCAGACCCCCAAAATACAGAGAAAATAAAGCCATATGTATAAAAAGAGTTGGATGTAAAGTGCTACTAATGTGACAGCCGCCATAATACCTGCACTGCAGAAGAGGTCATCTACTTGAAGCAAAGCATGTTTTTGGCCCAACCAGTACTCTAGGAAATGCTTGGATTGCTGCTGGAAGAGGTGTTGGCAAGGCCAGCAGGGGGACACTTACCCTGTGGTCTCAATGTGGATCCCAAATACATTGATGGGGACACTATGCTGTAAAAATGGTGTTGTCCTTCAGAAGAGACCTAAAACTGAGGTCCTGGCTTTTTATGGTTGTAAAGAGTAGGGGTTTTCCTGATGTCCTGGTTAAATTCCCCATTATGGGTTGGTCATTCCTGCCACCTAATAATCCTCCATTTCTAATTGGCTAACTATTTCTCAACCTTCACTATTCATTTTGCATCGCCTATCCACAGTTGGGTCATGGGGGCAGCAGTCTTAGCAGTGAGACCCGTATGTCTCTTTCCCCTGCCACACTTACAACTCATAACTCATTGTGAATTTCCCCTTGGGATTTTTTGAGATTTCTTGGGATTTTTGAGGCGTGCCTAGATCACAGCAACACAAGGAGCCCAGAATGGAAAAAAGGAACGACGAGGAGACGCTGACTGGAATTCCACGATTTTGACACAACTTCTGTTGGGAAATGAGTGTCCGGTGAATAGACTGCATTGGCGGACAGTTGGACGATTAATTGTTGGGGTAACACAGTGCGTAAACTGGACTCTGTACCACTAAAGGTTGTATCCTCCAATCCTTGTTTTTAATGGACTTTTAGAGTGTGGACTGTGTGCTTTACTTTTTAAAAAAGGAATTTTGTTCCTGATATTGTTAGATTTTTTTTTTTATGTTCATTTATCTTTTTAATGTACTTTATATTGTCTTGTGTAATAGCAGTTAGTGTTGCTTTTCTTGAAATTACTGTTGTGTCTTTCTATGTGTGTTTACTCACCACTCAATTTAAAGAAACCTGTGTGTTATTATCAGTAAATTTCAAGAGTTCCCCGTCTCTTAATAAAACTGGGTAGCGAAGTCGGATAGTTTAATGGTGTCTAAGTTAGATTACCTGTAAGTGTGATCAGACAACTGTCACACAAGGAACGGTTGCTTTTGTAAAGCCAGGTTTTCAGAAGCCAAGGAATCATATGGTTAAGATTATTTTTTGTTTCGACATGTTTTTAATAATTCTAATTATGAAATTCTCCTGTGCTACCATCTTGTTTTTCTTATGGGCGTTACTATTTTGAGACCTTTCAGTTTATGGTTGCCATGATATTGCTAGGCAAGGCCAACTAGAAGTGTGACATCACCAGTTTGAGAGGATAAAGGTCAGCGTCATACACTTCCTGATAAGTCAACAATTTAGATGTAATCATGGACTCTGACCTAACCTTTAAATTACATATTAACCAGATTACAACACTCTTAAAAATACTGGTTCTTTAATGGTATTTTATGGTACTTCACTGGGTTTTGTGGTTTCTTGTAGAACTATACCTTGAGCAACAACCATGTCATTCTGGGAAGGAGTCTTTACATATGAAGTTGGCTCTTTGTGCTTTAAAACACAATAATATGTAGGGAAAAAAATAAATTTTTAACATGTGGTAGACTATCTAACAATAATAATAATACTAATAATAATAACTAGGGAGCCCTGCTCCCTGCTCGCTTCACTTGCCAACCGCTGGACGGGTGCTACATGCTAGTCATTTCTCGGCTCTGCCGCTCGCGTATGGGGAAGCGGATTGTTACATACAGCATGCATAATAGAACTAACTATTTTACATTACAGCGAGTAATTAACCATAGTAAAAAATAGTAAAATGTAATAAATTCAAAGATAATTATGTTTCATGTTGCATTAGAGGTATTTGTTGCATTATATTTAGGTCTTGAGAACTAAAGATAGAACATTATTTGTCCCCAGTGGGAAATTTGGCTTTTTAAAAGGTTGATTGCTTTTTTAAAAGGCGTTTCTGTCTTCTTGATGGAAGCAAAAAATGAAAAGCATCTGCACAGATAGATCAGAAACAAAACAGAGATCCCAGGTACATGGAGCCGCTACTTCAGAAAAAAATTCAACTAGCCGGTTAAATGCTGTTGGCGCGTGGCTAGGCCACTCAGTGCTACAAGGTCGAAGCTGTGTGAGTGTTTTCACAGAGGCCCAGTCTTCATGGCATTGATTGGCAGTGCTACACAGTGGCTGTCACTACCCGATGTGCGCTACATAGCAAGGAGCATACATACTTTTATCCACACAACGTATGAATCTATACAAGCACACAGAAGTATTTTCATAATATTCTCATTGTGGTCGGCTAATACACCCCTCAAATGAAAATATTGCGATTTTTTTTTTCTTTTTGAATTGCATAAGGGGTGTGTATCAGTCTGGAATGGTTATTAGGTAGTGTATACACCGTATATTTTTCACACATGCACAAAGCAGATCAGGCAGCAATGTGAAGTGTGAGGTGAAGTATGTATATTGGACAAGAAATGCAGATCAAGTAGTGACCTTCCCATCCAACATGACTGCTACAGCTCTGTGATATCACACTGGCCTTTCAAAGCATCATGGGGAGCTGGAAAAAAAGTTCACCAAAGCCGGCCACATGGATGATTTTCTGGAAATAATTTGACAAATAAGCTCGATTGTGAGCCCAGCAAATTTGCTGCATAAAATACTTTGGCAAATTTTATCAATCTACTATACCGTACTGTGAGATATCTCCAGTGTGGCAAAAAATGCAACCCTATTTGCAATAATAAAAAAACCTGTATACACTACTTATGCATATATACAAACATTAAATAAGAAAGAGAATTTTTGCTTTGCATTTTAATGTCATATTGGTAGATTATTAACCTTTTTATATTAGCTGTGGCCTTAAAAACATCCATCCATTCATTATCCAACCCGCTATATCCTAACTACAGGGTCACAGGGGTCTGCTGGAGTCAATCCCAGCCAACACAGAGCGCAAGGCAGGAAACAAACCCCGGGCAGGGCGCCAGCCCATCGCAGGGCACACAAACACACACACACACCCACACACCAAGCACACACTAGGGACAACTTAGAATTGCCAATGCACGTAACCTGCAGGCCTTTGGACTGTGGGAGGAAACTGGAGAACCCATAGAAAACCCAAGCAGACATGGGGAGAACATGCAAACTCCACGCAGGGAGGACTCGGGAAGCGAACCTAGGTCTCCTAACTGCGAAGCAACTTAAAAACATTAACATTTACTTGATGTAAAATGAATTTTAGTAACCCAGGGTGTCCGTTGATTTCCCTGATCAACCTTTAAACTTCGCCCATGCATGTATTAATATTGGAGATATCCTTCATAAACATTTTGCACCCATGTGATTCTTATCTTTTCAGTTTTTCTGTACCATATGTGATCTTTGTATGTGGATATGACAATTGCGTTACTTCTCTGGTCATTCTTAAATGTGTTGTTCTTTCCTCCTAGATGCAAGCAGTTACCTGGCTGATTCTGTTCCCTGAAGACATCATTCAGAGTTATGGTCCATTAGATGTTTTCTGAAAAGAGAAATACATTACACATGGTTTTAAATATCCTTAGATGTAGCAAATCCTTAAGCCCTCATTTAATAAAATGAAAGCTCCACATTTCTTAATCATAAGAGACAAGAGTCCTAATGTGGATTATTGTAGGCTGACTTGAGATAACAGGAAGCATATGTGCAGAACAGAGCCAGATGTAATTATGAGCCATGGACCACGCTGGAGGTGCTCAGAATCAGAATATTTAATGATCTTATTTTTCCGCTGAGAAACATTTTTGCAACACCAAAAAAATGTCAAAAGTGATCATTTCTGGCTGAGTTCTTTTCATGATTTTTTTTAAATGAATTTCATTTTTCAAATATGAAGCGGTGATACCATGACCAAACCTGAATAATATATCACTGAGTTTGAGAAAGATAAAGCTGATGTTATGGACAATGAAAATTTGGGAAAAGGTTATAGAGAGGAGGCTTAAGAAAAAGACCACCATAGGGGAGGGGCAGTTTGGTTTTATGCCAGGGAGAGAAACAGCTGATGCAGCTCTTAGAGAATTAACAAGATAAACAGAAAGGTCTGCTTATGGTGTTTACTGATTTGAAGAAGGTTTATGATAGAATGCTTGACAACATCGTGTGGCATGCTTCTAATGAGACAACGGATGGTGTCCAGGGGGATCTCCTCCCAGATCTGGACCAGGGCATCACAGAGCTCCTGGACAGTCTGAGGTGCAACCTGACGACGTTGGATGGACCCAAACATATGTCCCAGAGGTGTTCTACTGGATTTAGGTCAGGCAAGCAGAGCGAGGGGGCCAGTCAGTGGTATCAATTCCTTCATCCTCCAGGAACTGCCTGCATACTCTTGCAACATGAGGCCAGGCATTGTCATGCACCAGAAGGAATCCAGAACCCACTGCACCAGCACAGGTTCAAGGGTCCAAGGTTTTCATCCCAATACCTACTGGCAGTTAAGGTGCCAGTGTCTAGCCTGTAGAGATCTATGCATCCCTCCATGGATATACCTCCCCAGACCATCACTAACCCACCACCAAACCGATTATGCTGAATGATGTTACAGGCAGCATAACGTTTTGCATGGCTTCTCCAGACCCTTTCACGTCTATCACATGTGCTCAGGGTGAACCTAAGCTCTCTCTCAGTGCCAGTGGTGGACCTGCCAATTCTGGTATTCTATGGCAAATGCTAACCAAGCTCTACGGTGCCGGGCATTGAGCACAGGGCCCACTAGAGGACGTTGGGCCCTCAGGCCACCTTCATGAACTCTGTTTCTGATTGTTTGGTCAGAGACATTCACACCAGTGGCCTGCTGGAGGTCATTTTGTAGGGATCTGGCAGTGCTCATCCTGTTCCTTCTTGCCCAAAGGAGCAGATATTGGTGGGTCCTGCTGAATGGTTAAGGACCTTCTACGGCCCTGTCCAGCTCTCCTAGACCAACTGCCTGTCTCCTGGAATCTCCTCCATGTCCTTGAGACTGTGCTGGGGGACACAGCAAACCTTCTGGCAATGATATGTATTGATGTGCCACCCTGAAGAAGTTGGACGACCTGTGCAACCTCTGTAGGGTCTAGGTATTGCCTTATGCTACCAGTAGTGACACTGACCATGGCCAAATGCAAAACTAGTGACAAAACAGATGAGGAGGGAAAAATGTCAGTGGCCACCACCTGTTAAAGCATTCATTCCTGTTTTGGGGGTCGTCTCATTGTTGCCCCTCTGCTGTTAATTTCATTAACACCAAAGCAGTTGAAACTGATTAACAACGCCCTCTGCTACTTAACTGACCAGATCAACAGCCCAGAAGTTTTATTGACATGATGCTATACTCATTAAAAAGTGTTCCTTGAATTTTTTTGAGCAGTATGTATCATGACTGGTGTCTCTGCTCTTAACAGTAAAACTTTGGCAAAGAAACACAGCTGCCTTTCAGAAACTCCCTCTTAAACTATATTTCAATAGGAAACAAACACACTCTCACCCGTCCCCTTTGCAAGATCAGCTGCAGGCTTTCAGGTTTACTGTGCGACATGCGTCTCGAACAAGGTTTGGAATAATTAAAAGACAGAGCCCTGGCCAACCGAACGGCTCACTCTCCTGTCCTCTCTCCCTCAGAGTGCCTCTGCTCCAGTCGCTGCCTCCGAGTCGTTGATGAGGAGGACTTTGTGTTCTTTTGACCTGGAGATGGGAGATGAAGTGTCATGTGTGAGAGCTGCTTTCTGTCTACTTTTCTGCTGTTGACAAACCCCATCTGGAAAATTTCTTGTGCTTGTACCTGCCAGTTCTGCAATATAAAGATATTACTCCTTGGAAACCGGTTCCCTTTTCTAGTCTCCTGTGCAACTTAGTGACCCAAGCTTGACATAAATGTTTGGGATAGGAATATAGATAACACACTTGTTAAGTTTGTAGGTATTACCAAGCTTGGTAGAATGGCAGATAATCTATAATGCATTGAGTCATTGCAGAAGTACTTGGACAGTGTACAGACATAGGCAAATTTATAATAGATGAAATTTGATGTAATTAGATACAGTGGTGTGAAAAACTATTTGCCCCCTTCCTGATTTCTTATTCTTTTGCATGTTTGTCACACAAAATGTTTCTGATCATCAAACACATTTAACCATTAGTCAAATATAACACAGGTAAACACAAAATGCAGTTTTTAAATGATGGTTTTTATTATTTAGGGAGAAAAAAAATCCAAACCTACATGGCCCTGTGTGAAAAAGTAATTGCCCCCTGAACCTAATAACTGGTTGGGCCACCCTTAGCAGCAATAACTGCAATCAAGCGTTTGCGATAACTTGCAATGAGTCTTTTACAGCGCTCTGGAGGAATTTTGGCCCACTCATCTTTGCAGAATTGTTATAATTCAGCTTTATTTGAGGGTTTTCTAGCATGAACCGCCTTTTTAAGGTCATGCCATAGCATCTCAATTGGATTCAGGTCAGGACTTTGACTAGGCCACTCCAAAGTCTTCATTTTGTTTTTCTTCAGCCATTCAGAGGTGGATTTGCTGGTGTGTTTTGGGTCATTGTCCTGTTGCAGCACCCAAGATCGCTTCAGCTTGAGTTGACGAACAGATGGCCGGACATTCTCCTTCAGGATTTTTTGGTAGACAGTAGAATTCATGGTGCCATCTATCACAGCAAGCCTTCCAGGTCCTGAATCAGAAAAACAACCCCAGACCATCACACTACCACCACCATATTTTACTGTTGGTATGATGTTCTTTTTCTGAAATGCTGTGTTCCTTTTACGCCAGATGTAACGGGACATTTGCCTTCCAAAAAGTTAAACTTTTGTCTCATCAGTCCACAAGGTATTTTCCCAAAAGTCTTGGCAATCATTGAGATGTTTCTTAGCAAAATTGAGATGAGCCCTAATGTTCTTTTTGCTTAACAGTGGTTTGCGTCTTGGAAATCTGCCATGCAGGCCGTTTTTGCCCAGTCTCTTTCTTATGGTGGAGTCGTGAACACTGACCTTAACTGAGGCAAGTGAGGCCTGCAGTTCATTAGACGTTGTCCTGGGGTCTTTTGTGACCTCTCGGATGAGTCGTCTCTGCGCTCTTGGGGTAATTTTGGTCGGCTGGCCACTCCTGGGAAGGTTCACCACTGTTCCATGTTTTTGCCATTTGTGGATAATGGCTCTCACTGTGGTTCGCTGGAGTCCCAAAGCTTTAGAAATGGCTTTATAACCTTTACCAGACTGATAGATCTCAATTACTTCTGTTCTCATTTGTTCCTGAATTTCTTTGGATCTTGGCATGATGTCTAGCTTTTGAGGCGCTTTTGGTCTACTTCTCTGTGTCAGGCAGCTCCTATTTAAGTGATTTCTTGATTGAAACAGGTGTGGCAGTAATCAGGCCTGGGGGTGGCTACGGAGATTGAACTCAGGTGTGATACACCACAGTTAGGTTATTTTTTAACAAGGGGGCAATTACTTTTTCACACAGGGCCATGTAGGTTTGGATTTTTTTTCTCCCTAAATAATAAAAACCATCATTTAAAAACTGCATTTTGTGTTTACTTGTGTTATATTTGACTAATGGTTACATGTGTTTGATGATCAGAAACATTTTGTGTGACAAACATGCAAAAGAATAAGAAATCAGGAAGGGGGCAAATAGTTTTTCACAGATAGATAGATAGATAGATAGATAGATAGATAGAACTTTTTGTCACCAGGAGGAAATAAAGTATTACATATGTAGGAAGTAGAAATAACAGCAACAACAACATTCATTTCTATAGCACTTTTTCATACAAATGATGTAGCTCAAAGTGCATTTACAAGATGAAGAAAGAAAAAAGAAAAAATTTAAAATAAGATTAGGCAATAGTAAGTAACAAAGAATAAAGTAAGGTCCAATGGCCAGGGAAGACAGAAGACAATTCATCAATGTGGGGACTGCATGGTGCTTTGATCAGGTGGTGGTGGCGCAGATGCATATTCAGAATATCAGGGTTACACTAAAATTAAACTATAGGAAAGCCATATTAAAATAATTGTTTTTAGCAGTTTTTAAAGTGCTCACTGTATTAGTCTGTCAAATTTCTATTGGTCAGCTATTCCAGATTTTAGGTGCATAACAGCAGCCTCACCAGTTCTTTTAAGTTTAGCTCTTGGAATTAGAGGCAGACCCTCATTTGAAGATCTAAGGCTATGATTTGGAGTGTAAGGTGACAGACATTCCGAGATATAGTATGGCGCAGAGATGATTTAAGGCTTTGTAAACTATAAGCAGGATTTTAAAGTCAATTCTAAATGGCACAGGTAACCAGTGTAGTGACATCAAAACTGGAGAGATGTGCTCAAATGTTCTTTTCCTAGTTGAGTTTCTGGCAACTGCATTCTGCACGCATTGAAAATGTAAGATTTGAATACACAATAGCAGGTCTGAAACTCGAGAATACTGGTACTGAGAAATATGTAGGAGTTGTAGTGGAGTCATCAGATTTAGGTGATGTTAAGGGTGGGTGTCCCTCATTTTTGACCTTTTGCGTTGTTTCTGAATTTGCCTTTGATTTCTTAGTGGGACTTTGTTTGCCAGTTGCCACAATGATAGTGCTGCTGCCTCGCAGTAAGGAGACCAGGGAGTTTGTTCTCCCCATGTCTGAGTGGGCTTCCTCCAGGTACTTTGTTTCCTCCCATTGGCCAAAGACATGCAGGTTAGGTGAAATGGCAATGCTAAATTGGTCCTGGCGTGTGGATGTGTGTGTGTGTTCACTCTGTGACAGACTGGTGCCCTGTCCAGGGTTTGTTCCTGCCTTATACCCTGGGATAGCTTAAGGCACCCACCACGTTCATGATCTGGATTAAGTGGGTTAGAAAATGACATGACCTTGGATTGCCTTTATTGTTTCAGGGAACACCTTTTGCTTATTTAGCTCCCTGGGACCTATTTTTGTTTCTGAGCATGTTTGTGATAAATGATAATAATATCCAATATTAAATATTTTTAATTTATAAAGAATCTGTGTTTTCCCTTTTACTAGTCGGGGTTTGATATTTTTTTCTTCTTTACAACAACAACAACAATTTATTTCTTGTATAGCCCAAATATCACTTAAGGATTGCCTCAATGGACTGTATGGCCCTCTAGTGGGCATATTGTGATATTTTGGGACTCTTTATGTTTGGGAACTCTCAAGTTCATTACATTTTTGGAAATATGCAGACCTTTACACTAAATCATTACTACGTTTAATATATGGTAGCTTTAAATTTGATTTAACTATACACTGCTGAGAATCTTTTTCAGGACCCTCAGCAGAGCTGAGTTTACAAAACATCAGGTGTTCACTTGGACCGCAGATGTTACATTACTAGGAGGGGTCTCGTTCTATACAGTGAATGATGTAGCAATTAAGCTGAACATGAAGTCTTATTCCTCTTGAGGAATGATGTTTATTAAACTTATGTGGTGAAGGAATAAAATAGGCCTGTAACAGTATAAGTAAACTGCAGAACTGCAAAGGATATTCAGTGGTCTCAGGTGGCGTAGCTTCAAAGCCAACAGATGTGCTTCATTGCCTGCAGTGTGCAAAATCCTTCACAAGGACTCCAAAATGATGGAAAGTTTTGAATTTTTTTTTATGCCAACGAGGAATTTGTTCACTTTACAACCTAACTGCAGGAGAAATCTGGTCAGAAAAAATTGCATTATTTATAGAATGAATGGAGTACTTTCGAGATAACTATATAATCACTGCTGAATAGGACACAATATAAAGTGCCCTCCGTAATGCGTAGTACAAAGACCCATTTTTTTCCTCGATTTGCCCCTCTACTCTATAGTTTAAAATTACAAATCAAACAATTCAGACATTGTGATTAAAGTACACATTGCAGACTTTCATTTGAGGGTATTTACATACATTTCGGTCATACAACACTTTTTCTACGTGGTCCCCCCATTTCAGGGTACCATGATGTTTGGGACGCAGCAATGGCACGTCTATTAAAGCCGTCATATTTAGTCCTTTGTCAGATGTCCTGTCTTGAAGTCTGCCATTCATAGACATGACCAGGTGCTTAGGATCTTCTCTGGTGATGATCTGCCAAGCCTGTAATGCTGCCATCTTCAGCTACTACTGGTTTTGGGGGTTTGTCCCCTTAAGTTTTCTCTTCAGCATGAGGAATGCCTGCTCAATTAGACTTAAATCAGGTGACTGACCGGGCCATTCAGGAATTTTCCATTTTTTAGCTTTGATAAATTCCTGTGTGGCCTTAGCAGTATAATATTGTAGGATGAAGCGCTGCCCAATGTGTTTGGAGGCATTTACTTGAACCTGAACAGATCAGATGTTTTGTATACAAACGTAAAATAGAATTCATTGTGTGACTGCCGTCAGCAGTTCCATCATCAATGAAGAGAAGTGTGCCAGGACCTGTGACAACCATACAGGCCCAAGCAATAACATCCCCCACTACATGGTTTAACTGTTGAGGTGGTCTGCTTCGGATCTCGGGCAATTCCTTTCCATCCCTACACTTTGATGTTGCCCTCACTCTGATGTAGGTTTATCTTTGCCTCATCTTTCCACAAGACCTTTTCCCAAAATTCTTCAGGCTCTTTTAAGTGTTTTTTTCATAAATTCCTCTTTGGGTGGGTGACTAGTGGTTTGCATCTTGCAGTGTGGCCTCTGTATTACTGTTCATGAAGTCTTCTGTTGATAGTCGTCTCTGACACATCCATATCTGCCTCCTGAAGACTGTTTCTGATCTGTCGAACAGGCGTTTGTGGCTTTTTCTTTATCATAATGGTAATAATAATAATAGATAGATAGATAGATACTTTATTAATCCCAAAGGGAAATTCACATACTCCAGCAGTAGCATACTGATAAAAACAATATTAAATTGAAGAGTGATAACAGTGAAGGTATAACAGACAGACAATTTTGTATAATATTAATGTTAATATAATAAAATAATAATAATAATCCTTCTATATAAAAGCGGTCGGGATTGTCCTTCCGTCCCATGAGTGCTATGCAGGTGCGGGGTTTCACACACGCCCCGTCCATTTTGCAATGCACGATGGGATTTGTAGTTTCGTTTTTCCAGGTAAAAGATGATTTTCTACTCCAGACAATATCTTGTGCAATATCTTATTCTTCTTTCTTACTATATAAAAGCGGTCGGGATTGTCCTTCCGTCCCGTGAGTGGAAAGCGTAGCTGTATCCCGCTTATCACAGACTTACTACTTGCAGCTTGCGGTACGAAGCGACATGATGTGAGCAGAGTTCTGGTGCTCCCATCCTTCCCTTGCTTTTGTGCACGATGCACTGGAAAAAGAGACAAAATTATGTCTCTGGAAATAATTAATGTTGCTGGAGTACAAATGCCTCACCGCGTAGTAAATATCAGGGGGGTTCAAAAGGGCGACCTCAATAGAGAAAAAAAGTTTAAATTTCATCACAAAAATAACAGAAACTACGAGTATTAAAGTAATACTGCTCAAATGCAATATAACCAAATTAATGAGTTTGTATAAAATATCAAATTGATCTACATATTGAATTGCCTTAAGAAGTGGTCAACTTAAAAGTCAGTCGCCTTAAAAGGCGGGTCAGCCTAGTAATAATAATAATAATGAGACAGCTGCATCACTGTCTGGTATGGCAACTGCAACATATCCGACCACAAGCGCAAAGGATAGTGAAGACAGCAGAGAACATTATTGGGGTGCCTCTCCCTTCACTACAGGACATATTTTACAAACGCAGTGTCCGCAAAGCCTGCAGCATTGTGCAGGACCCCTTACACCCCTCACATGGACATTTCACACTTCTGCCATCTAAGAGAAGATACTGCAGCATCAGAGCCAGATCTGCCAGGCTGCAGGAGAGTTTTTACCTCCAAGCTGTCAGACTCTTTAACACCATGCTGCCCCCTGGGATCTTCCACACGGCCTCAACCACCTCTAAAAACAGAACGTTTATACATGCAAGACACTTTCCTTAAAGACGAGTGTGCAGGTAGAATCTCATACTGACCTTTAAGGATTTTGCACACTGCACTTCTGACATTCTTTAATATCCTTCTGCTGTGAAACATTCTAACCTGTCATTGTTTACATGTCTTAAACAACTATTATCATACACTGATAATTTCTGTACTATCTATATCTATTATTTATTTATTAAATTACATATTTACTGACTATATTTATTATCTAGATTGCATAATACCATACATTGCATCAATGTTCATATTGCTTACTACACGTCAATATTTCTGCTAGTTCTTTGTCTTGTCTTGTTTGTGTTTTAATTTTAATTTTAAAACTTAATTTTAACTTTAAATTTAATTTTAATTTTTTATTTGCACTTAATGTTGTTACACTGTGGACCCTGAGCTTCGCAATTTCGTCTATCTATATACTTGTATATGGTTGAGATGACAATAAAGTTTGCTTTGACTTTGACTTGTCTTTTGATTCTTCTGCCATCACCAGTGGGGGTCTTCTTTGGCCTACCAGACCCTTTGTGATTACTGAGCTCACCAGTGTGTTCTTTCTTCTTAATGATATTCCAGACCGTTGTCTTCGGTCATTCTAAGGTTTTACCGATGTCTCTACTGGCTTTATTCTTGTGTTAGATAGATAGATAGATAGATAGATAGATAGATAGATAGATAGATAG
>JANRMT010062823.1:7399837-7444537 GCA_026402145.1 Polypterus bichir lapradei
GAGAGCGAGCGAGCGCGTGCTGCTGAGAGAGAGAGAGCGAGCGAGCGTGTGCTGCTGAGAGAGAGAGAGAGCGAGCGGGTGCTGCTGAGAGGGAGAGAGCCTGCTCATGTAGCTGAGCAGGGAGCCTGGGTGTTTTGTGTCAGTGTTATTCAATGTTTTTACATTAGTTTACTATTACACTTTGCATTCTATGGTGTAATTAACTATATTTGTGCTTAATCTTTACATATATTTACATATTTACATATATATTTACATACAGTTCATACGGTCTGGAACGGATTAATTGTATTTACATACAATCCTATGGGGGAAATTGCTTTGGTTCATGACCAACTCGGTTTACGACTAGAGTTTTGGAACGAATTATGGTCATGAACCGAGGTTCCACTGTATTCTGTATATGCATTTAATTATTGTTTTCATCATGGCTCCACAATCTGTACTAACCCCTACTTTCTCTGCTGGTTTTTTTCCTGTTTTCTATGGTGGCAATCTGCGCCATCACCACCTGATCAAAGCACCGTGATGTCCCTCCATTGATGGATTGAAGGTCAGATATCCACATGACCCTCATCATCTAATTCTTCCATGTCAAGCCTGAAAACCGTGAGGACTGATTAAGATCATTTATGTTAGATAGAGTGCCCAAGCATTCAAGAATTCAAGCTCTGGGACAACTCTCATTGGGCTCATTCAAATAGCTGGAGGTGATTCTACAATCATGAGCTATATCAGCTATAATTTTAAAAAGGCAAGCTGACCTCCCCTATGCTAACAGAGGTCCACATCAAACATATTACTGCCTTCTAGTAGATTGAGGTATTTCTTGTAAGTTAAATATCATTCCCAATTGAATACCACCTGTGATTGTTTTTTGAAGTTCTGCATTATTCAATGGAAGCATACAAACAAACTATTTCCCCTGGTAGTATTCTATCTCTTGACCTAATATGCTGATAGACTATAATCATGTCAGGGTTACTTTTTCTCAGGATTATTTTTTCAGGATCTTGTAGAGTCCTATCACTGTCCTGAGATGGTCCCTCTGCCCACTTATCCCAATGCTCAAACTTAGGATGGCACACTGGCTTGCCTTGCAGTAAGTAGAACAGGGTTTGTGTCCCAGGTCTGCATGTCTTCCCATGTCTGAGTGTTTTTTTCTTCAGTGTCCTCCTACATTCCAAAATCATGCAGGTTAAGTGCTGTATTGGTCCTACAGTGTGTGTGTGTTCACCCTGCAATGGACTGGTTCCTGCCTTGTACCCTATGCTTGCTCGGATAGGCTCCAGTCCCTTGCTCCCCTGCTCAGGATTGAGTGAGCTTTGGGAATGTTGTGGTATGGATCAAACTTAAAGCTGATGGAAAAGGATTGAAAATGGATACATACTTAATAATGTGGATAAATAACTCGGTGTACCTGCCATAAAAAGTAAAATCTGAAATGCAGAGCTACTGAATGACTGTCATTGTGGGCAATGCCATAAGCAGCTGCTAAATGAGAATGGCAGTAAATTTTATTTGCTATGTTGCAGGGCCTTAGGCATGTGTAAGACATGCAGTGTCAACAGGCATTATCATGGGAGACATAAAAATTGTGACAAGACTGTGCATTGGATCCCAGCTGACAGATCTCTTACAATATGTCACCTTGAACATTTGTATAAAGCAGAATAAAAAAAAAACTTTGAATTTTAACCGTAACCCTAATCCTAACCATAACTCGCCATGTCACAAAGCTTAAATCATCTCAATCTGCCTTGAATGTGACAATGAGTTAACTGTAGTCAAATCCACAGTCCACAGTCACCAGATCTCAATTCAATAGAGCACCTTTGGGATTTGCATCATGGATGTGCAGCCGACAAATCTGCAGCAACTGTGTGATGCTACTATGTCAATTTGGACTAAAACTCCTGAGGAATGTTTCCAGCACCTTGCTGAGTCAATGCCTCGAAGAACAATAGCAGTTATCAAGGAAAAAGGGGGTCCAACTTGGTACTAGCAAGGTGTACCTAATAAAGTGGCCAGTGAGAGTATATGTATTTGGTGATGCTTCAATTTGTTTGTGATTTTTAGTTGATTGTACAACGAGTGACACAATAGTCTTATTGGAGGATCACATGCAGTAGTTATGGTCGAGAGTATGAAGTCTTTTGGTGGTTGAAGTGCATTTTGCACAAAGGGGTTAATTGATGTGTTTTGATAAAGCGGACATGGTATTGAATGAAGTCTAAAAACAATCGTAAAAAACTGTAAACTCTATGAGTTCCTTGATGAACTTTATAGGCTTTTGCTCATTGCTGAAGGGAAACAGGATGCTGGGGTCGATGGCCCATATTATGTAGTCACATGGGACAATGTCTCATTCCATCACTCATCTGCAGCAGTGGAGTAGTTTTAGGGCTCATCCATGCATGTCCATCGAATTCCTTCCTCCATATTCATCATTCCTGAACCCTATTGAGGGGTTTTTCTTTCTGCCTGGAGATGGCAGGTTTATGGTCACTGACCCTACAACAGAATGTGTCACTGTTGGATGCTATGACTGAGGCTTGTAGGACAATCACAGCATCCTATTGCCAGGGCTGCATCAGGCATGCCCAGAAGTATTTCTCACGTGGCATTGCCAAAGAATGCAATTTATGTAATGCTGATGAAAACAAGTGGCCAAATACCCAGGATAAGCTCAATCAGACAGAGGAGATTTTGATTCCGATTCTCAAGTAAATGGCAAACCTTTTTAATACAAACTACACCCTAACTTCAATATACAGTATCATACGTACACTTAGACATGTTTGATTTCTTGCTCATGATCAGGTTTGTGTTTGAGTTTCACTGTACATGTATATGGTCCAGTGCAGTGAAATTTCATGTTAGTGCATATTCATTGTGATGAACCTCCAGGGCCCATACCCAGCCAGGACACCTTAAAAATGGAAGGACCTGGTGGAGAGGACTTATTTTGGACACTAGAGGGCAGCCCCCCCTGGCTTACAGCTGGTATGGAGCATAGAGGCTCAATCCTGCTGGTGCACGTGGCCACTGCCAGTGTGCACCTGGATGTTTGGCGAGTCCGGAAGAAGCTCAGTGGACAATACTCGAGGAGTCGGCAGGAGGTGGATGAAGCTTGCCGGGAGATGAGTGAAGGCAGAGAAAGAAGAAACAGAAAAGGCTATCAGGCTGGACTGTGCTATTGGGTGCTTTATGTACTGTGCTGTGGGGAACAGAGAAAGAGTGCTACTCCACGTGAATAAAACGTGTGCTGTGTGGCAACTTCGTGTCTCTGCCAGTCTGTGTCAGGTTAGGGTGGCTGTACGCAACCTGATGGTCCACAGCATCTTCTCGTTGTTACATTTCACTCATACTTTCTATAACAGTCTCCACTCCTCTGCTAACGCTTTCCACAAGATTTTGCAGTGGGTCTGTGAGAATTTGTGCCCATTCAGCCCAAACAGAGCGTTTATGAAGTCAGGTATAGATGTTGGATGAGAAGACCTTGGCTCACAGTCGCCATTCCAGTTCATCCCAGAGGTGTTCAGTAGGGTTGAAGTCAAGGCTCTGTGCAGGCCACTTGAGCCCTTCCATGTCTGTATGAACCTGGCTTTCTGTACATGGCACAGTAATGCTGAAACAAACAAAACAAAAAAAAAACCTTAACCAAACTGTTGCCACATATTGGGAGCACACAGTTATCTAAAATGTCTTTCTATGCTGTGGCATTAACAGTTGTCACACAAGCAGAGGTAATCACCTGCCAGGCCAGGGGGTGGCGGAATGCACTAAACCTACTTCTGTTATCTCTACAGGCCAAATACGGGAAATCCTGCCTGATTTACCATCACTTCCGGTTCCAGCACCCAGACTGACGTCGGTTCATGGCTTATAAAACTGCCATTTTCCCAAACCTCATCAGTTCAGTCTTGGAACTCAAACCAAACAGATCATTCCTGTTTTCAATACCCTTTTGCAGCCAGGGACAATATACGGATGGCTTCCCTAAACCTTTCCTCATGTGTTATAAACTAGGGGCCTAGCCAAAACCCTGAAGAACAGTCCCACTCCATTATTCCTCCTCCAGCAAACTATACATGAGGAGCTATGCAGTTCAGAGGGTTGTGCTCTCCTGACATCCACCAGACATGATTCATCCATCAGACTGCCAGATAGTGAAGTGTGATTCATCACTCCAGAAGAACACGTTTCTACGCTCCAGAGTACAGCGGCCGTGTGCTTTACACCACTTCAGCAGACGCTTGGCATTGAACATATCGATCTTAGGCTTTTGCGCAGTTACCTGGCCATGGAAATCCATTTCATGAAGCTCCCAATGCATAGTTCTTTTTCCTTGATTTCTCCCTCTGCTCCACAGTTTAAAATGACAAATCAAGCTTTACAGACGTGATTAAAGTGCATACTGCAGACTTTCATTTAAGGAGATTTGCATACATTTCAGTCACACTGTGTAGAAATGAAAACACTTTTCCTACACAGTTCCCCTATTTCAGGGCATGATAATGTTTGGGACACAGCAGTGGCAGGTCCATTAAAGCCATTGCATTTAGGATTTTGTTGCTTATCCCTTTTATGCAATGACTGCTTGACGTCTGTGATTCATTGACATCACCAAGTGCTGAGGATCTTCTCTGGTGATGTTCTGCCAGGCCTCTAATGCAGCCATTTTCAGCTCCTGTTTGTTTCAGGTGCTTGTCCCCTTACGTTTTCTCTTCAACATATGGAAGGTCTGCTCAATTGGATTTAGATCAGATGACTGGCTTGGCCATTCAAGATTTTTCTATTTATTAGCTTTGAAAAACTCCTGTGTTGCCTCAGCAGTATGTTTGGGGTTTTTATCTTATTGTGGGGTGAAGTGCCATCCAATGAGTTTGGAGACATGTTTCTCTACACCTCAGAATTCATGGTGCCATTGCCGTTAGCAGTTCCATCATCAATGAAGAGAAATGGTCCAGGACCTGTGGCAGCCATACAGGCCTAAGACACAACACCCACAGCACCATGTTTAACAGGTGAGGTAGTCAGCTTTGGAGTTCCTTTTCAGATCCACACTTTGCACAGAAGTACAGAGGACACACTTTGCACTTCACTCTGATGCAGGTTTATTTTTGTCTCATCAGTCCACAACATCTTTTTCCATAATTCTGCAGGCTCGTTTTTGTGCTTTTTCACAACCTGTAATCTGGCCATCTTGTGTTTTTGGTTTGCATCTTACAGTGTGTCCTCTGTACTTCTGTTCATGAAGTCTTCCGCAGATGGTCGCCTCTGACATGTCCACATTTGCCTCCTGAAGGCTGTTTCTGATCTGTCAGACAGGCGTGTCGGGCTTTTTCTTTACCAGACTGAGGATTCTTCTGTCATCAGCAGCGGAGGTCTTCCTTGGCCTACCAGACCCTTTGTGGTTACTGAGCCCACCAGTGTGTTCTTTCTTCTTAATGAAGACAGTTCAGTTAATGACAGTTGATTTCGGTCATCCTAAGGTTTTACTGATGTATCTAATGGTTTCATTCTTATTTTTCATCCTCATAATGGCTTCTTTGACTTTCTTTGGCACAGCTCTTGTCCTCATGTTGAACAATGGAAACTCCAGACTCCAAAGGCTAGAAGCAAGCTGAGGTATCTTATGAAGCAATGAAACCCACCTGAGGAATCACAAACGCCTGTGATGCCATTAGTCCCAAACATTATCCATCCATCCATCCATCCACTTCCGCTTATCCGAGGTCGGGTCGCGGAGGCAGCAGCTTGAGCAGAGATACCCAGACGTCCCTCTCCCTGGCCACTTCTTCTAGCTCTTTCAGGGGAATCCCTAGGCGTTCCCAGGCCAGCTGAGAGATATAGTCCCTCCAGCGTGTCCTGGGTCTTCCCCGGGGCCTCCTCCTGGTTGGACGTGCCCGGAACACCTTACCAAGGAGGTGTCCAGGAGGCATCCTGATCAGATGCCCGAGCCACCTCATCTGACTCCTCTCGGTGCGGAGGTGCAGCGGCTCTACTCTGAGCCCCTCCCGGATGACTGAGCTTCTCACCCTATCTTTAAGGGAAAGCCCAGACACCCTGCGGAGGAAACTCATTTCAGCCGCTTGTATTCATGATCTCTTTCGGTCACTACCCATCGCTCATGACCATAGGTGAGGGTAGGAACGTAGATTGACTGGTAAATTGAGAGCTTTGCCTTACGGCTCAGCTCTTTTTTCAGCATGACAGACCGATGCAGAGCCCACATCACTGCGGATGGTGCACTGATCCGCCTGCCGATCTCACGCTCCATTCTTCCCTTACTCCTGAACAAGACCCTGAGATACTTGAACTCCTCCACTTGGGGCAGCATCTCCCCCCCCCCAACCCTAAGAGGGCACTCCACTCTTTTCCAGCTGAGGACCATGGTCTCGGATTTGGAGGTGCTGATTCCCATCCCAGCCGCTTCACACTCAGCTGTGAACCAATTCAGAGAGAGCTGAAGATCATGGCCTGATGAAGCAAACAGGACAACATCATCTGCAAAAAGCAGTGACCCAATCCTGAGTCCACCAAACCGGACCCCCTCAACACCCTGGCTGCGCCTAGAAATTCTGTCCATAAAAGTTATGAACAGAATTGGTGACAAAGGACAGCCCTGGCGGAGTCCAACTCTCACTGGAAATGGGTTCGACTTACTTCCGGCAATGCGGACCAAGCTCTGACACCGGTTATACAGGGACCAAACAGCTCTCATCAGGGGGTTCGGTACCCCATACTCCTGGAGCACCCCCCACAGGATTCCCCGAGGGACACGGTTGAATGCCTTTTCCAAGTCCACAAAACACATGTAACTCACATGCACCCTCCAGGATTCTGTTAAGGGTGTAGAGCTGGTCCACTGTTCCGTGACCAGGACGCAAACCACACTGTTCCTCCTGAATCCGAGGTTCGACTATCCGATGGACCCTCCTCTCCAGAACCCCCGAGTAGACTTTTCTAGGGAGGCTGAGGAGTGTGATCCCTCTGTAGTTGGAACACACCCTCCGGTCCCCCTTTTTAAAGAGGGGGACCGCCACCCCGGTCTGCCAATCCAGAGGCACTGATCCCGATGTCCATGCGATGTTGCAGAGACGTGTCAACCAAGACAGTCCTACAACATTCAGAGCCTTGAGGAACTCTGGGCGTATCTCATTCACCCCCGTGACCCTGCCACCAAGGAGTTTTTTGACCACCTCGGTGACCTCAGCCCCAGAGATGGGGGAGCCCACCTCCGAGTCCCCAGGCTCTGCTTCCTCATTGGAAGGCATGTTAGTGGGATTGAGGAGGTCTTCGAAATACTCCCCCCACCGACCCACAACGTGCCGAGTCGAGGTCAGCAGCGCACCATCCCCACCATATACAGTGTTGACACTGCACTGCTTCCCCCTCCTGAGATGCCGGACGGTGGACCAGAATCTCCTCGAAGCTATCCAAAAGTCGTTCTCCATGGCCTCCCCAAACTCCTCCCATACCCGAGTTTTAGCCTCAGCAGCCACCGAAGCCGCATTCAGCTTGGCTTGCCAGCACCTATTAGCTGCCTCCAGAGTCCCACAGGACAAAAGGGTCCGGTAGAACTCCTTCTTCAGCTTGATGGCATCCCTCATCGTCAGTGTCCACCAACGAGTTCGGGGATTGCCGCCACGACAGGCACCGACCACCTTACAGCCACAGCTCCGGTCAGCCGCATCAACAACAGAGGCATGGAACATGGCCCATGTCCCCCACCTCTCTCGAGACATGGTTGAAGTTCTGCCGGAGGTGGGAGTTAAAGCTACTTCTGACAGGGGACTCTGCCAGACGTTCCCAGCAGACCCTCACAACACGTTTGGGCCTACCAGGTCTAACCAGCATCCTCCCCCACCATCGAAGCCAACTCACCACCGGATGGTGATCAGTTGACAGCTCCACCCCTCTCTTCACCCGAGTGTCTAAGACATGTGGCCGCAAGTCTGACGACATGACCACAAAGTCGATCATTAAACTGAGGCCTAGGGTGTCCTGGTGCCAAGTGCACATATGAACACCCCTATGCATGAACATGGTGTTCATTGTGGATAATCTGTGACGAGCACAGAAGTCCAATAACAAAACACTGCTCAGGTTCAGAGCTGGGGGGCCATTCCTCCCAATCACGCCCTTCCAGGTCTCACTGTCATTGCCCACATGAGCACTGAAGTCTCCCAGCAGTACAAGGGAATCGCCAGAAGGTATGCCCTCTAGCACCCCCTCCAGGGACCCCAAAAAGCCAAAAAGGGTGGGTACTCCAAACCGTTGTTCAGCGCATACGCACAAACAACTGTCAGGACCCATCCCCCCATCCAAAGGCGGAGGGAGGCTACCCTCTCGTCCACCGGGGTAAACCCCAATATACAGGCTCCAAGTTGGGGGGCATAAGTATGCCCACACCCGCTCGGCGCCTCTCACCGGTGGCAACTCCAGAGTGGTAGAGAGTCCAGCCCCTCTTAAGGAGATTGGTTCCAGAGTCCAAGATGTGCGTTGAGGTGAGCCCGACTATATCTAGCCGGAACCTCTTGACCTCTCGCACTAGCTCAGGCTCCTTCCCCTTCAGAGAGGTGACATTCCACGTCCCAAGAGCCAGCTTCTGTAGCCAAGGATCAGACCGCCAAGGTCCCCGCCTTCGGCCACCACTCAACTCACACTGAACCGGACCTCCTTGGCCTCTCCCATAGGTGGTGAGCCCATTAGAAGGGGGACCCACGTTGCCTCTTCGGGCTATGCCCGGCCGAGCCTCATGGGTGCAGGCCCGGCCACCAGGCGTTCGCCATCGAGCCCCACCTCCAGGCCTGACTCCAGAGGGGGGCCCTAGTGACCCACGTCCAGTCGAGGGAAAACGCCGTCCAAATTTTTTATTCATCATAGAAGGTCTACTGAACCGCTTTTTGTCTCATCCGTCACCTGCCTTGGGTGGCCCTACCAGGGGCATAAAGCCCCAGACAACAGAGCTCCTTGGATCATTGGGACACGCAAACCCCTCCACCACGATAAGGTGGCAGTTTGAGGAGAGGCCCAAACATTATGGTGCTCTGAAATGGGGGAAGTGTGTAGAAAAAGTATTGTCATGTCTACATGATGTGACTGAAATGTACGCAAATCCCCTTAAGTGAAAGCTTGCAATTACAAAGTGTGAACTGTAATTTTAAACTGTGGAGCAGAGGGGCAAATCAAGAAAAAATGTGACTTTGTCCCAAACATTATAGAGTGCACTGTAATTCTACAAGAGTTTACTTCTCTTGTTTCCTTTTATCATTATTTTAATAAAATAGGGTTAGTTGATTTCCTCCATAAACAGTTTACTTTTCCCATAAAAGCAGACTGATACAATTATTGGTGATGTTTGTGATTTGAGGCACTGATTCGTCCTGCACTGTACACGGGTGCAACAGTAAACACGAATGCCTTATGTAAGCCTGCTTATTTAAACACAATGTCCTTTATATTTTACATAAATGTATACAGGTTCTAAAAAAATGCGCATGTGGGTTTTCCCACCCACAGCTTACATAAATTAGAGAGATCATCGCTCATTTTTTTTTGTAATTAAAATTCTGTAAACCTGTTTATTGCTGACTTTTGCCATTCAGCACACCACGTGTTACGATAGTCAACTACTAGAGTCAACAGTGAGTTCCCAGGAGGGTAATCTATAATTATGCATTATTTCATTTCTATTTAATCAAGCTGGGAAAAAAAAATGAAGAACTAATATTTACAAAATTATGGATCGCCCTGAATGCAAGGTGAGTTTGCTAACGATTCATTAAACGAGCCTGCTGATTTCAATTAGTACTTCAGGGTATTTTGCAGAGCCACCTTGTCCATGCTAGAACGTGCAGCACAGCTTTAAATTAGAAATGGTGTGGAAAAAAAAATCAGTTTAGTATAATGACACATTACCAGTTTGAGTGCTTTCACAAAATGTAAAATGGCTTCTTAATTTGTCGTGAAGGGTACCACATAATGTAGCCATTGTGCTTTTTAATTAAAATAGATTAGGAGGAATGGGGAACCGGCTGAGCGAAGGGGATGCTGAAGGTCAGTCAGTCAGTCATTATCCAACCCACTATATCCTAACACAGGGTCTCTGGGGGTCTGCTGGAACCAATCCCAGGCAACACAGGGCACAAGGCAGGGCACCAGCCCATTGCAGGGCACACACACCCACACACCAAGCACACACTAGGGACAATTTAGGATCGCCAATGCACTTAACCTGCATGTCTTTGGACTGTGGGAGGAAACTGGAGCACCCGGAGGTCAATGATTCACAGATAATCTGGGACTGCTTCATTCGTTACTTTTATATGAAAAGATATAATGTTCTGTGATGGGCTGGTGCCCTGCCCGGGGTTTGTTTCCTGCCTTGTGCCCTGTGTTGGCTGGGATTAGCTCCAGCGGACCCCTGTGACCTTGTAGTTAGGATATAGCAGGTTGAATAATGGATGGATGGACATAATGTTCTTATTGAAGGACCATATTGTGGTCATGAAGGATCTAGAGGTTTGAAAGAGAAGACTTGATCATGATGCTAGAGAGTGGGTCAGATGTGCAGATAAGAAATTCATTGTCCTCTGTCCATGCAAAAATAAACTTGAACTTGACTTTATTGGATTTAGGGTGGTGGGAGAAATGGTGTCTATCCCAAAACCATCAGCTACAAGGCATGAACCAATTATTGGGCTGAACTTCAGTTCATTGACCACTCAGGCATACATCCATGCATTGTCCATTTATTTAATTCATCTACCCAAAAACAGAGGTTTTGTTAACTTGTGAAGAAAACCAGAGTATCTGAAGAGAACAACAACAACTGCTACAATGTATTTCTTGTATAGCCCAAAATCACACACGGGATGCCTCAACAGGCCGTTTTTTGACAGTTCCCCAGCCTTGACTCCCTAAGCCACCTCATACTGACAAGGAGAGAATGTGCAGGTACCACACAGAGAGCGCTCAGGTGCAGGACTCAAACCCATGATGCTCCAGCCATGATGGCATCCTACTTTTATACACCTGGTTAGCCAAAACATTGTGACCACCTGCCTAATATGCTATTGCTCCTCTGTGTGTCACCTAAACAGCTCTGACCTGTCAAGGCATAGACTCCACAAGACCTCTGATGGTCTCCTGTGGTATCTGGCACCAGGACATTAGCAAGAGATTAGAACATTAGAAAGATTTAGGGTGTACTCACACTGGTAATTCGTTCCATGACCGAGCACGTTTGTTCACATGTGACTCTGCAAAATCTATTTCGTTTGACTAGTGTGATCACTGGGCTGGGCCAACCATACTGTGCACCCTGGCCCGCTTGGTGGAGGTGGGCCCGAGCAGGCTTCAGTAGCATTCGGGAACAGTGTGATTGCTAAATAGACATGTCGTCAATTATGCGGCAAATCAGATCATTTAATTCAATACCTTTTTAGTTAAAAACAGGTTTTTATTCTCACCTTACACATGAACATGAATAGGAGTTGGCAAGAGAAGCTGTTAATTCCTCCCTTAGCATCATTTGTCACCGTACATGCAGCACGATTAACAGCAAAACGCTGTGCTGCACACTCAATAAATCTGTAAGAGGGTAGAGCGTTATCCTATCTTACTCAACTCCAAAAACAAACACAAAGTAAGTAAAATAATTTTGACATGCCTGCTGTCGCTCCGTGTTTGGATCTTGTTTTGGCTTTACACAAAGTCACACATGCTCATGACGAAAGCGTGCTCAGGATGGGGGAAAATCGTGTTTGGGCACGGCACGGAACAAACGGGCCTAGTGTGAGTACACCCTTAGACGAGAACAGGCCATTCAGTCCAACAAAGCTTGTCAGTCCTCTCCGCTTAATTCCTCCAAAATAACATCAAGTCAAGTTTTGAAGGCCCCAAAAGTCCTTCTGTCTACCACACTACTTGGTAGTTTATTCCAAGTGTCTGTGGTTCTCTGTGTGAAGAAAATCTTCCTAATGTTTGTACAAAATGTACCCTTAAGTTTCCAACTGTGTCCCCGTGTCCTTGTTGAACTCATTTTAAAATAACAGTCTCGATCCACTGGACTAATTCCCTTCATAATTTTAAACACTTCACTCAGGTCTGCTCTTAATCTTCTTTTGCTTAAACTGTAAAGGCTCAGCTCTTTTAATTTTCCCTCATAACTCATCCCCTGTAGCCATGGAATCAGCCTCTTCGCTCTTCTCTGGTCTTTTTCTAAGTTCCTCTAACTCCTCTAATTTTCATAGAGGAGCCGCTGCAGATTGGACGTGTTATTTCAACACATCCCTCAGATGCACGATTGGATTGAGATCTGATGAAGCTGAAAGCCAGGGCAACACTTCATCATGCTCCTCAAAGCACTTCTGAACAATTCACGCAGTGTGGTGTGGCACATTATTCTGCTGTATGATGACACTTCCATGATGGAATACCATTGCCGAGAAGGGGTATACCTGGTGTGCAACAATATTTAGGTAGGTGGTACACACCAATTTAATGTCACACATGAAAGCCCAGACCCAGGGCAGATAAAAGTGGAAAAAAAATGTCACACTCCCTCCCCGGGTTTGTCTTTTTCTCACAGTGCATCCTGGTACCATCTCATCCCCATGCAAGCGGAGCACAAATACCCAGCCATCCATATGATGCAACCAAAAATGGGATTTCTTTGGACCAAGAAACCTTCTTGCATCGATCAATGGTCCAATTCCAATGCTGTCATGCCCACTCTCAACTGTGGCCAGTGGTTACCATGAGCTATACAGTCCCATAGGCAGCAAGGTTTGATGCACTGTCTGTGATAACACTTTATTTCTGTAACAATCACGAGTTGTGCCATAGTCACCTTTCTGTTGGTTGTACCATATGGGATAGCCTTCGTTGATCTCTCGGCACCCTGTCAGCATTTCTTAATTCTCCCTTCCTCAGATCTTGGTTGGTAGGTGCTCACCACAGCTGACCATGAGCACCCCACATTGCCATTTTAGAAATGCTCTGACCCAGTTGCGTGGCCATAAAGAGCTGGCCCTTGTCAAAGTCACTCGGGTCTTTGCACGTGCCCATATTCTCCATTCGATACATCGACTACAAGTTTTTAATGTCAGTTATCGTCTAATGACCTTGACATGCTCAGTTGTTATGAGATGGTCAACATCATTCACTTCATAGGAGAGTGCTCATAATTTTTATCTCATCGGTTCATAGTGTGACAAAGGGCACACTATGACAGTGCGGATTGGCCCCATACTATTGGGATCCACCAGGAGTCTCTGAACTCAACACCGTCGATAGCGATAACCGGGATGAGCCAGCAAATGAGGACACTCACACATCCAAGCAAGGTGAAGGTGTAAAAGTACTCAGAAATTGTGCAGTGCAAAGTTCACCGAATAAATAATCCATAAAAGTAAAAGTGGACATTAAAATCCATAAACAGAAGAGCCATAAAAACCGAGGTTAAAAACAAGGGCAGAAAACTATCATTAAAAAGCAATTCCTCGGTGCGTCCCTTCTATACCGACGTCTCCTCTGCTCACCCCGTACGGGGCCACTGCAGCAGACGAGCTGTCCTCTCACAGGTCTGGGTACTGGCCATTTCATGGCTAAAGCAAGGCTCCCACTTCTGAACCTAGGCTCGGGTCCCCAAAGATCATGGTGTACACACTGGGGATCTCAAATCCCAATCTCTGACTTCCTGGAATTCTGCGGTGAGCTGCCTGCACCACCTGGTCACTTCAGCACCCTGTGTCGTTCATCTGGAACGATCCTCTACCGCAGCCCCCTGGGCACTGGCCACCCGCTCTGTAACAAGAATGTAAGTTTAATGTCACTGTGCTCTGTACAAGAAATTATTTTATAAATTCACTCACATGTGCAGGCCAAAGTTAGCACACAGGGGCTTGTCAGCATTTTAGAAACTGCTAGCCTAACATTTGGAGAATGAAGGGGACAACTGTGAAAATAGGCATTATACTATTCCTGTATGTTGAAGGTGAAATTGAATCCTTTCCTTTCCTCGTTTGGAAACCAAGGCAGGGCCTACACGTGGAGAAGACAGTATATAAATACTTGGACAGCAGCATAACACTTCAAAGCTGAAGGACGAATGGGTGATATCGTCATTTGTCCCGAAAATCCTTTCAGCGCAACGATGGAAAATGGAAGACTGTATACATCAAGCTCTCACCTTGGTATTGTTATGCTATAGCTTCCTCCGTCTGTAATGCCGCATAAATCGTCAGTAAAGAAGTTATTTTTTCTTATGTGATTTTTACCGCCGTATCACTATGGGAGGGATATCGCCTTTTAATATCATATCTCTATATTTTTTGGTTATTTAAAACACCGCAATTATAAAAGAACTTATTCCAATTAGGGAGCTATATCACCCCCTAAAGGATACACACTCCCTTAAGGGGATCTCCACACGGATGCCTGCCTCTGCTCCCTCTTTCTTGAGCTCGCTCACTCATTCACACTTTCACCTCCTGACTTTAACTTTCATTCCATTCTTGTCTCTGTCTTTTTTCTGCCCACCTGACCTGTGCAGGCTCTTTTTAAATTTGCTGCCTAATGGGGTGCAAGTATGAAGAGCTGCTCCCTCCATGGCATCATTGAGGCACCTGACTGACCTGCCCACCTTTACACGTGAGTGCGGTGCGGTCAGCCAGTGCCCCAACTAAATGTGTAGCGAAGCGCACTTACGCATCCACGCACACACTTTTTATTAAAGCATGTAAAGATGAGTTCGATGATAAAGTGAGATGGCCAGGGAGGACAACAAAAAAAAATAACAATAATAATCTTCACATAAGATTTGTGCGAAATTTACCCTGAACAAGTTTCCAACTGTGTCCCTGTGTTCTTGATGAACTAAACACTTCACTCATGTCACCTCTTAATCTTCTTTTGCTTAAACTGTAAAGGCTCAGCTCTTTTAATCTTTCCTCATAACTCAACCCCTGTAGTCCTGGAATCAGCCTAGTCACTCTTCTCTGGACCTTTTCTAGTGCTGCTGTGTCCTTTTTGTAGCTTGGAGACCAAAACTTCACCCAGTACTCCAAATGAGGCCTCACCAGTGTGTTATAAAGCTTGAGCAGAACCTCCTGTGACTTGTACTCCACACATCAAGGCGCTATATAACCTGACATTCTGTTAGCCTTCTTAATGGCTTCTGAAAACTGTCGGGAAGTCAATAGCTTAGAGTCCACTATGACTCCTAAATCCTTCTCATAAGGTGTACTCTCGATTTTCCGACCGCCCATTGTGTATTCAAACCTAACATTTTTACTTCCTATGTGTAATACTTTACATTTACTGACATTAAATTTCATCTGCCACAAATCTGCCCAAGCCTGCATGTTATCCAAGCCCTTCTGTAATGATATAACGGATTCCAAATTATCTGCTAATCCACCTATCTTGGTGTCATCTGCAAACTTAACCAGCTTGTTACTTATATTCCTATCTAAATCATTTATATATATTAAAAATAGCAGCGGCCCTGGCACTGGCCGCTGTGGAACACCACTCAACATCGGCCAGTTCTGATGAGGTTCCTCCCACCATCACCCTCTGCTTCCTGTGTCTGAGCCAATTCTGCACCCATCTAAAAACATCACCCTGAACTCCCACTTCTTTTAGTTTGATGCCCAACCTCTCATGTGGCACCTTATCAAATGCTTTCTGAAAGTCCAGATAAATAATATCATCTGCTCCACTCTGATCGTATCCTTTTGTTGCCTCCTCATAGAATTCCAGCATGTTAGTAAAACACGACGTAGAAGAAGGCGTGTCAGTTGGGATTGGAACCCCCGCTATGCAGGAACTCTTGAACACAGACCCACTTTTAAAAGCTGAACCTTTTGAGGAGCCAACTTGACAGTGCCTATATTGTGTTTGGCCTATTTCTGTTCAGTTTTTGGTGCTTGGCATTAAACGGAGTGGCCCGGTTGGCCCTTCCACTTTGGTTTGGGAATCCTCTGCTCTTTTACCTGTTCATCGTCACATTGCCACTTGTTTATATACTACTGCTCGGCAGTTAACATTATTGTACCATCGAAGCTGATAACCAGACTCCACAATTTAGAACTCAGTGCCACCCTCTGCAACTGGATTTTGGACTTCCTAACCAACAAAGCTCAGCAGGTGTGATTGGCAGCATCACGTCCTTCATGCTGACCCTCAACGCAGGCACTCCACGGGGTCGTGTGCTAAGCCATCCTCTGTACTCCACTGCACCACTTTGTTAATTCTAAAATGCAGAATAGTTTATGCTCAGAATGCATACGCACATCCATTATTGTAACTACAAACGCAATACCTTGGCCCACTCGAGAAGCACTTTACTGTATATTACAGAAGGGTCTGTCTGGTGGCCTTTATGAGGAAGATTGAAAATTACTATTTCAAATACAGAAGGTAGAAAACCCTTTTTTTTTCGTTTCAGATAAGTGTTAGT
Source organism: Polypterus bichir lapradei (assembly GCA_026402145.1). Taxonomy (NCBI): domain Eukaryota; kingdom Metazoa; phylum Chordata; class Cladistia; order Polypteriformes; family Polypteridae; genus Polypterus; species Polypterus bichir. Next base: position 7,416,318 of record JANRMT010062823.1, read on the forward strand.
GCCTCTACACTGCATTTTCATTTTTCTTTTTCATCTCGGTGTCCTGCGGTGACATTTGCTTGGGGTGAATGTGTCATCACCAGTGTGGAATTTCTGAGTGTGGTTTTGACATTCAATTCAGTTCATTCCAGTCTCTACAAGCACACCTCATACAATTTATGCATGAAAACATACAAAATGTCATGCAGGAGCTTTAAAAAAATATATAGTACAAAAAACAGAAATGCAACATAAACACAAAGCATAATTGTTAAATCTATAGAGAAACATCAGTGTGAAAATGGCACAAAAAAAGTGCAACGTGAGCGCAAAAAAAAATTGAAACCGAGAGAGACGAAAGATGCAAAACTATGCCCGAAAGGATCATTCTGCATGTAGATGAAGGTAATTTCATTTGGGGGCAGACCAGCATGGAGGGCTGTTCGAGACGGGGTCGGGGAGTGGCCTGGATGAGTAGCCGCTCCCTCTTCCTCTTTAAAACCGCACGTTCGTGAGGAGCCCGGTGCTAAATCATTCGTAGTCAACCTGATTCTGGGTCGGGGTGTTATACGTAGCAGAGCAGCTCCCTCGCTGCGATCTATTGAAAGTCAGCCCTTGAGCCAAACTTTTGTTAAAAAAAAAAGATGTCAGAACATACAGTTTGTCCACCAAATGTGATGATGCCCCACTCCAAAGGCACAGAGAAGAAGAAGGAAATGGAATACACTAAGAAAAAGTCCATCCATCCATCCATCCATTATCCAACCCGCTCTATTCTAACTACAGGGTCACAGGGGTCTGCTGGAGCCAATCCCAGCCAGCACAGGGCACAAGGCAGGAAACAAACCCCAGGCAGGGCGCCAGCCCACCACAGGGCACACACACACACACACCAAGCACACACTAGGGACAATTGGACTGTGGGAGGAAACCGGAGCACCAGGAGGAAACCCACGCAGACAGTGGAAGAACATGCAAACTCCACACAGGGAGGACCCGGGAAGTGAACCCTGGTCTCCTAACTGCGAGGCAGCAGTGCTACCACTGCACCCCTAAGAAAAAATATATGAATTCAAAAGCAATATAAGAGAGCAACACAAAACTACAGTGGATTCAGAAAATACTCAGACCCCTTCATATTCTGCACACTTTATTGTGCCTTAGATTTTATTTTAAATGGATGCATTGGCCATGTTTGCCCATCAGTCTGCACTCAATTACCCATAAGGACAAAGTGAAAACATGTCTTCAGAAAGGTTTGCAAATTTATTCAAAATCAGAAACTGAAATCTCTCATTCATACAAGTGTTGAGACCCTTAAATTCTCCTTGAGACGTGTTGAGAACTCGATTGGAGTCCTCCTGTGGCTCAGTCTTAAATAAGAAGGCTGGTAAAACAATATGAACATGGCACCACATGCATGCGTACACATAGCCACGGCCATCATCAACGTGCTGCATCATTGTGAACAAAATCCAAAATGTCAAAACGACATAATCATAAAGTGACATTCAAATGTCAAAGTAAAACAAAAACTAAAATAAAAAAATATATAACATTACAATTTCCATTTCATTTGTAACCTACCTCATTAGAAAATTCTAGATGCTCTTACTAAATTTAGTTATTTTCACATTTTGCAATGTTTTGGACATCAGGGAATATCCTTGTATGGTTATTTTTAGAACAATCTGGATGAGAACAGGCCTTTCTGCCCATCAAATCTCACCAATCCCTTGCCCATAATTCTTCCACAAAACCATCAAGTCGAGTTTTGAAAGTCCCTGAAGTCACACTGTCCATCAACTCTACCTGGTAACTTATTCCATGTGTCTATGGTTCTCTGTGTAAAGGAAAACTTCCTAATGTTTGAATTGACACGGACAGCAACAATACTCTAGGCTGATGCTCAGTGGCCCAAAGTGTGCCAAGAAAAATATGTCCCACACCATTATACCACCACAGACAGCCTGAACCATTGATACAAGGCAGGACTGATCCATGCTTTTATGCTGTTGATGCCAAAATATGACCCCACCATTCCAATGTCATGGCAGAAATTGAGACTCATCAGACCAGGCAACATTTTTCCAGTCTTCTGTTGTCTAATTTTGGTGAGCCCGTGCAAATTGTGGCCTCAGTTACCTGTTCTTAGCTGAAAGGAGGGGCACCCAGTGTGGTCTCCTGCTGCTGTAGCCCATCAGCTTCAAGGTTCGACTTGTTGTCCGTTCAGAGATGTTCTTCTGTATACCTTGGTTGTAATGAGTGCTTATTTGAATTCCTGTTGCCTTTCTATCAGCTTGAACCAGTCTGGCCATTCTCTTCTGACCTCTGGCATCAACAAGGCATTTCTACCCAGAAAACTGCCACTCACTGGTTATTTTCCCTTTTTGGACCATTCTCTGTAAACTCTAGGGTTGGTTGTACATGAAAATTCCAGTAGATCAGCAGTTTCTGAAACATTCAGACCAGTCTGTTTGGCACCAACAACCATGCCACGTTCAAAGTCACTTCAATCACCTTTCTTTCCCATTCTGATGCTTGGTTTGAAATTCAGCAAGTTGTCTTGATAATGTCTACAGGCCGAAATTTTTTGACGTGCTGTCATGTGATTGGCTGATAACATTTTTCTGTTAACAAGCAGTTGAACAGGTGTACCTAGTAAAGTGGCCAGTGAGTGTATATATATTGTGACCACGAGGGGGCAATGAAGCACCCGAAACCCAGGACACAACTGCACAAAAAAGAAGTTTATTGTCACAAATACCTTACACTAACATTCCAAAAGTGGCATTAACACAACACGATTCATCTTTCTCTCTCTCTTCACCTCTCCACCTGCCAGGTGAGATTTGTTCATCCTCCACACCTGACTACAACTTCCCCGGAGGAGATCGAGCAGCTTCTTTAATTCTGGACCGAGGAGTAGTTTGAGAGTGCTAGAACACAGCCCGATCAAAGTGCTTCTGGGTCATAAAGTAGTGATCATTAATACCATCAGCTTCCCTAGCAGCTCCCAAGGAACCCAACAGGGCTGCCCCATGGGACTTTGCCTTGGGGGTGTCCATCTGGGAATCCTGATCCAGGGTTGCTGCCATCTAGCATATGAGGAGACCCTGTCAGGACTTCAGCCTGTCTCCCCCTGTCCTTAGGTCACAGTGGCCTCCTGGCCAGGGTATTGTACATTGGTCCAACCCAGCCATGATGCCAGCGTGCTCACTTCTGTAGTAGCATCTTCTGCAGTCCTGCTGGCTTAGGTAGGGAATGCCCTTCCAGAATTTTTTGCCTATTTGCCATCTGGGCCTTTGGGTCAGGAAAGGGAAAGTAGTCCATCCTGGCATATATGCCAGTCTCTGCATGCAATATATTGTGACCACCAGGGCGCTTCAGCTCCCCTACACCCAACATAGACAGATATTAGTCCAAGTCAAACACAACACACGTTTATTTTAGGTGTGGGAAATGCTTCCCTTTTGCTTCTCACCTGCACAGCACCGTATAAAGCACCAGTACAGTCAATGAAATAGCACAGAGTACTTTGTCTTTTCTCTCTTCTTCTGCCTTCACTCCTCCACCGGCAAGCTACTTCCTCTTCTTCCCAACTCTGGCACCTGCAGCACCCCGTGGTGGCACCCATGAAACCCAACATGGCTGTATGAAACTCCAACTCCGATAATACCCTGTGGGAATCCGAGGTACCACCACAATCCAAGGGGATTGCAATCTAGCACTCCGGGAATGCAATTTCCTGTGCTTATTCTCTCCCCTGGTTCAGTATCTCGCCATCTCGGCCCGGGTAAGGGCTGCCACGCTGTTGTCCACCATTATGCCATTGCAAAGTTTGGGTGGGCTTAGGTTTCTCACAAAGATAATTGATAGTCCTAATTTCAATGCTAAATTGTGGGGCAGTATGCCAGGAGGATTAATGGAATTTAAAAATTCTGTAGGATAGTGAACTGAATCGTTGTGCTCTAAAATGGTATTTATTAAAGTGTATGTCCAAGACAGCGTGTTAAATAATCTGAGCACCAATTGATTAATTTTATACTTCCCCCTCCCCCTGGCCTGCAGCCTCTCTCTTCGCTTGGCAATTATAAATCGTTGCCGCAACCAAAGTATGATTCTAAGCGTGATGAGAGAAGTCGCAAAATCAATCGGAAAGTGCAAGCAAATTATAGAGGAAAACCCGATCTAAATCCGTTAAGCAGTTCTGTCGTGAAAAGCAGACAGACAGACAAATGTTGGATTATATATATTGTGGCGGACGGCCAGGGCCCTTGCCCAGCCGGGACGCCTCTTCTGTATATGGTCAAGAGGAACAGGCATGAACTGAACAGTACCTCCCCCAGGACGATAGATGGCTGCCCCCTGGGTAGCAGTGATGCCTCAGATTCCCGCAGGGCTCCATGGAGTTCTCTATGACCCTGTTGGGATCCAGGGGTGCCAACAGGGGGGTGCTGCAGTGGTTCCTGAGCCCATGTGGGCGGTTCTTCTGCCACACCCGGAAGTGCAGCCGGAAATGGGTCATCAAACACCTGGAGCACTTCCAGGTGGGCTATAAAAGGAGCCAGCAGCCACCACTCTGGCCAGAGTCAGGAGGAGGGAGGCAAAGCTTACCAGAGGGGAGTGGAGGAGAAAAGAGGAAGAAAAAGTATTGTGTGTGTTTAGTGCTTATTGGGACTATAAAAACTTGTGTTTTTATACGTGCCTCGCCTCTGGTGTCTATCTGTGTCGGGTTGGGTGGCTGATACACCCCCCTAGTGGTCTTGTTACAATATATAGAGATTGTTGCAAACTCGATAAAGAGCCATAGCAAGGTTTGGGGCAGCCACCTTTATGTTATTTCCTGGCTGCAAAATTGAATAAAGTGATAGCACTGATGTGCAAAAATCGGTGTCATAAACAGAACTGAGGAGATAGGGGAAAGGTGGCGGCTTTTAAAGACCAGTATAGGAAGTGACCTCAAAGGGGCCGGAACTGGAAGGGTCTTCATCCATAGGCTCAGGCCCAGAAATGACATCAGAGGGGCCGGAACCAGAAGGGTCTTCATCCATAGGCTCGGACCCAGAAGTGACGTCAAAGAGGTCAGAACCAGAACTGACGTCATTAGGGACAGGCGGCATTTCCCGTGAATGATCTGCAGAAAAGCAAGAAAAAGAGTCAGTGCACTCTGCCACATCCCAGTCTGGCTCAGAATTACCCTCATTCAAGCCCTTTAGCTGCCTATGTATATGTTACGGCCAAAACCCGAAAAACTTGGCCGGCCATTTCGCATTTTGGCCACAAGATGTGGCCAAACTCCGAATTACTAGAAATGATCAGTGTATATGCTACTTTGGCTGGCCATTTTGGCCAAAATCTTCCTGGCCAAAATCCGATGTGCTGATGTAAGACTGTCTGCTCAAGGTGCGAAGATGCTTACAAACTTTCAGATGCAGATTCAAGAGTGAGTTTTCGATTCTGCAGGAGAAACTGCTCACACTGGAATCCATAGGCACAGAAGAAAAATCAATATGAACCGTCGCGTCTTCACAATCACTGACTGGCGGTCAAGGCTACACTCGATGCAATTGCACTACTAAGTGCACAACAAATCGATGCTCGTGCCTTTTTTCTTCCAACTTTGGCCGATTGCCCCACGTCATTTCGCAAACTGGCTGGCCAAATCCCGAAATCGAGGAAAAGATCGGACATTGGCCGATCAATTTACAACGACATTGGCCATTTTCCGATTTGGCCGGACACTTCCCGCATTGGCTGACTTTGGGTTTTGACTGTAACATATATACACTGTGGCAAGTGGCTGGGGGTGGTACCCAGCCGGGACGCCCAGAAGGACCGGAGGAGGGCTTACGCCTCCTCCAGACCACGAAGGGGCGACCGCCCTGGTGGCTTTGGGGACCACGGGAACAGAGCTTAGAAGCTCAGCCCTATAGGGCCCCGTGGTCACCACCAGGCTGGGGGGAAGAAGACCAGGGACACCCCTGGGAGGGCCGGCGGAAGGTTATCGGGAGGCACCTGGAGCACGTCCAGGTGAGCATAAAAGGGGCCGCCTCCCTCCATTCGATGGCTGGAGTCGGGTGGAAGAAGGACAGAGCTCAGGAGGAGAGGAGTGGAGGCGGACCAGAGGAAGAGAGGCATTATGGTGAGGCTTGGACTGTGCGGGTGAAAGTGGGTTGTGTGCTGCTTCACTTTGTAAATATTCTGTAAATAAACGTGTGTTGGGTGCTTAAACAATGTCTACCTGTCTGTGTCCGGGCTGCTTCCCACAACACATAAAGACACTAAAGCTTATTAACTGCCTTATACTTGTATCCAGTACCTGTCTTTACGGCCTGTTTTCCCAGTGGCTGCATTGTTCTTTTCTCTAGGTATTTTGATCTTCCTTCTATCTTCCAAGCAAGCATTGGCTTAACTGGTAATTTTAAACTTTTCCAGTATGTGTGAGCACTTTATTGGACTGGCAGCTCATTCAGAGTTGGCACTTGTTATGTGTCAAAGTTGCCAGGACAGGCACTGGCTCACTCTACACCAATGAACTGGATTAAGCAGGATTAAGAGTTTTATGTGAATCATTTTTAATGCCTTTGCCCTTTTTATATTATAATATTTTTGATTAGTATGCAGGACTTCTTAATGAAGATAACATGAGAACAAATAGCATCCGCTGTTCAATATATGGGAGGAAAGGATTATAGTACATCAACTTAGTGAAAATAATCAGGGAAGTAACAGAGGCTTTTTAAAGATTTGATCTTATTCAACACAAAGGTTAATGAAGATATAAAATGCAGTCAGGAAACAAAAAAAATGGTTCAATCTAGAAAAGAAATTCCTAACAAAATCTGAACAGGATAATGATAAATCAGTGGTGTAATAATAATAATAATTCTTTGCATTTATAGCATTGATAACAAAAATCCAAAGAGTTAAATGATTTCTTCAAAAGCGGAGCATGGTAATAACTGCTGGACTATTAACAAAAGAAAAGAAATGCTTTTGAACTGCTGCTCAAGAAGATTACCGCTTAATATTAGGAACCGCAAGACAGACACATCGCTCCATTTTAGATGAGATCAAACCTGATTGAACCCTGGAAATATTATCAGTCATACTGAGGGAAAATATTTCAGTCACATCATGAGCAAAAAAAGACATCTGACATGCTAATGAAAGCTGCCTCATCCAAATGCATAATGCATTTCTGCATAAAAATGACCTAAAACATGATCTGTCCTAAAACTAGATAAAAGGAACCCAATTAAACAGAAAACAGGAAAGCATTATACTGTATGTTGAAAAATATTATATGGATGAGCCTTTGGTGTCCTGGATAATGGACTACCTGTCAAGCAGACAGCAGTTTGTGAGACTCAAGGACTCAAGGATGGATGCGAGTAACACTGGAGCACCACAAGGAACAGGCCGGTCTGCTTTTCTCGTCAGTCTGTACACCTCAGACGATAAATATAACAGCAGGTCATGTCACTTGCAGAAATTCTCAGATGATTCTGAACTTATGGGGTGCATTGGTAAAGGGGATAAGCTATAAGGAGGTGAGTCCCCTGCCCCAGTGCGGTTCTGCCTGGCCTGGGAGGTGCTTATTGGAGGCGGTAAATGGGCACTGGAAGATCTCTTAGGTTACGACCACACAGGAGAGTCAGGAGAGGAGATGGACAAAGCTTGTCTGAGAGAAGCAGAGGAAGAAAAGAAATAAGAAAAGAAAATGTATTGTGTAGCCTGGTTGAAGGTCTTTTGTTAAATAAACTGCACTATCGTCAATCGAATAAAGATTGGAGTGGAAGATGCAATTATCTGTCTGCTCCACAAGGGTGGACACAGTTGGCAGCACTATGAGGATGATGTTTTTTGATTTCTTCAGCACCTTCAGTACCATCCAGCCATTCCTGTTAAGGGCTTAGCTCAGAGATATTAGGTTGGATGAGTTTATGGTGTCCTGGATAATGGACTGCCTGTTGGGCGGACCTTAGTTTGATGTAGTCTTTGCATTGAGACAGCTGATAGAGAAGAATTAAGAGCAACAGAAAGGTTTGCATATGGTGTTTATTGATTTTGAGAAGACTTATTTAGAGTACCACATCAAGAGGTCTGGAGGTGTACAAGAGAGAAAGGAGGACCAGAGAAGTATGTGAGGATTGTCCAGGAGTGAAAAGCAGTGTTGGGGTAAAAGACAAGGTCCCAGTTCGAGAAGGTCTGCACCAGGGATCTTCTTGAAGTCCTTACCTATTTTGATCTGGTTATGGTTGACTTGTGGGATACAAGACCAATCCCCCTGGGACAGGCTTCATGCTGATGACATTGTGTTGAGTAGCACCAGAAAGGAGGAAGTGGAGAGGAAGTTGGAAGAATGGAGAAGGGTTTTAGAAGATAGAGGACTAAAGATAAATTGGAAGAAGACCAAATATCTGAGGTTTTATGATGATCAGGATTCAGAAGTTAGCCTGTAGGGAGAGCTACTGAAAAGAGTCGATAGGTTTGGATATCCAGGATCAGTGGTAGTCCTAGATTGGAGAATTAAATGCAGAGATAACCAATAGAGTGCAGTGTAGGTGGAGCAATTGGAAGACAATATCAGGAGTATCCTCTGATCGAAATTTTAAGGTGAAAGTTAAAGGTTGGGGATTTTAAGATGGTGGTAAGACAAGCACTGATATATGGAGCTGAGACAGAATATGGGCAGTAAAGGGAGCACAGAAGTTAGATGAGAATGCTGAGATGGATGTATGGAGTTACAAAAGAGGACAGAAGAAGAAATGAGACAATCAGAAGTACAACAAAAGTGGGAGAGATGTTTAAGAAAGTACAGTAAAGTAAGGCTGAAGTGGTATCGGCATGCAATTAGGAGAGATAATGAATATGTGGGCAAATGAGTGATGGGAATGGAAGTCCATGGGAAGAGGAAGCGAGAGAGGCCAAAGTGGAGGTGGATAGGTAAAGCAACAAAATATCTGAAGGAAAAGTGCATTTGTGTTGGGTGTCTGGGCAGCTACAGCGCCCCCTGGTTGTATAACAATAAAATGTGAAAACATCCCAGGTGTGTGTTCTTTTTATAGGCACTGTAACTGGGGTGGGTCAGTGCCTCATAGCAGTGTGGACACTTAGGCCTCATCTTCACGTACCCTGGTGTTTTTTAAAAAGGGAGTTTTCCTCCCTTGTTATTAGAAAAATCCCAACCATACGTGCACCATTTTTTAAAAAATTTCCATTGACATAAAAACACAAAAATCCGCTGTCGAGAGCGCAGAACGTACATAGATAACAAAGGGAATGTCATTTAGATTAATGTCCATCGGACTTTTTTTTTCAAAACTTTTGCTCAGTATGAATTTTTGCAAAAATATGGGTGTCATGAACAGTACCCAGCCATTTCAGCATGACGTCAATAAATAAACACTTGTAATCACAGGTGGCTTGCACGTTAAGAGAAAACCTCCCATTTCTGTTCAAATAATCCATGGAATTTGTGGATGGCCGCTTTATTTCTACATGAGTCCCGGTAAAACCCTGCTACAAATTCCTCTACTTTGGACTCAGTGACATGTAATCGTATATACACAGGGCCCAAGCCGACTGTAATTTCTTCACACATTCGCCTTACTATTTTGGAAACCACATGTCTTGACAACCCAAAGGCGTTTGCCGTCTTAGGTAATCTCCCCTCGTTTGCTAAACAGTGGATTGTGCAGGTAACTTTATTGACAGCACTGAAAGGCGATCTCATTACAGTTGTCTTTCCTACGATGTGAGTGTGAAGCGCTCACTCAAAGACAACAGCAATGTCCTTTACAAGCAAAAATTCTCTCGCCATTCTCCAGCAACAACCACTTTGTTCTCAAAGTTGTCCTACCAACTAGAGGTCCAACTGGGTCTTGTCCAAAACCGGCGATGTTGGCGACTAGTAACCTGTATCATCAGAATGTTCGATGTAGCAATGACCTCCATAGCACATTCTGACATCTCTCTTGATCAATATAGTGATGAAGTAATTGTAAGTTTAAATTTAAAAATGTAAAAAGTCCCATTAACAAGGCTAACACCAGCACTACTTCAGCTACGACCGCAATTGCATAAAAGGGCCTCATGTAAACAAAACAGATAATGGCACACACACTGATATCAATCAAAGATGATACTGGCATGCACTCTGATGTTACAAGCCAAAAACTCTGTTTTCCCTCTCTACACATAAAAATGGAAGACAAGAGTTTCTAAACTCCAAAAGGTCAGTTTTCAGCGATCTAAAACTGTGGACGAAAGGCCAAAAAGTACGCAAAATGTTACGTATGTGTGGATAGGGTCTTAGAGTATTTTCAGACAAAAGTAGATAACAATGACTCGTGCTGTGAAAAGATTGGAAGAGGCTTAGGGGCAGCTGCTTGAATTAGGCTGCCCCCAATTATGTTGGTTCCATAGAACAGGTCTCAACAGACTTCATTCAGTACAACAATAGAACAATCATAACAGACAAAGATGGCGGTTTTAAAGCCGGATAGGAACCAGAAATAACGTCATTGGGAAAGGAACCGGAAGTGATGTCATCTGATCCAGAACCGGAAGTGATGTCATCGGGTCCGGAACCGGAAGTGTCGTCGTCGGATCCAGGCGAAATTTCCTGTGGTTGGTCTGCTGATGAAAACTCCGGAGAATTAGTGTACCCTACCACCCCCTGGTCTGGCATGGAATTATCCTATTGCGAGCCCTTCAGCTGCCTCCCATGTACACGTGTGTGACAGTGCCCAAGCCAACAGGCATTCACAGAGGTTGAATTTCTTTCAACATAATAATAATAATAATAGCAACCCCCGTTAAGGGTCGCCACAGCGCATCATCTTCTTCCATATCTTCCTGTCCTCTGCATCTTGTTCTGTTACATCCATCACCTGCGTGTCCTCTCTCACCATAAAACTTCTCTTAGGCCTTCCTCTTTTCCTTTTCCCTGGCAGCTCTGTCCTTAGCATCCTTCTCCCAATATACTCAGCATCTCTCCTCTGCACATGTCCAAGCCAACGCAATCTCGCCTCTCTGACTTTGTTTCCCAACCGTCCAACTTGAGCTGACCCTATAATGTCCTCATTTCTAATCCTATCCATCTTCGTCACACCCGATGCAAATCTTAGCATCTTTAACTCTGCCACCTCGAGCTCTGTCTCCTGCTTTCTGGTCAGTGCCACCGTCTCCAACCCATATAACACAGCTGGTCTCACTACCATCCTGTAGACCTTCCCTTTCACTCTTGCTGATACCCGTCTGTCACAAATCACTCCTGACCCATTCCATCCTGCCTGCACTTTCTTTTTCACCTCTCTTCCACACTCCTAGTTACTCTGTACTGTTGATCCCAAGTATTTAAACTCATCCACTTTCACCAATTCTACTCCTTGCATTCTCACCATTCCACTGACCTCCTTCTTATTTGTGTATTCGGTATTCTGTCTTGTTCCTACTGACCTTCATTCCTCTCCTCTCCTCATCATATCTCCACCTCTCCAGGGTCTCCTTAACCTGCTCCCTACTATCGCTACAGATCACAATGTCATCAGCAAACATCACAGTCCACGGGGACTCCTGTCTAATCATGTCTGTCAATCTGTCCATCACCATTGCAAATAAGAAAGGGCCCAGAGCCGATCCCTAATATAATCCCACCTCCACCTTGAGTGCATCCATAACTCCTACCACAGACCTCACCACTGTCACTGTTAATAATAATAATACATTTTATTTATATTGCGCCTTTCCCATGCTGTTCACAAAAACAGCTCAAAGTCAGTCTATCATGAGAAAACTAAAGACCATGAATTTTATTTCCAAGTTCAGTTTCTTACAAGGTTCCAACATGTTAATCAAGTCCCCTCCATTCCTTACATCAAAAGGTAAAGCTTGTCAAGGGTAAGCATAACATCGACGGTAGCTACAGCTTTATTTATGTGATGAATTATTCAGTCTCACAAAGAAATTTTAATTCTTATAGACAGTTTTTTTAGCAAATAAAACCAAAGTGGAAGGCTAAGTGGTTGTTTCTTTAAAGCGCTGCTCTCTTCTGGCTTGGCTGCCTTCCGAGGTGTCAGGTTAGCTCATTCATTTGCACAAAGTGTGGGCTGAATTTGCTCTTCTATTGATCTCTTCATTCCTTCACTGGTCCTGAATTTTTCACATGGTTAATTAGCTCATGCAAGGATGTAATGTGTTAGCTGTAAATTCGAGCTTTCAACGCTCTCTTCGGTAACGGGGGAGTAAACTGATCAAAGCCTATCACATGTTCTCAAGCCCCTGTCTGGTGCCACCTTGAGGTCTCTAAAAATTCATGAAACTACATGAAATTCATGGACTTCAAGGTCACTTAAAGTCTTCTACATTATGGTCGTAGACGTGGCAAATGTGTTTTACTGATGTGTGCTGTCGTGCTGCTTAGCAACATGCTGGGCTTTGCTTTTCTGTGATGGAATTTTAAGGCAAAGAAAAAATGACTTCCACTTAAATACCAAAAGATATAACTAAATATATGTTAAAAATGAGGTGCCGTCTCCTTCAAACTGTCAAAATAAGTACAATTAAAAAACTAACCAGTATGAGAAAAACGAGACTACACTAACCTTTTACGTATTAACAAATAAAGCTTTTATTCTTTCAGTTTTTGTTCACCAGGCCCAGCCTTGCGTCTAACATTAGAGGCAGGAATGAGATGATAGATCCAGGTGGGCAGCTCTCTTGTAAGAAAATTTACAGGATGGTCATGGGGGAGAGCCGAGCAACAAACTACCTACAGGGATAGTGTCTGTGTGGCACAACATTATCAACTTTCTTTTTTACTTAATTCATTTTGATACCCATAACCATAAAGGTGCTTGTGAGAAGAACCTGAACCCAAGTAATGCCAAGGAGGCCAAAAATAAGAGGATAGCTTCATTATTATCTGCACTTTTGCGCTTTTGGCTCTACAGCTTTCTCCGCTGCACATGTGGGATCACGTTATGTCTCTGGCCACAGTGGTGAAGTGTCAGCCTCGATCAGTCAGTTTCTCTAGGATTAAGCATAGCCACTCTGCTCTCCATTTGCACCAAAGAAGAATTGTTCTGTTTCAGCCAGGATGGGTTCAAAGTCATCCGGTTCATTGTTATGCCAGTTATTTATGTTAATGTTGCTTTTGTTGATTATGTGTATTGATCTCTGTTTTTGATCTTGTCTTTAAGCTGCCTGTGTTGCGTCCCATGTGTTTTATGGGTGGTCCCCCCATGAGGTGAGGCTACCTGCCAATCACTGCCAGCGACTCCCCTCTGCCCTACACATCCAGAGAATCTTTCCACAGTTTCTGGCGGTTCATTTCAAATGTGCTGATGAGTGTAATTGTGATTATTTTGTGTGATTCATTGGATTTCTAAATTTATTGACTTTCTGCTTTTTTTTTTTTTTTGTAAATGATTCAATTCAGTTCTTTATTGTCATGTGTACAATTACAAAAGTTTCCAGCTTTAAGTTTCTAGGAGTCACCATCTCAGAGGACGTGTCCTGGGCTGACAACAACTTGGCTATAATAGGCAAAGCACAACAACGCCTCTATTTTCTCAGGAAGCTAAGGAGAGCTGCTGGTTAATTTTTATAGATGCACTATAGAGAGCATCTTAACTAACTGCATGATGGCCTGGTACAACAGCTGCACCAAGGCTGCTAAAAAATCCCTGCAGGGGGTCGTAAAAACAGCAGAGGCCATTACTGGGACTGAACTGCCATCACTCGAACTCTTGTATAAGACTCACTGTGTGAGAAGGACCAAAAACATTCTCAAGGACAAAACTCATCCTGGAAATTCCTTGTTTGAGCTCCTCCCATCAGGAAGATGCTTTAGGCCAATCTGTGTACGCACAAGCAGACTAAAAAATAGCTTTTTCCCATCTGCCTTAAACTTTCTGAACTCTGAATCTCCTCAGTCTGAGATCACCCCTGTCATTGCAAAGTGCTTTGAACGACTGGTAATCACCCATATCAAAGCCTCCATCCCAGCTGATCTAGACCAACACCAGTTTGCCTATCGGTCAAACAGATCAACTGAGGACACCATCTGTGTGGCTCTACATGCTGCTCTCTCACACCTGGAAAAGCCCAACACCTATGTTAGGATGCTCTTCATTGACTACAGCTCTGCATTTAATACCATCATACCTAACCAGCTGATCCAAAAACTCTATGCAATAGGACTTGCTTCGTCCATATGCAACTGGTTACTGGATTTTATCACCAACCGCCCCCAGTCTGTCAGGATGGGCAAACACACATCCTCCACCCTTACCCTGAGCACTGGTGTGCCGCAAGGATGTTTACTAAGTCCCCTTCTCTATGCACTCTTCACCCATGACTGTCAACCCATCCACCAATCAAACATTATTGCTAAATTTGCAGATGATACGACTGCCATTGGTTTATAACAGACAACAGTGAAGCTGCATATAGGGAAGAAGTTCAGAATCTGACAGAATGGTGCAACTCCAACAACCTTGTCTTAAATACCAAAAAGACCAAAGAAGTTATTCTGGACTTTAGGACCACTAAAAAGACCAATCACAGTCTAATAACAATCAATGCAGATGCTGTGGAGAGAGTTTCCAGCTTTAAGTTTCTAGGAGTCACCATCTCAGAGGACCTGTCCTGGGCTGACAACTTGACTGTAATAGGCTGTTGTGATGTAAGATTTTGCATATAACTTGATAAATGTTTTGCATGTCTTTAAAGCAATGTAATTTAGTGTTACTTTGGTGAGAGGCATTCGTGTTTGCCCCCCCTTTTACGATTAAGTCTGTTTGTAATTTTATGACAGGATTTGGGAGATGTGTCTTAAACGAGTTTGATGAGTATTTCTCTGCTAAAGTCTTTCTACCCCCGCAAGTAGGCTAAGGTGTACTTTAACATATGGTTTGGGGGGCTGCAGGTGTTAAGATGTTCTATTTCCCCCATTGGTCTGAGGTATGGCTGTTTGGAATTGGCTTGTCTCAGAGGCCATTAAGTACCATGATGTCCTATTGGCTGTAGGGGTTGGACAGAACATCTATAAATGTATGTGCTTAACCTCACATTCTCTCTCTTGCTAACCTGTGATGATGTAGAAGTATTTCTCTCTTACTGATCTGATGAAGAAGACCATCACACCATGAACTGAAGACAACACAATGAAGAGCACAGCTCAACAGACATATTGAACAGACATCTGGCTGAAAGCTGATCACCAATGATGCCTTAACTAGAGACATTTTAAGTAACTAGTCTGTGTGCCACATGAATTACACATCACCATTTATCAGGTTGTATGGCTGCCAATATTCAAATGTACTTTGCATTTTGTTATTATTTATGAATATTATCAGTAATACATTATTTTATGTGTAACTTAACTCCTGCTTGTCTTTTTACTACATCTAATTGCCTGAGGTTATAGATATAGAAGGGAAGGTGGGAATAAGTTATAAACAATAATACCTTATACACAGTGGTAAGTCTGTGAGATTAGACATTCTAAGGCTACATATTAATTATACAATAGGGGAAAGTTGAGCAATATATATTACTCTACCAAGATAAAACATAGGCAAAGCACAACAACGCCTCTATTTTCTCAGGAAGCTAAAGAGAGCTGACCTCCCCCAGAAGCTGCTGGTTAATTTCTATAGATGCACTATAGAGAGCATCTTAACTAACTGCATGATGGCCTGGTACAACAGCTGCACCAAGGCTGCTAAAGAAGCCCTGCAGCGGGTCGTAAAAACAGCAGAGGCCATTATTGGGACTGAACTGCCATCACTCCAACTCTTGTATAAGACTCGCTGTGTGAGAAAGGCCAAAAACATTCTCAAGGACAAAACTTATCCTGGAAATTCCTTGTTTGAGCTCCTCCCATCAGGAAGACGCTTTAGGCCAATCCGTGTACGCACAAGCAGACTAACAAATAGCTTTTTCCCATCTGCCGTAAACTTTCTTAACTCTGAATCTCCTCAGTCTGAGATCATTTTTAATTGAACATGTGCAATAAGCTATATTGGTAATGTGCAATATACTAATGTATTACAATATAGAATATGGAATGTACTATTCATTAACAGGTGCAATAACAATTTATGCTCCTGTACTTTGTGCAATAATAATTTGCTCTGGTTACTTGATCACTTAACACTGTATACGACATATTTGGAATTATTTGACTTTTCTTTAAATGCACCTTGGGGCGGTCACAAAAAGTCATTTTGTTGTGTTACATAATGACAATAAAGTGCTTGACTTGACTTGACTACAAGTACCATGTACAATGAAATACTTGCATGTGCCCCCGCAGGCAGTGAACAGAAACGAAAAAAAAAAGAAACACACAATAAATAAATGAATATAAATAAGTAAATAAACAAAACCAGAATCCTAGGAATAAATAGAGACAGTGGCAGAAGTATATGTGCAGGTAGCAGTGGAGGTGACACAAGGTTACTGATTGTTCATGAGTCTGATTGCAGTTGGGTAGAAACTGTTCCTGAACCTGGAGGTGTGCGTCCAAATGGACTTTAGTCGCTTACCAGATGGGAGGAGGGTGAAAAGTGACAGTGCAGGATGGCTGGGGTCCCGCCTGATACGGTTCACTTTCCTGAGACAGCGTGTAGTGTGGATGTCATGGATCGCAGGGAGCTGTGTGCCCCGTAATCTGCTGTGCTGTGTTCTCCACACGCTGCAGAGCTCTGCAGTTCTGAACTGAGCAGTTGCTGTACCAGGATGTGATGCATCCTGTCAGGACAAATTCCACAGTACACCTGTGGAATATGCACGGGGTTGTGGGGGACAACCAGGCCTTACTCAGTCTCCTGATGAAGTAGAAGCGTTGTTGGGCTTTCTTGACTACTGCTGCAGTGTAACTTGACCATTTAAGGTCATCAGTGAGGGTGACTCTGATTCTTTGATTTTCTGTATTTAGACTTGTTTTCTTATGTCTTGGGCAATTCCATTTTTCTTTCTTTGAGCTTCATAATGATTGGAATGCTCATTGTGGAGAATAAATCTTTTATTTTATAAAGATTCAGTGCCTGCCTTTATTACTAGCTGGGGTTGGATGGTTATATCCCTAAGGTTGCCATATGTCCCTTATATACGGGACATGTCCCATATTTGATCATTTTGTCCACTGTCCTGTACTGACCTTTCAGGGACACCCAAATGTCCCGTATTTAGTTCATTTTAAAATTTCTTAATAAAAGTATATTTTTACTACCTTCTTACGGTACTTAGTTGTAACTTTATAAGTAATTAGTCTTTCTTTTCTCAAATTCTCTTGATGAAAAAACGGAAATGTAACGAGGAAACGAGTGTTTGCTGCCTGTCTGCAACTTATGCTTGGCTGAGGACAGCAACACTCTTACCGTTTTACTCTCCAGCCGCACTGCTGTGCAGTTCTGTATCAGCATTGCAACATACAGCGTCAACAAAGTGTGTTCTTACTACTTGCCACGCACCACTTTCCCTCTTCTCCCACTCTTCACACACTGATAGCAACACCGCAGGAGAAATGCTAGCACAGGCTTCCAGTATCCGTAGTTTCAGGTGCTGCACATCTCGTATCTTCACAGCATAGACAATTGCCTTCAGATGACCTCAAAGATAAAAGTCTAAGGGGGTCAGATCGGGAGACCTTGGGGGCCATTCAACTGGCCCACGACAACCAATCCACTTTCCAGGAAACTGTTCATCTAGGAATGCTCGGACCTGACACCCATAATGTGGTGGTGCACCATCTTGCTGGAAAAACTCAGGGAACGTGCCAGCTTCAGTGCATAAAGAGGGAAACACATCATCATGTAGCAATTTTGCATATCCAGTGGCCTTGAGGTTTCCATTGATGAAGAATGGCCCCACTATCTTTGTACCCCATTTACCACACTATACCATCATTTTTTTTGTTCCAACAGTCTTGGAGGGATCTATCCAATGTGGGTTAGTGTCAGACCAATAGCGGTGGTTTTGTTTGTTAACACAAACACAATGGGCAGCACATTGAACACATTTTATAAGTGGTCAGAAACTTGTAAATAACTCATGAAAGAATAAAGTTACGTTAAAACCAAGTACACCATTGTTTTTCTTGTGAAATTCCCAATAAGTTTGATGTGTCACATGACCCTCTTCCTATTGAAAAAACAAAAGTTGGATCCAAAATGGCCGACTTCAAAATGGCCACCATGGTCACCACCCATCTTGAAAAGTTTCCCCCCTCATATATACTAATGTGCCACAAACAGGAAGTTAATATCACCAACCATTCCCATTTTATTAAGGTGTATCCATATAAATGGCCCACCCTGTAGTAGTACCACGCCAGACCAGGGGGTGGCAGGCTGCTCTAACTTTCTCTCTCAATCCTCTGCCAACCATCCTCGGGAAATCCCACTAGGTCCTGGCGGCACTGGCGACGTAATTTCTGGTTCCGGCACCACTGATGATGTCACTTCCGTTACTGGTGCCACTAATGACATCACTTCCTGTCACGACCATTAAAGCCGCCATATTTTCCCATTCATGTAAGTTCTGTTTTGGATTTCAACCTGAACACAACTCAAAAAAATAATACCCATTTATAGCCAGGGTATATTATACAATTTATGGGCATGATTAAAAGTGCAATATGATTTTTGCATTGCATTTTTAACTGACATGAAAATTGCATGTCGTAGTTAAAAGCAACTGGTCATTTGATCAATTTGAGTACTGAGGGAACACCATGTGCATATGCTTTGCATTTTAATGTTGTTAACATGTTGGATTGCATTTAATTTTGGCTCCATTATTTTTCCATTCTTTGGGACTCCCAAGTCACAACACTGAATATGGTAAAGTTCAGGAAGAGAGAACAAGTCAAGTCAAATTGGGGAGTATGCATTGGTATAGCTCGCTGCCTCACCCACCACACGACGAAACAACTTGGGATCCCGGTTGGCAACCTCAATGGCACACACGCGGCCCAGTCCCACCCTCCAGAAATGACCCTCTATCTGCTGCAGCCAGGTGTTACGTGGGCGACCCATTGGCCTGGTCCAGGCACTCGTGTCCCCAAAAATGAGGATCATACGAGCAGGATCACCCTAGGGGAAACATGCCACATGGCCATAGTGCCATAACTGACGCTCCCTCACAGTGCAGGTAATGTGCTTCATTCGGGGTTCCGTGAGCAACCGCTCATTCAACACAAAGTCAAACCAGTGGTACACAAGGATTTTCCAAAGAGACAGTAACAAAGAAGTCCAGTCCTGTCTCAGGTCACTGGATAGCGTCCATGTCCTGCAACCATAGAGCAAGAAAGGAAGCACCAGGACTTGGACCTTCGTCCTTTTGCAGAGATATTGGGAGCGCCACACACCCCTTTCCAGTGATCTCATGACCCCCTATGCTCTCCCAATCTGTCTACTGTCTTCAAAGAAAGAGTCACCAGAGACATGAATGTCACTACCAAGGTAAGTAAACCTCTTGACAAGGTGGACACTCTCTCTCAGACAGATACACTGCTGATGGCCGTGCCCAAGAGGTCATTAAAGGCCTGGATCTTGGTTTTTATCAGGTCACCCGCAAGCCCAGACACTCAGAATCCTCACTCAGTCTCTCGAGCGCCCTGATCAGAGCCTCCATTGACTCCGCGAAGATCACAGCATCATCAGCAAAGTCAAGATCCATGAATCTTTCTTCACCAGCAGATGCCCCACAACCACTGGACCCTGTGACCACGCCCAACACCCAGTCCATACAAGCATTGAACAGAGTAGGAACAGAACACACCGCTGACAAACCCCCAAATCAACTGGGAAAAGCACAGAGGTCCTGCCTCCACTCTGCACAGCACTCACAGTACCAGTGTACTGGCCGGCCATGATAGGAACCTGGAGGGGATCCTGCGAACCCTCAGGATGTCCCACAGGGCAGCTCGATCAACTGAGTCAGAGCTTTACGAAAATCGACTAAGGCTGCAAAGAAACTCTGTCAATATTCACATTTGCACACCATGTGAATCCTCAATGCCAGAATGCAGTCGATGGTAGACTTCTTAGGCGTAAAACCAGACTGTTCCGGTCGCTGGTAGGTGAGCAAGTGATCATGGATCATTTTGAAGATGACGCTAGCAAGGACCTTACCTGGCACTGAGAGCAGTGTTATGCCCCTGTAGTTGCTGCAATCCAGGCGATCACCCATCCCTTTCCAGACAGCGATGACAAGTCCTGTTTTCCAGTCAGTTGGGATGATGCCAGTCTCCCAAATGGAAGCAAAGATTGTTTGCAATGCCAGGAGGACAGCCTTACCACCAGCCTGGAGATGTTCACCTCAGATACCACAGATCCCTGCAGCCTTTCCTCCCCTCAGCTGGTTCAGCACCTGTGCAATTTCAGTGAGATTGGGTGGTTTGCAGAGAGAGGATCAAAAATAAATAAATAAGGGATGGCATTTTTTAATGTGTAAATGAGGCCAGCTCATTACCCTCATGATGATTCTGGAAGGGGCATTGGAGTTCACCCAGTTGGTCTACATGTGAAGACTTAGAGAAGGCATATGACCGTGTTCCTCGAGGGATGCTGTGGGGTGTACTGGGAGAGTATGGGGTTCTGGGGCCCCTAATAATGGCTCTTCAGTCCCCGTATAACCACAATGACAGCTGTGTTTGCATACTCGTAAAACATCAGCACTGTTTCCAGTCGGTGTGGGACTCCGCCAGGGTTGTGCTTTGTCTTCTATTCTGTTTGTGGTTTTCATGGACAGGATATCAAGGTGTAGTCAGGAAGGGGAGGGGGCCCATTTAGGTGACCTTAGAATCGAGTCACTGCTTTTTGAGATGACGTAGTCCTGTTGTCTTCATTGGGCTATGAACTCCAGCACACATTGGGATGGCTTATGAAGCAGTAAGCATGAGGATCAGAACCAGCAAATCTGAGGTAATGGTCCTTGGTATAAAAAAGGTGGACTGTCCTGTAAGAGTGGGAGGTGAGTTAGTGCCTAAGTAGAGGAGTATAAACACCTTGGGGTCTTGTTCCTGAATGAGGAGAAAAATGATGATGACATCAACAGGCATATGTGGGCAGCAAGTGCTGTAATGAGGTCACTATACTGATCTGTAGTGAGGAAAAAGGAGATAAATCAGAAGGCAAAGCTCTCGATTTACCAATCGATCTACATCCCTACCCTCACCTATGGTCATGAGCTTTGGGTGATGACCAAAAGAATGATATCACGGGTACAAGCGGCCAAAATGAGCTTTCATCACAGGTTGGTTGGGCTCTGCCTTAGAGACAGGGTGAGAAGCTCAGACATCCGGGAGAAGCTCAGAGTAGACCCTCCTCATCGAGAGGAGCCAAATGAGGTGGTTTGGGCATCTGATGCAGATGCCTCCTAGACGCTTCCCTATGAAGGTATTATTGGAAAGACTGGCTGGGAGGAGGTTACCTTGGGCAGACCCTGGGCTCACTGTGAGTGTAGTAATAGGTTTGACGTGTGCCACTGTAATCTGTGAAGTTTATTTCAAAGTCATAAATAAGCTGACAGGGTGAAGATGATAGAAAGATAGACATAAACAGGTGGAAAACACTCTGGCAGGCTAGTTGCCCATAACAGCCAGTCGCAGCAGCCCCCTGTCCTGATTCAAAGTTCTTTCTGTGAACTATCCCAGGCATAGTTATTTTCAGTCAGAGGTTATGAGTGCTATATTGGTGCCCAGATGGCAGTTGCCCATATCTGGCCAGACTCATAAAAACTCGAGTATATGAAATGAGGAGAAACCATGCAGAAGCCAGAAGCTGTCCAAATGCCAGACCGGAATCGTATGGCTATCAGTATCTGCCACAGACGAAATGAATGACATCTGTACGTTTCATTGGATTCATTCGTACGTTCCATGTACAAATGATTATGCATAGTATTTCTGGGCATGGGAGTCACTTTTAAAAGCAAGTTAAATACATATATCTCTTTTTGTACCATATTGCTCCTATCTGATTATTTCAGCCATGGTTACTAAAGGGATATGTATGGCTCAAGCCTGTTCTGCACCAATAAAATACACAATCCCAGGGAACAAGTGGCCCCCTGCTGGATACAGGGAGGACCCCACAAGTATGAGTTGGCAAGTGTGGCTCGGGAAAAGGATGTATGGACCACACTGCTAAGAGTGTTGCTCCTGCAAACCAGCTTTGGATAAGCGGTGGGAAAATGAATAAATTAATGAATTAATTAATAATATAGCGAGGCATTTCTGATTTTAGTTTTTGAGGTCAATACAGAGTTATGATCCTATCACACACATGCACTTAAGAGGCAGTCAGAAGCCACGAGGTGAGTGAAATATCGCGAGATGAAGGGTTGATTTATGGTACTAACGCCTCTCTCTCTTTTTCATCAGACCCAAAGAAGAAAAGTAACGATCCCATTCACTCACCTGCAATACTTCCGGATTCACAAAATGGCCGCCCAACATCACTTCCACTTCCCGTTGATGACATCACTTCCGGTTCCTTTCCCAATGATGCCACTTCCGGCTCCTGATGCTGACATCACTTCCATCTCCCGTTAATAACATCACTTCCGGTTCCTTCAAAATGACATCACGTCTGTCCAACAGCTTTGACGCCATTTCCTGCCACATCATTTCTGAACACCATTTTTCTTTATAAATATCACCATCTTCCAACTGTCTGTTGTCAAATGCTTTGGTTTTTGATCGTTTCCACTATTATTTCCATAATGTCCACTGGACATTATATGGGACTATTCCCAAACTCTTTTAGATTCTTCTCTACTTATTACAATCCATAGCAACTGTAAATTAACTTTGAATGATTATACTCATGTTTGTAACATTACTGAAAACTGCTACCGGTGCTGTTTCCATTGGCTCACATCCTTACTGATATCCATGAGGTGGTTCGGGCACCTTATGCAGATGCCTCCTTGTCAACTCCCTGTGAAGGATTTTATGATATCTATGTACTACACACAATTTACTTCTTAGGCACTGAATAATATGATGATGCATAACAATTAAAAAGGCTTATATTTGAATAACTGCTTACAGAAACATGACAGGGGTCAGTTTCCGTCACCTCATTTTAGTGCATTTGTATAAGTTTAAATATAACTAAAGAGATTAAACAGTACTAAAGTGTATGAGAGGCAATATGAAAAGCTCTTACATAAAGGGCAGTTGTGTTAACAATCAGTTCAGTTCGAGAAATGTGTGGAGTAAGACAAGTTCAAAAATCATAGCAAATGTCATTGAGGTTAATGTAGAGAAACAAAAATGAATAGCAGCTTTCAGCCCTAGCGAAGCATGAACTAAACGAATAAAGATTTGTAAAGGATTAAGTTGGACAGCTGTGTATTAGGTAAAACAGACGAGTAGCGAAATGAATAAGCACAAAAGAGAATTGAAAAAAAAAGCATTCCTTCAAAACAATGCATACTAATACAAAGGATAAGCAGAAAGTTGAGGCAGGCTTTAATAAAGATGCTGGTGTCACCCAGGAATTGAGTATTTTATAGCAAGACAAATTTACAGTGTAAGGGCATCCACTATGTTATTATACACTTAAGGGACATAATCTTTCAGAAATCATTGATGAAAGTAAGTAATTAACATTTTTTTAGAAAGAAAAAGTGGAAAAACAAAATATTTTATTTTTATAGTTTCTTAAAAGGTGTTTAGAGTTCTAAATACAAGCAAATTGTCAGGAATAGACAGAACATTAGAATGTTTGAACAATCTAGACGAGAACAGGCCATTCAGCCCAATAAAGCTCGACAGTCCTATCACTTAATTCTTCCCAAATTAAAATCAAGTTGAGTTTTGAAGGTCTGTAAAGTCCTACTGTCTTCTACACTTCTCAGTCACTTATTCCAAGTGTCTGTGGTTCCCCATCTATTTTGATGGACCCTTCAGCAAGGCCCTTAAACCTGCAATTGCTCCGTCCTGGATATGACGTTAATCTGCATCCAGCCCTGCAAGTACTGTAGGCCCTACCACCTGCAGGGAAAAACCTGGTGGGTTGGTGGCAGGACTGGCATTCCAGCCACCATAAAAAACCTCACCCTGTACTATTCTATCTGAACTAGTGTGGTGCTGAGGTGTCACCCTTTGCGTGGCTGCACTCGGGTCCTGCTCTGGGATCCTGAGTTGGTTTGTCATGTGGTGGGTGCTGTAATAAGTACATAAGTTTAATATGTCACTGTGCTCTGTACAAAAAATATTTTATAAATCCACTCACATGAACAGCTAACACAAGGCCAGAGTTAGCACACAGGGGGCTCATCATTTAGAACTGTTAGGAAATCATTAGAAGACAAGAAAGGGACAACTGTGAAATGAGCATTGTACTATTTCTGTGTGACAGAGTCACCATGACATTGGATCTTCTTTTCCTTGTTTGGAATGGCTTGATTTACCTAAGTCGGGGCCTGCACATGGAGAAAGAGTATAAAGCCTTGGAACATTACCCGGCACACCTTTGAAGCTGACGGACGGATAGGAGATAACGTCATCCGATCCGGAAAATCCTTCCAATGCAGTGACGAAAATGGCAGACTCTACGAAAGGTGTTGTCATGGTTTCCTCGTCTGTTATGCCACGTCAACCATCATTAAAGAAAGCTAAGTTATTTCTCCTATGTGATTTCTTACCGCTGTATCACTAAGGGAGGGGTATCGCCTTTTTATATTATATCTATATAGTTTCGGGTTATGTAACATGCCGCAATTACAAAAGAACTTATTCCAACCAGGGAGCTGGCACCCCCTGCTGGACAGAGGCGCAGCAACACACTGTCTGACACCAATAATCATGCCAAGGTTGAAATCACTGAGATCACATTTTTCCTCCATTCTGGTATTTGATGTGAACATTAACTGAAGCTGCTGACCCGTATCTGTGTGGTTTGAGACATTGCGCTGCTGCCATATGATTGGCTGATTAGATAAGCACGTGTACAGCTGTGCCTAATGATTTGCTCTGTCAATGTCTGTTAATTTGTTGGAATCTGTACTTGCTGAGTGTTGGGTGAATTTGTTAGGGGATGTGCTACTTTAAGGGGGGGCCCTCTAATGAGCTTGTCCTCTCTTGTCATTGAAAGAACTGTAAGTCCACAAAAGAGGAAATACTGTGGTGCCAACCTGCTCAATGGTGCCTAATAAACAAACAAAAGCAGTGTTCTCTTGAGGAACATTTCTCTCTGCTTTCAAGCCTTGTAAAGTCATGGTGGCTGCTGGGCGTTGTTGTGTTGAGTGACGGCTCCTTCTGGGGACCACAGGATATGTAGCGGGGAAACTGTAAAGGGCAGAGTCAGTTGTCCTTATTGGGCATTTTGTCAGTACTTCGGATGGTGAAACAGAAGATCAGGTTAGTGCCAGCACCCCCATCTTGACCCAGGGTGGTAGTATATATCTCAGAAGAGCTTGGAGGATGATGCACATATGTGAATGTGTGACACCCCTTACTCAAAAGCCTTGCTCCGTCACTGATCCAGTGTTGCAGTCTCACCAGGGCTACGTCCCTGTTCTCAATTTTCTTTGTTTTAGTTTATGTTGTTGGTGGTCTTGTTATGTTGTAAACCTCTAATGTTGTATTACATTTTCCAAATCAAACATTACAAAGCGAGGAAACACACCTCTGATTGGGTGCCAACACATCTATAAACAGAGCCAATCAGAGTCAACTCAAAGTCATCAATTAACATATAAAGCATGTGGAAGGACGAAGGAAAACCTGAGTACCCAAAAAAAAAATACATTTAAACAGTGGAAGTGATGTTGGCGAGGTCATCAGCGCGCAAAAAACTTGTGGTCTTTGTGTAGCTCCCATTGCCCCAGTGCAGTGACAGGGACACTCTGCTGTAAAAATGACACCGCCCTGTGGGTGAGGCATAAAACCGAGGTCCTGACTCTCTGTGGTCATAAAACATCCTTGGGCATCCTACGTAAAGAGTATGGATGTATCCTAATGTCCTGGCTAAACTGCCCATCACAGCCTTGTCCACTTTACCCCCTAATCTTCCCCTGTCTCTGACTGGTTACTATCACTCTCCCCCCGTCACCATCTTACAGCTAATGTGTGCTGAGCATACTGGCACAAAATGGCTGCCGTCTTGTGATCCAGGTGGTGTTACACATTGGTGGTGGTTGAAGTGGATCCCCTCTGTCTATGTAAAGCACTTTGAGTAGCGAGAAAAGTGCTGAGTAAATGCAATCAATTAATTATTATTATTCTATAACTAGAAGCATCATAGTAATATTGACTATTAACAATATGAATTATGTGGGATTGATAATGAATGTGTGGCCAGGTGGATGGGTTTTCAAACCGAAGAGTTACAGCAGATCACAAAATTACACTGACCGACCACGTTAACCAAAGCCAGAGTTTCAGATTTTAACTTCTTTACCGTCAAGAGCAAAATAAGAATTTGTGTGTCATTTAACATCCGCTGTGTCTCAATTTATTATTTATTTAGAATCCTGAGGAGAACATTATCATGTGCAGCATAAATACATTTTCATGAAACATAGAATCAGACACGGTGGTCCACAAGGTCAGAGTTTCCAATTCAATCAGTAAAACGATTTGGGCTTAAAATGACAGACTAGTCAGGTGAAACCAGGGAAAGGATCATTTAACATTACAAAAGCTTCTTTTGTCGAAGCTCCTTAAAATGCCTTGTCAGAGTGGAAATTTGCTCCAGTAGAGCCTGAATTTACCAATTTTCTTCATCTAACAATAGTTTATTAGTTTGGAGTTTTCCATTTTTGGATCATTTATTTTCCTATTTTGAGATCTAATATCTTTTTTTTTTTACCGTATTTGGTTTTAAAGGATTTTTCCAAGTGTCATATGTAATTTTCATGCTTTAGACTATAACATTTTAAAACCCCCCAAATATATATTTACAGACAGTACAGGGAGACATTTAGTCATCTAAAGGTCAAGTTAAAATGAAACTGTTTAAAGAAAGGCAAGATAGCAAAATCAATGTTTTGTAACGCGTATCTTCTTATTTATTACTGTGACAACAAATGTGACTCATGATGTAGAGTCCATCACTACACAGGAGAAGGGAAGCTCTGAAAAGAGTCAGACTGCAAACATTTTTATATTGTATTTCAATTGAATTTTTCAATTATACTACATTTTAGGTAGCTAAAGCAGCCATCACATTACACAACATCTAGTTGGAGGGGATGTCAAATTTGATCTCATTGCCTGAGAATGTCAGGCTACACGCCTAGAGATCACAAATTAGATGATGCTCTGAAGAATTTCCAGTACAGTTTCACATTTTGGAAATATTGTGAACTTCCAATGTTTTTAGCAGTGAATACCTGCCTGTCAGAGCTGGTGCTGTATGAATGCTTTACAATCTCAGCCCTTTATCAATTTTTCATTTTTGATCTTTTTGTTGAATGTAAAACATGAAACATCAGATAGACAGGCTTCGATAGATAGATAGATAGATAGATAGATAGATAGATAGATAGATAGATAGATAGATAGATAGATAGATAGATAGATAGATATTTGTCCCCATGGGGAAGTTAAAATTTTACAGAAGCTCCAAATAAATAAATATATACACACATATATCTACTCTCTATATATAAAATCCTAACCCTAAAAGTGCAACAGTGATGTTGTTAATTTCACATTTTTGTCAGGCTTTAAATCAGGCTTATTTTAAAACCTACATATAGGTTTGGTATCATTCTTTTCAGAATTTATTGAACTTTAATGTGATGTTGTTAGATTTTCAGATTCTTATTCTGTTTTGAAATTATAAACTAAAAAATATCAAGAACTCACGTCTCGCGAAATGGGACTTTGTGCCAAAATATTTAACCACGCCCGGGGCTGGAAATAAAACACAAGCATTAGGACAGCTACTGTACAGGCATTTAAATGTTCGAAGCGCAGCACGAGATGCAAATCACACGGCACGGCAGAAGCAGCAAGCCAGCAGCTGATCGAGCAAAGAGGAGGTAAAAAAAACGACTGTATTTGTTTCCCATTGTATCACCGTTTAAGAGGGGTTTTCAGAGGAGCGACTGCGTCTCCTTGGGGTGCGTTCTGCCCCCGTCTTCACAAAGTGAGCGGCAGAGACGCAAAGTGGCTGGCTAACGAAGCGAGCAGGGGGAACTCACTAGTATATACTGTATATATATATACTGTATATATATATATATATATATAC
>JANRMT010062823.1:7475053-7597775 GCA_026402145.1 Polypterus bichir lapradei
ATTTTGCTAGTATATATATATATATATATATATATATATATATTCTACTGTGTTTTTGCTTTTGTTTTGCACAATCTTGGAGTAGACCAGCTTTTCATTTCACTGCACATTGCACTTGTATAACTGTGTGTATGACGAGTAAAACTCTTGACCCTTGAATCTGTAGAATAATGGGTACAAATGGAAAATGTATCTATGAAAAATGAAATCTACAGCATAATAAATTATGTGGAATGTGAAGGGATCTAAATACAACACTAAGATCATTATGCAGGCAACACATCTCAAATAGAAACAAATATGGCTTATAAAATGTCTATTTTAAGTTCTTTAAATTTTAGATAGGTTCTAAAATTGCAAGATTATTCTTGAAACTTATCCGCCCTTCAATTTTCTAGTCCAGTTATCTACATATTTCAAGGTCACAAGAGCCTGGGGTTTGCCCAGCAGCAATTGGTAAAAAGCCAGAATCATCCACTGACACTTTACAGTTGTCAAACCAGTAAATTATTTGAATCAAAACCTTGACAAAGAAAATATTCCTAAAGCTGCATGAAGCTTGCTACATTTAATTTTCTGTTGGGAATACAAAGGATATAATAAGGACAGCTGTTGCTGGGGAAAAGAGAAAATCAATCAGCACAAACCTTTTTAATGCTCCTTTGAAATCACATCTTCTTTTCTGGCCACCTGAGCTTTGGAATGAAGGACATTAAAATCGTCTAGAAAAGAGATTAATGTCCTTAAGGTTTCCTGCATTTTTTTATCCTGGTCTCCTTTAAGCAAGGAATGTAATTTATATTTCTGTTTCTCTGTGCTATTTCCATTAGAGCTGTCTTTTGGAGAGGAATTCTCAACTCTTCACTAGAACTCAGGCACTTCAAAAGCTCTTTGTTGGTATAAACAACTTCTGCTGTTCTTATCTCTGTCTGATTTGTTCAGGATTATGAAATACTAGCTGTGTAAGCCAGTGCTGTAAAAAGCACAGGGTCCTAGAAACTATTGAAACTGTCAGAAAAAAAATTGAAATGTTGAGATGTCAGGTAATTGAAAGGAATTACTTTGGGTGTCTCTCTCCTAGGAGGATTCGTTTTGCCAACATGCTTGAATCATTTGTGCATTAGTGGCTAAGCGACTGTCTTTCTTCAGAGGTTTCGTTTAGCCGACGTGCTCACCTCACTTGTGTTATTAGCGGCTAAGCGAGTTTCTGTTTCCTCGGACATGAAGCCCTTACTCCGACTCCACCTCTCACTTCTGGGACAGACAGACAGACAGACACACACACACACACACTTCCATGCGTAGACATTTATATATAAGATAGCTAGTCATTATGAGTTTACGCCCCCCTTTTTTATCATAATAACCACAACTTCAGACATTCAAACACCAGCTGCCAAAGGTCTGAGATCACTTCATAATTGAAAGAAGCCTGACCATTGGTCTTTATGCAGTTACTTAAAGCGAACAATTTAAAAGCAATGCTGGGGAATCTGGACGTAACACCACCCTGAATCCATTTTTCTGTTCCACCCTCACCCAGGGATACCAGGACCCAGAAGAGGATCAATATCCTGACATTATGGCCTCCTCTGGACCTGACTTGTCTGCTCCCTATTTGAAAACTTTCACTCGACCCTTCAAGATATCAACACTTGTGCAGGAGGCACATCAGGATCGCATTTTCAATTATTTTTATCTTTTAGTCTTTGCTATTGAGAATCGAAAATGGGGCTAGCCATGGTACCCTAATGCTTTTTTGATATGCTTTCTATCTTATTTTAAAGATCCATTTAAATATTTATATATTGCATTAACACTGCTGCCTCACTAATTCGTCATTCTGGTGTAGGACAAAATGAGCATTGCTCATATTGCTAGGCTTTCGTGACACACCAGGCCTGTTAAGAAAACATATTTAACAAGTATGCAGGCATCCACCTGCTCTTTTCCCAACTTGCATTCTCAACTAAGTGATTGAACTCCAGCTTGCACCAGGATCTCCATGGACGTCGTTTGATAATAAAGGTGTAAATCAGAGGTGACCTGACATCTTTTCAGTGGTCACTCTGTAGGCCTCTTGAGCCAGAAGGTGTGAAATGGACTCAAGAAAAGATAGAGACCAATAATTCAAGGGGTGACAACTTAGATGGACAGAAGAACTCGCCTATTAGAAGACACTGATTTTTTTACTGGAAGTGATTTTAATCCAAAACTCTCTGAACCATCCTGAAGAAACTCTCTGTGATATTTATCTGGACACTCACTGAACTCCCTGGGAGTTCTCTCAGGGATGGGCAAATATGCAAAAATGATCTCCTGAAACCTGGTCTATGAAACCTAAAAAGTTATGAGTCGCTCTTAATTGGAGACACAAATCCGACAAACTCATCCCTAAGTGGAATAGAAGCTGAGACCCAGTTAGTCAAGTCAAAGCTGTGTGCCAGTCTTCTGATGAGAGAAAGAGTGCACTGCAATGCATGAAGAATCCTACACATGAACCTGGAACAACAACAAACCACCATCTCCACACAACATTGGACGTCATTCATAAATATTTGGTATAGTAAAATTATTTATCTGTACCAAGATAAAGCAGAACTCTAAATTCCAGTAGACAGCAGACCTCTATGTCTAAGCACTTTGAGCTACATTTTTTGTATGAAAATGTGCTATATAAATAAATGTTGTTGTTGTTGTATGTTTGTCTGTCTAGTCTGTCTGCACCCTATCTTGTATGCCAACATACACAGGGTGACACAGAAAAACAGGAACTTTTGAAAAACCCAATAAAAATAGAAGAAATCCAGCAAAAAAAAAATATTGACAGCAATTGAACCACTACAACTTGCCTTTAAAGAGACAGTAATCCAAATTATCAATGTCTGAAAATTATGTCCTGTAGATGGCGTCCTCCTGTACGTATGCATTCTTCCAATCTGCTGCTGAGGTTCCCCATAGATCGCTGCAACATCTCAGCTGGGATACCACGAATTTTGTCTTGAATTCTTTGCTTCAGTTCATTCAGTGTCCTTGGCCGAGTCGTGTAGACCCGACTCTTAAGGTAGCCCCACAAGAAAAAATCACAAACGGACAAATCCGGTGATCTTGAGGGCCAGGGAATATCACCGAATCTTGAGATGACACAGTTACCGAACAATTCTCGCACAGCTGCCATTGATTGCCTTGCAATTGATTACTAAATTACTAAATGGCGAGACTGTTTACAGCTCAAGGTCCCTGTTCCGCAGTGCTTCCAACTGTACATGGCTGCCACTACGCATTTCAAAAGTTCCCGTTTTTCTGTGTCACCCTGTATATACATAGTGTGACAGATAGGGGTCGCTGTTTACCCCTGAACCCTCAGACAACATGTTCAGATACCAGGTAAAAGTCACAATAATACATTTATTTTTCCATTAATGTGCACAAAGCACCTCCACTTCCACAATTCCAATTCTTCGATTCCACCCGGGTGTGTGGGGGGGGGGGATGTTAACATTATATAAAGTTATTGACTGTTTTACCTGCATTTTTATCACTCTTTAATATTGTTTTTATCAGTATGCTGCTGCTGGATTATGTGAATTTCCTCTTGGGATTAATAAAGTATCTATCTATTTAGTGCCTTTCATATCTATCTATCAATCCACACAAATCTACTATAATAATCAATAACAATAATCCACAATAAACAATCCTCCACTCCACCCAGCAGCTTTGTCACACTCCCACCCAATTCGGCTCTCTTTGCTGGGATTTCCTATAGTCCATTTATATTCCTTGACCCGGAAGTGCTTCTGTCCCTCAGTCCATGTGATTTCCTAGCACTTCTGGGTCAGATGAAAATTCCTTTTTCTTCAGCCCGGAAGTACTTCATTCCTTCTGTCCCCGTGACCAGGGAGTACTTCCGGGCTATATGGAAAATACAAATCCCTGTGCCTCCCTGTGGACTCCAATGTCCATGCTGCCCTGCTGGAATTTGGGGCCCCTCCATGTTGCAGGGAGGACTCCATCTAGCGGTGTGGGGGTCTTCGCCGGGATAAACTGCCGGCCATATATCACAGCAGCTATCATATTTCTTTAATCCTTGTATTTATCAATAAATTGTTTTGTTTCTGAAAACGAGTGGGCTTCAGTTACCTTGATACAAGTCTAAAGGCTGGAGACCAACCTTACCAAATTATTTGATCAATTACTGATATTGACAAAGGCAAAGCTCAAAATTAATTAACCAAGTTAAAAATTTCTTTTACAAATCCCACATTATTATGACGTCCTCCTGGAATGTTGTTTTATTGAAAGCTAAAAAATGAATTCACGCTTTTGTTTTTAGTCGACTAGATTACTTTAATAGACTCCTAATAGGACTACCTAAGAAAAACATCAATTGGTTATAATTAGTGCAGAATACAGCAGCCAGAATCTTAACTAGATAAAGAAAATCTGAGCAGATCTTACTAATTTGGTTACCAGTGTCATTTAGAATTGACTTTAAAATACTGTTAATGATTTATAAAGCCTTAAATAAACTTGTCAGTCTGCTGATTTCTCCTTCAGTATGCACTGCCTGCTCACGTGCCCACCTCCAACTCGTCACTTGAGTCGTTGTCGTCTTTGCACAGTCCAGATGCACCTGTGACTCACGTAGACTTTTCATTGCTCTGTGCGGTTTTGGCTGCTTTTCTATATATAATCCACCAAGACACCCGACCACGGTAGTAGCGAGGTGGGAGGGGAGTGTGTACAAAGGGTAGGGACGTAATCAGTGGGAGCGTATGAGTCGCACTTAGTGGGAATTCCACGGTTTGCTGCCCGAATGGGGTTCAACGGCTTACCCATGCCTCTCTGCGCCGGGTAGACACACGCTCAATCTCATGCATAATTATTTATTGAATGCTAAACTCTTCTGGAAAGACACGGTTGTCTAAAACGGGTTGGTGTGAGAATACAACAGTAAGTGAATGAAAAGATAGAACTCTGAAGAGAGCAAAATACAACACAATAGTGAACCCGCGGCATAGCAAATGCCACATAATTATTTATTGATGGTTGAAGACTTCTGGAAAGAGACAGTTGTCTAAAAAGGGAGGGTTTGAGGATACAACAGAAAGTGAATGAAAAGATGGAACTCTGGAGAAAGCAACATATAATTGTCCGTGAGTGAAGACTGGTTTTGGCAGATACAGGCATATGTTTTTGAAACTTTGTCCTTGTGCCTTATTAATTGTCATTGCAAATGCCAATCGAACAGGAAATTGTCTTCGGGTAAAAGTAAAAGGCAAATTTGAATCTGATGGGGTCAGGCATATCCGGGGAATAAGGACAGTTTGTGAGGTTGCAGATGTGATAGGTTTACACTCCAGTACATTATTTGAGAGGCATGAGAACCTCATAATGCCCATGATCCAAAGGACCGCTAAAGAGCAGGGATATGAAGAGACGCTGGGCCGGATTGTAAACTCGAGGAGAGGCATGAGGACGTTCTTGGAAGTAAATGCTGATAGTAGCTGGAAGGATTTGGGACATTGCCACAATTTCTGCCTCGCCACCATAGACTCCGGGACGTATTCATGTAGTCAGCGTATTGTTGAGCAGACTGTATAACAATGCCTCTGTGACTAACAACAACGGACACCACGTCACCGAAGTTATCCCAATGTTGGCAAACAAAGCTAATAGCCATGTTACGAAGTTTGAGAGCAACAGTTTCGTCAATGACATTTTTCCAAAACAACCCGACTGACAGAAACAAACACTTACCTGAAGCAGGAATTTCTATAACATTGAAAGAAGTGTTTCTATGAAATACATTTGAAGTGGTAGCCATGGAGGGCAAAAGAATAGTCAACGTGGCTCACAGCTGGATTTGGACCGCAGCACAGACCAAAGCAAGTGAGTATGTGTTTGATGAGCTGTTTGAGTTGGCGGACAGTGGTCTGAGGTGCGTTCCTGAGCATGTGGGAGGAGGGGTAGAGTTTCTGGGCGAGGCTTCGTTGTTCCTTCCGCATGGTTTTTCATGGTGGACGCGGTCGGGTGTCACAAACCGAAAAGAATAATGAAAAGTCAACGTGGCTCAGATGTGCATATGGACTCCTAGCACAGACGAAAGGGACTAACTGGGTGGTAGGTGAGTTTTTGCGTCCGGGCACATGGGCAGGCAGTGTGAATGCCTAGAGAGCGAGGGTAGACGCGGGGCGGTGAAAAAGGAGTGTTGGTGGGCAGGGAAACGTCTTCCGTGTTCCTGCAGGAGCATCTAAGAAGACGCATGTTTGTCGCAGATGTGAATTGCTGTATGTAACTTGTAAAACAGTTTGCTATGGTGCACGCAGTCGTGCGTCGTAACCAAAAACTCGGTTTTTAAAGACTGCTTACTTCATTGTGTTTTAACCTCAGTTGTAAAGGATTGTTTTAAGGATCCCATGGGATACCCCTCGCAAACCGTTTTACACGCTGCATATGGCGATTCACCTCCTCGAGAAACATGCCTCTATGAACAGTCAACGTGGCTCGGAGGTGCATGTGGCCTCTACGACAGACGAATATAAATTACGCTGTTTTTCCTGTGTCATCGCGTCCGAGTTGGTGGCCGTGGCTCTGCGAGTTGTCGTCGTATCCAATGGTCTTGGAGTTGGTGGGCATGGCTCCTTCCTGCGTGCGCCATAGGTGTCTTACTTGTTGGCAGCTTAGTGAATCCACGCCCCTTCCGGCATGCTTTCCATGGGTGTCTTGCCTTAGTGAATTATATATAGATACCTGGGCAACACTGGACACTGCCGCTAGTCTTTC
Source organism: Polypterus bichir lapradei (assembly GCA_026402145.1). Classification (NCBI taxonomy): domain Eukaryota; kingdom Metazoa; phylum Chordata; class Cladistia; order Polypteriformes; family Polypteridae; genus Polypterus; species Polypterus bichir. The sequence continues at coordinate 7,481,843 of JANRMT010062823.1, forward strand.
CATAAAACATATATGCATTAAATACAGGGTATGATTTATTAGGAAAAATTTAAGAAGAAGAACCTTTTCAGTTTAAGAGCCGGGGATTAAGAGGTGGCGTGATTGAAGTGCCACAGTTTCGATCCACTGGATGAATTCCCTTCATAATTTTAAAATGAGTTTATCAAGAACATAGGGACACAGTTTGAAATTTGCTAAGTTTTGCACAAGCTTTAAGAAGTTTCTCTTCACACAGAGAAGCATAGACACAAGGAGTGGTCGTTCTGTGGCTAAGGATCTGTACAGTCATCTGGAAGGTTGCTGGTTCAAATTCCATTACTACCAGAAGGGATTCTACTCTGTTGAGCCCTTGAGCAAGGCCCTTTACCTCAAAATAGCTCCAGGGGTTCTTCAAAATGGCTGACCATGCACTCTGTTTCCCCAAAGGGTCATGTGAAAAGACAATTTCCCCTAGGGGTTTAAGAAATAATATCAAATCAATCAAAATCAAATGGAATAAGTGACTAAGTAGTGTATTTGACAGAAGTGTTTAGAGACCTTTGAATCTCGACTTGATGTTGCTTTGGAGGAATTAGTGGGACAGAATTGGCGAGCATTGTTGAGATGAATGGCCTGTTCTGGTCAAAAGTTTCTCATAATGTTCTAATGTTGTTCATCGCCTTGTTGCTTATTAATGATAGCTGCCATTTTGTCTTCCCGCCATTAGTGAAGCCTTCCATGTAGATAACACTGTATCTTCAGCGGTCAAGACCTTGGTTTACAATGCAACAGGTTTAAAGCTCATCCTTAGGAGCATTTCCCTATTCAAGTCACAGATTCAAAAGCCTTTTCTTAATGCCCTTTTTCCAAGTCCTTATTACTAAAATCTTTCCTGGTTTTTGACTCATGCTTGAATTTTTGACCTCGAATTTTTGGCACATTTTGGTTTTAGTATCTAGTGTGATTGATCTCCCAATTTTTGACTATGCCTTGTCTCCTGGTTTCTCATTAAAAAAAAACTTCTTTCCTGTTCACAAGCATAACAAATACAAGATTAGGTTTAGCACACAACGAGATATTAACCATGTCGGTCATGGTTGAAACTGAACTAGGTTTACTACAAAGTGAAGCTTTAGTGATAGGAAAAATATCTGATACAGATGTTACAAATTTACTTTCTTTCAATTATCTCTTTTGACAGTGTCACACGAGTAGGAGGCAGATAAGGGCCATGAGTAAGTGTAATAAAACATCTGACCAAAGGGCAGCAGAGTGCGCTGACTGTCTTTCTCAGTTCCCTACAGACCTTTCCTGGGAAATCCTCCAAGGTTCTGGCTCCTCAGAAGACATCACTTCCGGTGTTGATCCCTTTGCTGACATCACTTTAGAACCTGAAGACATCACTTCCGGTGATGGGGCCTTTGCTGACGTCACATCCGGTCCTGACGACATCACCTCCGGCCCCTTTGCTGACGTCACATCCGGTGCAGAAGACATCACTTCCGATTCTGGCCCTTTTGCTGATGTCACTTCCTGTACGGGCCTTTAAAGCCTCCATTTTGGTCAATGATAATCAGTTCTGTTTCGGACTCTGCTCTATGCACATCATGCTCCTAAAAATTCAACTTTTGCAGCCGGGAAAACAATATATGGGTGGCTGCCCCAAATCTTTATAATATCGTTGTCTAATTCTTGTCACAACAGTCACATTGTAGATTTATCTCTGGGTATTCTGCTGTTTGGCCACCATATCAAAAAATGTGCATCTTATTGTAAGTGGCACCTCCACCAAAAAAATGAAATATTTTTCTAATTTATTACTTACCTCAAGTAGTTTGTGGTGATGGCTGAGAAAAAATGTTAATCTCATCTTTTTTTACAGAATGGGGATATAATACAAGCCAATAGTGTGTAAAGCTGTAAAACGGAAAACGATATGAAAAATGTACATGGAAAAAGAAAAAAAAAATCTAATTTTATTTGTGTTATGAAATCTACATGTTTATTATCTAGTTGTATACTCAAAACGTGTATGTTTGCAAATATATTGTTAAACTAATAATTCCAGAATGATCGGTGCAAATCATAAATAGGAAGCCTAAAGGCTCATGGGAATTGAAGACAGGACTCTTGACCAATGAATGACAAGAAGAGGTGGGTCTTTAAGTCAAAAAACTCCTGTGAGTCTTGTGGTGGATGGCCGGGGCCCATGCCTGGCTGGGATGCCCCAGCAGCATATGTTCTAGGGGAGCAAGCATGGGAAACTCAGTATCTCCCCCTGGCAGCCTCCCTGGGTTGCAGCGGTGCCTCGGACTCCTGCAGGGCTTCATGAGGGTTGGAGTTTGGTGCAGCCCTGTTGGGTTCCGCAGGCACTGCCAGGGGGTGCTGCAGCATGGGCACTAGTTTAGCCACACCCGGATGCCTAATAAAAGGAGCCAGCAACCACTACTCATTGGCCAGAGTCGGGAGGAGGAGGACAAAGCTTGGAGGAGGAATGGTGGTGGAAGAGAAAGAAGAAGAAAGTGTGTGGTGTGTTTTTGGTAGTGCTTATTTTACACTTGGGACTGTGTTGTGCCAGTGGGGATTAGGGGGAAGACGTACTTCACAGGTGAAGAATAATAAAAGTTTGTTGGTTTTTACACGTGCCTCCAGTGTGAATATGTGTCAGGTCAGGCATTTATATAGCGCCTTGTTACAGTCTTTAGGCTTCCTGTTAATGTGTGCATTGATAATCACAGAAGTAACTATTTCACAGTATCTTACCAAAGAAGCCTTCCTTTGGCACATTTTGAGCAAGCAACTAGAAAAAAATGACGTGCAGATTATGCCACACAAGTAATGTGAGATTTTTTTTTTTCTTTTTTCCATGGACGTTTTTCACATCATCTGCTGCTGTGCCGCTTGGTCACTATTGTGATGTATTGGTATGATTTTGGGTCCTCAAAGGTCACCAAATGTTTATTTCTGTCGTTAACTCCACTTCCAGTATTGTTAGGGGCGTGGCCTCTGAGGTCGGAAGCCATGTGTAATCAACGCGATGAGATCAAAGGACAGCTGTGAGTGTAAATCCTTGTCCGATCTCTGAATACCAAATCTATAAATGTCAATGTCAAATTTATTTATATAGCACATTTAAAACAACATAGGAATGCAGGGGCCAAAGTGCTTTACAATAATAGAATAGAAGAAAAACATACAATTAACACAAATAACATAAATAGAAATAAAATAGATGAACATAAATACAATAAATAGAAGTAATGTTACATAATCACAATGAAGAAACCACCAGTATTACTGAAGGTCACGGAATGCAAGTGAAGAGAAATGAGTCTTTAATCTCGTTTTGAACAGTTCAGTTTTAGACGACTCCTTTATGTGATGAGGTAAACAGTTCCACAGGCGAGGAGCAGCAGCTGCATACGCTCTGTCCCCCTTAGTTTTACACTTAGTACGAGGGACAACTGACCAAGAAGATCTAAGCACTCTAGATGGCTGGTGTAAAACACACAATTCGGATCAATAGGCAGGAGCGAGCCCATGTAAAGATTTAAAAACTAGCAACAAGATTTTAAAATCAATTCGAAAACTGACAGGCAGCCAGTGTAAAGAAGCTAATATTGGAGAAGCAGAATCAGACTTTCTTGCCCCAATCAGAAAGCGAGTAGCAGCATTCTGGACCAACTGTAACCTGCGTATCAGGGATTTGCTAATCCCAGAATACAGCGAGTTGCAGTAATCGAGGCGAGAGAAGATAAAAGCATGAGTAGCTTTCTAGAAAGTATTTGTTCTGCTTATTTCTTGCATGTGTGCTAAGTTTTGACCCTCTTGTTCTTTCGGTCACGATTATTGTCTCTCGTTTTGGGCTTCAGTTGCATTTCGTTTTATATCTTTTTTTTGTTTTGTTTCTTTTTTACACTCATCTCCTGGTTTTTGCTCAAAAGTTTATCTGCCAGTTCGCTGAAAGAACAAATATTTGCCTGTGTTATGTCATAAACTTCTCTTTATCCATTCTACATGAAAGCATAAGACCAAAAATTCTTCCTGGCCACTGCTACAAAGTACATGTAATAAAAGGAGAAAAAGATCATAAAGAGTTGAGGTACCTGCCAGTAATCCCAGTATAATTGTCAAAATAACAAAACCAATTTAACGTCAAAACTGATAATGTCTTTCCAGGTGCAAAGCCAAAGCTGGACCAACGTAAGATGGTGGTGCAGGTGGCTATAAAGCAAGATGGTAGGAAGAGGTGGGCCCAGGTGACCGGAATTTGTAAGTGCCGTCAGAGGTCTTTGAGCTATCTGTCTTCTGGCTTGTATATAGAGAAAGGAGTGAAGCAGTAAAAGACAGTGCCCACCCTTGACTCGAGATGGAATCACTATTCAACAAGCCCTGAAGTTGTCTCCTATGTGCATGTGTGTGCCATAACATATAAAAAACAAATATTTGGTTGGAGTATTCGATTACAATACTTCAAGCTGGTTTTCTAGCATAACCAATACAGTACCAGATTAAGTTTAACGCAGATTGAGTTATGAAGTTACAACAACAACAACAACATTTATTTGTATAGCACATTTTCATACAAATAATGTAGCTCAAAGTGCTTTACATGATGAAGAAAGAGAAAAAAGATAAAGTAAGAATTATAATCAGAGAACACTAATTAACATAGAATAAATGTAAGGCCCGATGGCCAGGGAGGACAGTGAGGACTGCTCATGAGTGATGCAAATTGGGCAGGTAGCACAGATCAGGTAGTGCTTTCCCCATCCAACATGGATGCCTTTGCTCTGTGATGTCATGCTGGCCTTCATGAGGCTCTGGGGAAAAAAAAGTTATTCTAAGCTAACTGCATTGTGAATTTTCAGGGAAATTCTGATGATCAACATTATTCATGGTAATACCTAAGAGGAGCAGCCGAAAGAACAGCAACAACAACAACAACATTTGTTTATATAGCACATTTTCATATAATTAATGTAGCTCAAAGTGCTTTAGATGATGAAGAAAAGAGAAAAAAAAGACAAAATAAGAATTAAAACAAGACAACACTAATTAACATAGAATAAGAGTAAGGTTCGATGACCAGGGAGGATAGAAAAAAACAAAACAAAAAACTCCAGACGGCTGGAGAAAAAAAATAAAATCTGCAGGGGTTCAGAAGCCATGAGACCGCCCAGCCACCTCTAGGCATTCTACCGAACATAAATGATCAGTCCTCGGTTAATACCAAGGTGGCATTTAAAATCCCACTGGCTCCAGGGTGACTTAGTTCTTTAACAGAGAGCTGATCATGAATTTACCCATGCAGTACACAGTCACTGGGTCATTTACTACATTGTGGTATTTCTCACTATTGATTATGGTGCGAGACGCGATCGGCAAATCAAGTGCGGTTGGAGTCCCCCTTAATTATTTTGGTGACAAATGCTTGGTCTCTTCATTAAGCTGGTAGGGGTCCCCCTTGGTAATTTTGGCAGCATGCAGATGCTACATCATTTAATCAAGTGGAGCAAGTGGAGGGGGGGGCCCCCTTAATCGTTCCAGCCTGCAGATACGCCATTGTTTCATTAAGCGAGATGAGGTGGGATCGCAGGATTGAGAAAAAAGGCCCCTTGACATCAAGATCCTCATGATACTCATCCAAAACATCCTGATGGCAGTTCTATCTTTGGTTCAAACCAAACTAGGTTTACCACAGAGTGACACATTGGTGATCAGAAGCATATTTATATCATACACTTTACACATGTCACAAATTTACTTTATCTGAAAGTCATACTATGGATTTCTCTCCGGGTACTAGTGTGTGTTAGTGTAACTGATGACTGTAACGTTGGATTAGTGAGACCCCTTATAATAGTCTGGTTCTTGTGTTGTAGCTGGTACTGCTTTGAATTGGATTGAGTCAGTCTGAGTTCGCTGTATCATCTTTGTTTTTTCAGAGAGCAAATCAATATGAGACCAGCAAGGCAATTGTGCCAAATTGAAACTTTTTTAGACAACACATAATGCGTTCAAATTTGCCTATGGCACAAGTCAAAAAGTCTTCATTCAAAAACCATTCAAAATTCAATGTGGACTCTAGCGACTTATTTAACAAATGCACCTTTATTACTTTCCACTAATTCCACTCATTTTTCCAGATAAGAGACGACAATCCTGGAATGGCCCAAACTTAAACAGGTGCGGCACCGGGAGAGGACGAGGGATGAGTGACTCTTGTGGTACGAGATGCAGGTGTTAACAGTAGCAGAACACAGAAACACAGAGCCAGCAGATGGCGGTGACGAATGTCACCACTCATTACAGGATCTACTCTGCCAGGTGTCTCTTACTGAGGCCAAAACTGTGGTCACATTTAATATAAAATGAAAATGAAGGCAAATTTCAACTTTTTTTTATTGCAATATTTTAAAGGTTACATGCTTGGTGTGCTTGGATACTAATGATGTCAGTTTAATTATTTTTTAGATGGGAAAAAAATTAAGCGTTTAACTGAAACAGTGCTTGTCCTGACACGGAAATAATATTTAAACCATTCACTTATTAATATTTTTTAAAGTATTAAGTGTTGCTTGGTTTGAGAAAAAATACATTTAAATGATTTTAGTATAATGCTGCAATGTAACAAAATGTGTGAAAAGTACATGTATTCTATACATGGATCAGGTAACCTTCTTAATTCAATTAGGACATTGCATCATTAAAAATCAAACAGACATAATGTCACAATGTTGACAGAACATTATTAAAAGCTAAAGTCATGTCAAACTGGCATATTTCAGGACATCCTTCACTGTATCAGGGCATGACATAAAAGGATCTAAAATCCACCTTAAAAGGGGATAAGGTTCTGTGTGTCCATCTACTTAAAATGTCTCTGCCATTCCAAACAATGGCATAACACAAACAGTTTTAGAATTAAAATGCATTGCATCTCTCATTCCAACATATGGTGCATCACAAACAATAACGCTGCTTTTACAAATCCCATATCAAATGGCATATAACAGTGACATATGCATTGCATTTGTCATTCCAACAGATGGTGCATCACAAACAATAACACTACTTGTACAAATCCCATACCAAATGGCATGCAACAGAGACATATGCATTGTATTTGTCATTCCAACAGATGGTGAATCACAAACAATTACACTGCTTGTATGAATCCCGTACCAAATGGCATATAACAGAGACATATGTATTGCATCTATCATTCCTACAGATGGCGCATCACAAACAATAACACTGCTTGTACAAATCCCATGCCAAATTGTCACTGCCCTGCCCCACTGACAGACTGAGGAGATCATTTCTCCCCCACACTATAGGACTCTTCAATTCCACCCTAGGGGGGTAAACGTTAACATTATACAAAGTTATTGTCTGTTTTACCTGCATTTTTATCACTCTTTAATTTAATATTGTTTTTTATCAGTATGCTGCTGCTGGAGTATGTGAATTTCCCCTTGGGATTAATAAAGTATCTATCTATCTATCTATCTATCTATCTATCTATCTATCTATCTAACAGAGACATATGCATTGCATCTATCATTCCAACAGATGGTGCACCACAAACAATAACATAGTTTGTACGAATCCCATACCAAATGGCATATAACAGAGACATACGCATTGCATTTCTTTCCAACAGATGGTGCATCACAAACACTAACACCGCTTTTACTAATCTTATACCAAACAGCATATAACAGAGACATATGCATTTTATGGTGTACTGCAGACATTAACACAGAGTTCTACATGTCCTGCTAAGGAAGAGACAGGTTAATTTTTTTACTGAGCTAACTCAGAGAAGTGCTTAAAAAATGAAACCAAAATTAAAAAACAATAAAAAAAAAACTACTAAATCCTAATGATAGACAAGAAGTGAAGACGAGAAAACAGGCAAAGAGGTCAAACTGAACAAAACTAGCAAGAAGCAAAAAAGCAAATAATTATTTTTTTAAAGAGATTGTATCCCCAGATAAGTTAAAAAAAAGGAGCGCCCATCCAACCTTTTATCCTGTTACACTGATCACTTGCTGGTCACAACCCATGAATCCATGTCCCTTGAAATGTTGAATGAGGCGCTAATGACGGCTCTCCAATTGGCAGAGATAGAAGGACATGAAAATACCAGTCATGATGTTAGAATTTACAACTACTGTATGAAACACACAAACTTAATCATGACACTACGTTAATTACTTAGACTTGATAACTTGTCCTAAATGGGCAGTATATGTGTACCAAATTTCAGGTCAATAAGTCAAATGGTTTGTGAGATACTGGTGATTTAAAATCCTGGACAGAAAAACGGATAGCCATGGTAGCGTGTTATATTGAAAGACTGTAGATAGATAGATAGACGTGAAAGGCACTATAAGATAGATAGATATATAGATTGCTTTGAGTAGTGAGAAAAGTGCTATATAAATGTAAAGAACTGTTATTTTTATTACATAGATCATGTGAAAGGCACTATAAGATAGATAGATAGATGCTATAATTAAACGATCATATAATCCCCAAAACATCAAGCGTGCCCAGTGCCTTCCTTAAGGCAACCATTTTAACTTCTTTCATCCCCCTGGAACCTCTTTAAAGTCAGTTAATTCAAATTTAATTAAATAAAGATCTACTGATTATGGCAATAATCAAAAAATTAAGTTCCAGAAATCAAATTGCCTCAAGCCTGTTAACACGCCTAATTAATTTAAAGAACGCCACTTAACACAGAGCAGATAGTGAAAATCCTAAAAGCTTTATGAGTAATTAATTAGATGACACAGTAAGGGACGATGGAAACCGCCTGTCTGATTGAACAATCAACACTTCTACCGAACTATCATACTCAAATAAAGACATACTGCAGTTATACATAAATCAATGTCCAGAACATCCGTGTTAGTTTGATAAAATTTTAAAATCTTCATATTTCAAAGCCTTCATATTTAAGGAGCCTCAGAAAAAAAAGCTCAGGTTTTATTGTGTTTTGGCAAAACTCCTTCAACTCAGATGATGTAGAAAACCAATTTAAGCCCATGTCACAATGATCTAATGCATAGTGGGTTATCTGCTCTTTGATATTAATCTCAAAGGGACAGAAGGAAACAGAAATATGCACCTTATTTCTCCACACTGATAGGTAAGCTCCTCAAGGTTAAAAATCTGCTGACACCGGCAGGAGCTTCTGCAGATTTTTTGAGAATGCTTCCAATATGAACAGCCTGGCAAATAAAAAGAAAGCCCATGCTGTAAAAGTTATTGCTCCCTTTATATTTTCTTTTTTTTATTCTTGGTCATAAGTTTACTTTTCTTAATGTCTGTATATTTCGATCAGCACATCTTGAAATGTTTTACTTTAGTTAGCTGAAAGGCTGGTCTTTTTCTTCACTAAATCTGGTAACCTTCACTTCTTCATGGTTACTTAAGCTTTAACCCCATAATTTGTTTATTTAAAAAAACAAAATTAGAAAAAGACCTCTTCAAGATGTTAAATGAGTGTAACACCACGAACAGTGGTGGCTCTGAGGCTAAGGATATGCGCTGGTATCTGGAAGGTTGCAGGCTCAAATCCCGTTACTGCCAGAAGGGATCCTACTCCATTGGGCCTCTTGAGCTAGGCCCTAAACCTGAAAATTGCTCCAGGGGTGCAGGAAATCGCTGATCCTGCAGTCTGACCCCCAAAGGTCATATGAAAAAATACAATTTCTTCCTTGAAGATTAACAAAGTATGTCAAAAATAAATAAATAAATAAATAAATGCAACACATAAGCTTTGCCTTAAAACCTGAATGGGTTGGGATGGACTAGCTTAATACAAATGGCCACTTGCATAGTATTAACACATCTGGGCTCTAAAAAACTCTGTGACTACTCAACCTTGATAATAGCAACTCTGAAGTTCTAACAGAAATTATCATATGGCACCATTGGTAAGCACTGCTGCCTCACAGCTCCAAATTTCAAGGGTCATCCAGTGGATTCAGAAGGTATTCAGAACACCTCACTTTTTTTATTGTGTTGAGGCAAAGCATGTCCAGGTCAGGCCAATACTTCGATGGGAGACCATCTAGGAAGAGCCTGAGTTGATGTTGGAAGAGGTATTGGTGAAGCCAGCAGGGGGTGTTTACCCTTTGGTTTGAATGTGGATCTTGATGTCCCAGCACCGCGATGGGGACACTGTGTTGTAAAAATGGTACTGTCCTTCGGATGAGATGTAAAATCAAGGTTCGGATTCTCTGTGGTCAAAAAAGATTAATGGGCATCATTAGGTGCATCATAGGGTGTATCCCGATGTCCAGGCTAAATTGCCCACCATGGCCTAGTTGTTCTGGCCCCCTAATCATCCCCTGTCTCTAATTGGCCAACTGTGTTGAGTGTAATGGCGCAAAAATGGCTGCCGTCGCATCATCCAGCTGGGTGCTGCACATTAGTGGTGGATGAAGTGGCTCCCTACTCTCCAAATGAAAACACTTTGAGTAGTGAGAAAAGTGCTATATAAATGTAAGGAATTATTATTATTATTATTAGATGTAATTTTAAATAGAAATAGCTATAAAGGGCTAATGTCCAGACCTGGGGCCTCATGCATAACGCCGTGCGTAGAACTCACACTATAACATGGTGTAAGCACAAAAGCCGAAATGTGCTCATGCACAGAAAAATCCAGATGCAGGAATCTGTGTGTTCACCAGCTTCCACGTTCTTCCACTACATAAATCCCAGTCAGCGTGAAAAGTAACAGTCGTGCACGCACATGCTGTCCCGCTCCAACTCCTCCCAGAATTACACCTCTTTGAATATGCAAATCAATATAAATAGCCCTTAAGCTCAACCTTCTGTGAAAAGACAATGACAAAAGCAAGAGGGAAAATGGAAGAATTTCAGCAAATACCAAGTGGAGGGAAGGAAAAACGTACTATATGTTAGTTTAAACAGTGATATAAACAACAAAAGGAAGTTGATCGACTGACATAGCGTGTCGGAGAAACTCGAAAGCTCAAGTTCACAAAGTCGCATAGTACCCTAAATAAAAAAGAAGTTGTCAGATATCAAAGTCGCCGGGAAAAGGTGAGTCGTAGCCCACCATCAGAGTGTCACATGAAAGCTTATTAGGGCACAGAGAAAACAAAAGGCACACAGTGGGGAAAAAGCACGAAATTTCCACTTTAATCACGTAGTTTATTTTGTCATTAAAGTAGAACATCATGAACTTCATCTTAAAATTGTTTAATTAACTAGTTTCTCAAATCACATTGTAAGTAAAGTAGCACATTAATTGCTTTGTTTTGTACGTGATCTTTTATGTGCACTATGTGTGTGAATCACTACGTGCTTCTTAAACCGGCTTTCTCTACCTCTGACAGGACACAGAATCAATTACATTTGTGATATTACAGCTCTCTGAATAACTAAAATACTGAGATGTATACATGATATCATTTTCATGATGATTAGAGTTAAACCACGTTATTAAACATGGGTTTCATGGTGGCGCAGTGATTGTGCGCGACCTTCTATGAAATAATTTATTGCAGCAGTACTCGGGGGCGGCTCTAGGCTTGTGGTGGCCCTGGGCAGAGGAAAAATCGGTGGCTCCTTCGCCCGCCAATGTCAATATGGTAACTTATGCATGGCGGATGGCCACGTCCATTGCGGACGCTGCATAGCCGCCTCGTGCTCATGACACAAGCGTTTAACTTTTGCCGAAATTTACCGCTGCGTTTTTAGCTGTGTCGTTATTTTCTCTTTCTGTTTTATATTCAATATATATTGGCGTGGCCGCCCAGTGCAGGTGCACAGTTTGCACATGCCTAAGGCCGCCCCTGCAGTACTGTCTCTTTCAAACGTACTAACTTCCAATTCCTGTCCTTCCTTTTCTTTCTCCAAGTAACCGATCGCCACACAATCAGCTCTGTAATGGACGTTAAGCCATCTGTAAGCTTATAACGCCGATTCTTCAAAACTTTTAAGGAACATTGAAATATCTTCGTAGTACATTAATTATTCTATCCTTCACGCCAGTCCCAGTGAAGCATACAGTGCGAGTGGAGCGCCAGATCCTTGCTAGCGTAGCAACACCATGTCCTTTAATTATTAACAATATAGATTATTTAAATGAAGTTAAAGTTTTATCTGTATAATATAATAAACATATTTTGCTGCATTTCATCTTAAAAATGATATCGTCATCATATGTAAATACGCGCTTTATAAAGTGGCTTAGGTTGTGCAATATTATAACTGTTGTGCAAGTTTACAGTCAGGTGATTGTGCTTAAAGTACAAACAGTTCTACAAGGAGCACTTGATTGAGTGCGTTTAGAGTTCTTGGGATGAAACTCTTTCTGAACCGCGAGGTCCATACAGGAAACGTTAGAAGCGTTTGCCAGGTGAGAAGCAGTTCAAATAGGAAGCATGGCTGAGGCAGCATGTGCTTGATGCTGTATACCGATCATTCTCTTTCCGATCAGCTGCTCCGAGTGGTGCAGTGAGAGTAATATGGAAAAAGATGACCCGCTGTGGCAACCCCAAACGGTAGCAGCTGAAAGATGAAGAAGAAAGTGCAGTGAGAGTAACAACGCTAAAGCAGCTATGGTATTTAGAATAGTTTGACCATTCTGTGGACCATTATATTGTTACAGGTTAATTACAATCAGATGCATTAAACTAATAAACAATATGCGGTTAATTTCAGTGTATTTATAAAGCCGCGTCAGGAAAATAAAGGATAACCACACAGGAACAGTAGCACTGCTTTGACGCTGGGTGCCGCCAGTCTGCAAAACCGAGCGGAGAACTTGCGTACGACAGGGTATGAGGTACCGTGGAAATGTGCGTGGCTTTACGCCAAGTTTAGGTTTTATACATCGCGATTTGAACGTGGAAACGTTCTTACGCAACATTTCTGTGCATACACACCGTTTATGCATGAGGCCCCTGGGATGGGTCCATTCCCTTAACTAGTCAGGAAGCCAATGTAACAGAGAGATGGGGGAGACTCTACTATCATTATAATCTCCTTCCTTGAAATGACATATCTATATATTGTAAAATAGGGCAGAAACAAAGATAAAGAGTAGGGGCACCACCATTGTGGTATAATTGGATTTGCAAAAGCAAACGAAAATATGCAGTAAATGCAGAACATTCTTTTCAGATTGGAACTCTGTATAGGAACTGAAACAAGATGGTTGTTTTATGGGTTATGAGTTCAACTGGCAGGAAGGGGAGGGTCCAGGTGGACAAACACGGAAGTGATGTCAGCGACGGAGTTCTGCAGATGGAAGAGAAGAGAAGGCATTAGAACACAGTGGCAATCCCTGGTCCAAAACCAAAACCTTTAAGCTGTCTCCCATGTACCGTATTTCCCCGAAAATAAGCCCTACTCTGAAAATAAGCCCTTGCATGATTTTCAGGCTGCTCTGTAATATAAGCTCTACCCCAAAAATAAGCCCTAGTCAAGATCGTCAGCTAAAAATAAGGCGCCTAAGACCGGGCTTATACTTCACGTGATGTGACGTGTGCTCCAGTGGACGCTCCTGCTACACTAGCGTGGTACTGTTTATACTTGCGCATGCACTTTACATAAATCTAGAGGATTCCACATCTTTGCAGTGTGAAATATCATCACGTTGAGAAGACGTTCGGCTTTGCCGTGTTGTGAATTGCCTGAAACATCCATTAAATTCCAAGGACACATCAGAACAATATATCTGAAAAGGGTGTTTAATGATTACATCCATCAATCCGGGGATGCGCCCATTCCAGCAAGCATCGGGCGTGAGAAACAAACAAAATCCCTGGATCAGGCATCAGCTCATCACAAGCTGAACACAAGCACTCACATACATTAGCGTCATTTTAGTGTCACCGAATCCCCAAACCTTCATGTCTTTGGGAGGAAAATGGAGGAAAAAACCCAACAGGAAAATATGCAAACTCTAGGCAGGGAACACCAGCGACGTGACTCACTGCGAGACAGTAGCGCTACCGCTCTGCCAACGTGCCACCCACATATGTGTAATTATTCATTATTTAAACGATGTTAACGGTTTATCTGCAAAATGTAACATACATACTTTAATGCATTTCATCATGAAAATGATATCAAGCGTAAATCTAAGGATTCTAAATGTGCAGAGAGTTGGAATATCATAAATGTAATGTGTTCTGTGTGGTGGTCTATTGCTGCTCACTGTTGCTGTGAGGTCAGGAGGAAGCCCCAGAAGCAGATAGCGATTAACAACTGGGTTGGTTTTAAGATTAAATTTACGACGAAAGTAAACTACGAGGTTAAAGTGGACATTTCGAGATTAAAGCTGAAATTTCCACTTTAATCGCAAAATACACCTTTTCGCCATCCCCTTAATTTTTTTCTCTGTGGCTCAAATATGCCGCCATACATTCTGATAATGTTGTGAAGGTGCAAAAAAAGGTGCACAGAAGATGGCGCGCAAGACTTTTAAAATATATTGTGTCATTACGTTGGGGAATATGCGACGCTTGAATATAAAAGCACCACAAATGCATTTGTATGTCTGCGTTTTGCTTCACCACATCGACCCATTCGTCAAACATCGAAGCACACACATCGATCCTGGAGGATCCTAAAAATGGCTGGAGTCGCAGGAAATTCAGGGTTTGAATGTGGAGTTATGATGATATTCCAGAAGAAGATGACATGACTGTATTTGAATAAATGTTGATTGTTGTACATGAATAAATATAAGACATCCCCTTAGTGTATATTTTGGAGTAAGACATTAATATAAGACCCAGTCTTATTTTCTGGGAAATACAGTACAAGCATGTGACAATATATAAAATTGAATGTCCGTCTGTCTGTATGCTCCCTATACAATTCTACACCCTTTGAGCTAGATTAGATTTTGCATAGTTACTCTCTTGTACCATATGGACAAGATTGACTATTTAGGAACCCAGAATTTTGACCTTGGGGATCCCAGTGGGTTTTTTTTTTCCCTGTGTGATACAGTTTGTACACCAGTGCCACCTGCTGGCTCAGAGCAAGTGAAACATCCGAATAGGCGGACTAGCAAACAAAACAACCAGAGCTTAACATTGCTTACCTGGGTAATGGTGTGTGCTTTTTCTATCTACTGTAATATAAAAAGGAGTATCGTGCACTTTTTCAGGAGGTGATTCATTTTATTCTTCTTTTTCAATATCTTCCTGTCCTCTGCATCTTGATCTGTTACACCCGTCACCTGCATGTCCTCATCAAGAGTAGAAATCCAGCACAACACAAAGGTGATCAAAAGGTTCTTGTTTAACTCCTGCTTGGTTGGCTTTTCTTTATAATTTAAACTCTTTGAACTGCACAACTTATACTAAGAGGACAAGTCAGACACAACAGTGTTCATGTCTGTGTCAGAGGATCACCTGAGGTATGCAGTGCCACTCCAGGACGAGAGGGGGCGCTGTTACAAAATTTTTTTCTTGTCTCCTTTTTCCCTCATAATGCAGAGGTGATGCCCAATGAGGGTAACTGAGCCCGAGAAGCTCCGCCATTTCTTATCCAGACAATATTAGAGCAGACACCCCCAGAATGTGGGGTCGCATTTTGGACCAAGCTACTGAAACTCTCCCAAAGCCTGATCCTTCACTTTGAGACACTGTAGCATGGCCAACTCTGCGCCTGTTTATTTATTTACTTTTTTTTTGTTGCCAGCATTAAACAGGGTGGTCCGGTGGGTACCCCAACTAATTTCAGGACTCATTCTAGTTCTTTCACTCCACAAACCACAATGGCTACAACCCATCAAGGAGCTACTGCAATTCTGGACCCAAAAACAACAAATTCTCGACTCACAAGAGCAAAGACATTGACAGAGAGGAAGAGTGGATGACAGTTGGGACAGCTACCAATAACAACAGGATCACTATTTAAAAACATAAGGACCTTTTCTTTGTTGTTTTGTTTCCTTTTGCCCATTCTGCTCATTAACTCGTATACAGCAGCGTATATTCTAGGTCAGACAAACAGCAAGGCACAAATCAGTTCAGCCATTTTTGGGTGATTAGCGGACAAGCAAAGAGACCAACAAACAACTTACAATTTTATTTGTTCAGATTAACAAATAAGAAAGACTTTGCAGTGCCTGACCACAGTGAACTTTAACCCAAGGCAGTTTTCAATATAATTAAATCCGTATAACAGAAGTCCACATAACCAGCACATTGAGTGAATGGTGGGGATGGAACTCAAATCACTTGCAACGAGTGCAGAATGCAGCTGCTAGAATCCTAACTAGGAAAAGAAAATCCGAACACATTTCTCCAGTTTTGATGTCACTACACTGGTTACCTGTGTCATTCAGGATTGACTTTAAAATACTGCTTATGGTTTATAAAGCCTTAAATAATCTCGCTCCATCTTATATATCGGAATGCCTGACACGTTATATTCCAAATCGTAACCTCAGATCTTCAAATGAGTGTCTCCTTAGAATTCCAAGAACAAAACTTAAAAGAAGTGGTGAGGCGGCCTTCTGCTGTTATGCACCTAAAATCTGGAATAGCCTGCCAATAGGAATTCACCAGGCTGATACAGTGGAGCACTTTAAAACACTGCTGAAAACACATTACTTTAACATGGCCTTTTATAACTTCACTTTAACGTAATACTGATACTCTGTATGTTCAATTCTTCATAATAACTTTTTAATGTGGCTCCAAAATCCATACTGACCCCTACTCTCTCTTCTGCTTCTTTTTCCGGTTTCTTTGTGGTGGCGGCCTGCGTCACCACCACCTACCCAAAGCATCATGATGCACCAACATTGATGGACTGAAAGCCAGAAGTCTACGTGACCATCATCATCAAGTCCTTCCTTGAAAACCCTAAATACAAAGAGGACTGTTTGATTTATGTTAGGTAGTTTGCCCAGAGGGGACTGGGCGGTCTCATGGTCTGGAACCCCTACAGATTTTATTTTTTCCAGCTTTTGGAGTTGTTTTTTGTTTATTCTGTCCACCCTGGCCATCGGACCTTACTTATTCTATGTTAATTAATGTTGACTTATGTTTATTTTTTATTGTGTCTTTTATTTTTCTATTCATTTTGTAAAGCACTTTGAGTTACATTTCTTTGTATGAAAATGTGCTATATAAATAAATGTTGATTGATTGATCCTATGCAGTTCTGTTTGTAGCCACCAGTCCACCCTGCCTGTTTAAACAAAGTCAGTCAGTCATTTTCTTAGTCCTGAACAGGGTCATAGATAGAAATAGATAGACAGATAGATAGATAGATACTTTATTAATCCCAAGGGGAAATTCACATACTCCAGCAGCAGCATACTGATAAAGAACAATATTAAATTAAAGAGTGATAACAATGCAGGTATAACAGACAATAACTTTGCATAATGTTAACGCTTACACCCCCCCCCCGGGTGGAATTGAAGAGTCGCATAGTGTAAGGGAGGAACGATCTCCTCAGTCTGTCAGTGGAGCTCCTGTCGCTGAAGCTGCTCCTCTGTCTGGAGATGATCCTGTTCAGTGGAGGCAGTGGATTCTCCATTATTGGCAGGAGCCTGCTCAGCGCCCGTCGCTCTGCCACGGATGTCAAACTGTCCAGCTCTCTGCCTACAATAGAGCCTGCCTTCCTCACCAGTTTGTCCAGGCGTGAGGCGTCCTTCTTCTTTATGCTGCCTCCCCAGCACACCACCACGTAGAAGAGGGCACTCACCACAACCGTCTGATAGAACATCTGCAGCATCTTATTGCAGATGTTGAAGGACGCCAGCCTTCTAAGGAAGTATAGTCGGCTCTGTCCTCTCTTGCACAGAGCATCAGTATTGGCAGTCCAGTCCAATTTATCATCCAGCTGAACTCCCAGGTATTTATAGGTCTGTACCCTCTGCACAGTCACCTCTGATGATCATGGGGTCCTTGAAGGGCCTGGTCCTCCTAAAATCCACCACCAGCTCCTTGGTCATGGGGGGTACTGAAGCATATCCCAGCTAGCAAAGGGTGCAAGGCAGGAACAAAACCCTGGAAAGGGTGCCAGTCTATCACAGGGAACCCCCCCCCCAATAAAACACACACACACACTAATTTAGTATCACCAATCCACCTAGTCAGTCAGTCAGTCATTATCCAACCCGCTATATCCTAACACAGGGTCACCTGGGTCTGCTGGAGTCAATCCCAGCCAGCACAGGGCACAAGGCAGGAACATATCCCGGGCTGGGTGCCAGCCCACCTCAGAGCACACACTTCAAGCACACACTAGGGACAATTTTTTGGATTGCCAATGCACCTAACCTGCATATCTTTGGACTGTGGGAGGAAGCCGGAGCACCCGGAGGAAATCCACGCAGACACGGGGAGAACATGCAAACTCCACACAGGGAGGACCCGGGACACAAACCCTGGTCTCTTTACTGTAAGGCAGCAGCACTACCACTGCACCAGTGTGCCACCCAGATAGCATGTGAAGTATTTAAAAAGCACAATGCAGCAACAAACCCTGAACAGGGTGCGGACACACACATCCCAACCACACACCTGGGCAAATTTAGTATCGCCAGTCCACCTAACCTGCATGCCTTTGGACTGTGGGAGGAAACCAGAGCATCTGGAGGAAACCCACACAGACATGGGGAGAACATGCAAACACTACACAGGGAGGACCCGGGACACGAACCCTGGTCTCTTTACTGTAAGGCAGCAGCACTACCACTGTGCCACCGTGCCACCCAGATAGCATTTGAAGTATTTAAAAAGCACATTGCAGGAACAAACCCTGGAGAGGGCAGAGACACACACATCCCAACCACACACCTGGGCAAGTATTTAAGGAGGAAACCATAGCACCTGGGGAGAAATTCACAGAGACATGATGAGAACTTGTAAACTCTACACAGATTGGACCAAGGACACAGACTCTGGTCTCTTTACTGTAAGGCAGCAGCACTACCACTGTGCCACCGTGCCACCCAGATAGCATTTGAAGTATTTAAAAACTGGATTGTGGGAGGAAACCATAGCACCTGGGGAGAAACTCACACAGTCATGAGAAGAACTTGCAAACTCTACACAGAGTGGACCCAGGACACAGACCCTGGTCACCTGACCAAAAGACAGCAGCACCACCACTGCACCACCCTGCAACTATTTAAACAATGTAAGAATTATAATAAGATTAAAAAATCGACTGTATATTAATAAGGCGTGTCTATGAGTTGGAGACAGTGCTACCCTTCAATAACAAATCTCGTCAGGCAAAATGAGTAGATTGTGATATTTTTATCTAATACCACAGAATATATATATATATATATTTTTTTTAATATATTTTCTCTTTTCCTTTAAGAGCTGCATTGTAGCTGCAAAAAAAAAAGCAATCATTACTGAAATAAAGTGGACGCGGTGGGGTCCCCTGAGGCTAAGAAATGGCACCTTTGAATGGTAATTCTGAAAATTTAAACTTATCTTTTAAGAGTCTTTTGTTACCAAATGTAATGCTGTGCAGCTTGGCAAAGAGTCACTAATTGGATCAGCTAGACGAGAGGAAATGAGCAGACGGCAGCCACAACTCAATTAAAGTCTCTGCTACAGTAATTTTATTTTAAATGCTGAGACGGTTTGGTGTTTCTAGTTGGCATGGCAGGCAGCAAGTGAGCCGAAGTCCCTTTTCTACAAGCAGATTGATGACTAAGGAATAGTCGTTATAATAGAGCAAGCTGAATAATCATTTCCCATTGCTTGGAGATTGAAGAAGAATATGCTCTTCTCCCGTTAGTATTTCTGCTTTTTAATTAGACAAAAGCGGGGGCACATTTTACAAGTAATAACTGGTAGGCAGTGAACAGAGGTAGTGGATTACTAAAAATATCTGTAAAAGGAGAAAGGTCAGCATTAAAGCTTTGACCAGCAGGTAAATAATCACTATCACTAAGGTCAGAACATGAGAACAATCTGGACGAGAACAGGCCATTCAGCCCTACAAAGCTTGCCAGTCCTATCCACTTAATTCTTCTAAAATAATCAAGTCGAGTTCTGAAGATCCCTAAATTTCTACTGTCTACCACACTACTTGGTCACTTATTCCATGGGCCTGTGGTTCTCTGTGTGAAGAAGAAAAACTTCTTAATGTTTGTGCAAAATTTCCAACTGTGTCCCCATGTTCTTGATGAACTCATTTTAAAGTCACCGTCTCGATCCACTGGACTAATTGCCTTCATAATTTAAACACTTCACTCAGGCCTCCTCTTAATCCTCTTCTGTTTAAACTGTAAAGGCTCAGCTCTTTTAATCTCTCCTCATAACTCATCCCCTGTAGCCCTGAATCAGCCTTGTCGCTGGACTTTTTCTAGTTCTGCTATATCCCTTTGTAGCCTGGAGACCCAAACTGCACACAGGACTCCAGATGAGGCCTCACCAGTGTGTTATAAAGCTTAAAGATAACCTCCTTGGACTTGTACTCCATTCATCATGCTATAGAGCAGGGGTGCCCACTCTTTTTCAGCTTGCAAGCTACTTTTAAAATGACCAGGTCAAAATGATCTACCTACATTAAAAATGCTATATATATATATATATATATATATATATATATATATATATATATATATTGTGGAGGATGGCCGGCCGTTTATCCCGGCCAATACCTCCAAGCTGCCAGGTGGAGCCCTCCTTGCAGCATGGAGGTCCCCAGAAGACCAGCAGGGCATCATGGACAATGGAGTTTTTATACACAGCCCTGCTGGATGCCATGGGGGCTACTAGGGGACGCTGCAGGGAGGAGCAATGGATATTTTCCCTACGCCCCGGAAGCACACGTGGATAAGAGGAATGATGTGCTTCCGGGGTGAAGAAAAGAACTTGTACCTGACCCGGAAGTGATTGAGAATCACAGGGACTGGGGATTAGGAACCCTTCCGGGTCAGGAGATATAAAAGGACTGTGGGAGCTCCCAGACGGCGTGCTGAGCTGGGTGGAAGGGTGGCAACATGTCTGGGAGTGGAGGATTATTGATTGAGTATTTGTGAGTATTTATATGAGTATAGTGGAGGAGAGGGTGTTTTGTACACTGTGGCAATTGAATAAAGTCATTATTGAGACTTTTACCTGGTGTCTGGAGTCGTGGACAGGGGTTCAAAGGAGCGAGAGCGCCCCCTATCAACCACAATATATATATACTGAGTATCAGAGGTGGGTAGTAACGAGTTACATTTACTCCGTTACATTTACTTGAGTAACTTTTTAAAAAAGTTGTACTTCTAAGAGTAGTTTTACTGCACCATACTTTTTACTTTTACTTGAGTTACGTTTGTGAAGAAGAAATTCAACTCTTACTCCGCTACATTGGGCAACACTCGAATCATTCCTTTTTTTCCATTAGATAAAGTCTGACAGACAATTTTCAATCTGCTCTGTAGCGAATGCTGTCAAGTTGCGCACACGCCTTCTATTGCGTCTCAACTGTGATTTTAGTTCCCTCTCCTTTCTCTTTCTCAGATCGCTTTTTGGAAGGACATCAGTTTTGTAGTTTTTATGAACAGTTCAAAAGTGCCTTTCCACATTTTCCTTCTTTGGAATAGCAATGATAGATTGACAGACCAGACAAATGCACTTAGATTGTGACATTGTGAGAAAAAAATCCTCTTCCAATTCCACATCTAGCCCATTAACAACAATTTTATTTTTTAAATCCCTTCTTTAGCCGATATAAATTGGAAGACTAACTAGATGACTTAGATGGCTGGAGTTTTGCAGTAGCTTGCACGTTTTATCGTGCATGCGGGATGACCAGTGTGTTAGAAGAAAAGAGATCTCAGACTGGCCGCCCTGTATGTCAATCAATTGGCAAATGCCATAGGGAGGATATATGATAGACTAACATTTAAATTTTTTTTTTTAAATGCAACGCGATCTACCTGCACTCCTTTCCGATCTACCAGTCAATCATGATCGACGCTTTGGGCACCCCAGTGAAATGATACCCCTTGACACGTCAAAAAGGTTTGGGGCAGCCACTCACATACTTGAATAAAGGCTGCAACAAGTGAAATTGAAGGTAAAATATTCTACAGTTTGAGTCTACAAGAGAACTGATTCACAGAAGGAAGTGGGCTGGGTTTTAAGGCAAAGCAGGGGAAGTGACATCATTGAGCCTGGAAGTGACATCATCGGCCACGGAACCTGAAGTGACGGCAGAGTTTTCTATGTTTGGTCTGCAAAAACGTATCAAATGCTGCCCTCAGATCCAGCAGAATTAGAATTGACATGTTATTTGTATCGATATTTAGCCATAAATCTTTTCTAAGCCAGTTTCTGTGTTACCTCTATATTTAAAGCCTGGAATTTATCATGTATAAAATCATTACTTAAGTAGCTGTTGAACCAGTGGAAAAAGACCACTTTTTCCAATAATTTATTTAAAAAGGGGAAGATTAGCAATGGGTCTAACATTATCTAGGACTGAGGGGTCAAGGTTGTGCTTTTTGAGAATGAACTGCTGTGGGGTTTTAAAGAGATTTGGGAAAATACGCTCTTGAAAATCCTGGTTCCTGTAATGGCACTACATGGTTCTATATTAATTATATTAATTAATATTAATATTATATTATATATATAATATATTAATATTATATTAATTAATCATATTAGGTTGTTGAACATTCGCTTGACAAGGCACCATTTCATTCTGGAACGGGTTCTTTGTGCTTTGAAAAACATTCCTAATATGTAGAAGAAACCCAACATGTTTCTTGTATGTTAGGCGGCAGGACTCTTAACAGATTAAGAAAACCTGGACTTAGCCTGTGTTACCGTACAGTATGTATGCAGCATGAGTCCTATAAAAGCCATGACCTGTTGGTATTTCACCAATCTGTTACCTTTGTGGAAGATCAGCCTCGGCGCAGACACCAATGGTTCAAAACCCACAACACCTTTATTTACACTATGTACAAATAATCAGTCCCGCACACAACACCCTCAAGTCCAGGCTTCTCCAAAGTCCTGTCTTCACTGCCTCCACTCCTCTCCTCCGAGCTTCGTCCTCATCCACCCGACTTCAGTTAATGACTGGAGGGAGGCAGCCTCTTTTATGCCCACCCAGATATGCTCCAGGTGCCTCCTGATGAGCTTCCTGCGGCACTTCCTGGTGTGGCGGAAGTGCTTACATCCAGGGCTTCACAGTCTTCCAGGCGCCCCCCTGGTGGTGACTATGGGCCCCTATAGGGTTGAGCTTCCAAGCTCAGTTCCCGTGGCCCCCATACAAACCAGGGCGGCTGCCCTCTCATGGTCCGGGAGAGGCATAGTCCCTCTCTCTGTCCTTCTCGGCGTCCCGGCTGGGCACAGCCCCCAGCCACCCGCCACACCATCTAATTCATGGATAATTTACTCTGTGGAGCCTGTTATGGACCTAAATAAATAAAATGGATCTTTCTGGCACCCTCTTGTAGATGGGTCTTTTGGGATCTAAAAATGGTTCCCCTATGGCATCGTTCTGGAGAACGACTCTGGCACCTTCATTTATAAGAGGCTAGTGAACAGTTTACAATATCTAATGTATCATTCATCAACATGTCAACAATTTACTTTAAGACACCTGATGGAAATTGGATGAAAAATAGAAGTGGAGGTCGATCAAAAAAGACAAATCCACTGTGATTCAGTCCAGTGCCCAAGGGGGTGAATAATTTTTACATATCTTTGGCAACATTCACATTACCAGGCTGAAGTGACTCAAATCGGATTTGTTTGCCTTAGTGTGACCCAAAAATTGATGTTTTCGGGGCTGTGTGGGCACAGACATCACACAGAGCATCACCTAGAGTAAAATCACAGAAAATGGTGAGGCCCTCCTTTTGCCGATTAACTTATTTTTCTTCCCTAGTACCAAGTTGTGATGGACGGCAGGGCAGGACTGACATCCCAGACAGGATAAACTCTATATCTTTACCTGGAAGGGAGGCCAGTGTAATGGATGGACAGGGGGGACTGCCTCCAAAGAACACATGCTCCCCCGACACACTATAGAGGGCAGCATTCCTGGGCAGTCAGTATGCCCATTTATGTAGCTGCAAGGCATGTTGGGAATTGTGGTCCCGTGGAGTAGCCCTGTTACATTCCCTGGGTGCCAACAGGGAGAACTGCCCCTACTTCCCTATTTTCAGGGGCTTTTGCCTGAGCTAGGAGTATTTCCTCCTTGATACCTGAAATATTCTTGGGTCCAGCATAAAAGGGGCTGCCGGGTCAGACGGAGGTGGATGAGACGTAATGGGCGCTTAATTCTTGTTGTGTGTTATAGAAGAAAGGAAACCGACACACTGTGAAGGTATTGCCAAAATAAATGCCTTTTATTTGAACCCAGGACTGTGTTGTGAAGTTGTGTCTGGGATTGTGGGTGCTGCAATGCCCCCTATAGGCCGCAAAGGTGTAGAACGACTAATAAAAAGTTTGACCAAGCAATAAATGATTTAAATGGCTTTTGTAGGTGAAAAACTGCCTGTCTGTTTTTACTAGGACATCCTGACATCTGTACCAGTACACTTAAATTAGAAAATGAGATTGTACAGTATATAACATTTAACTTTACATTTTCCTCTCTGATAATAGTGTACATATCCATCCATTATCCAACCCGCTATATCCAAACTACAGGGTCAAAGGGGTCTGCTGGAGCCAATCCCAGGGCACAAGGCAGGAAACAAACCCTGGGCAGGGCACCAACCCACCACAGGGCGCACACACACACACACACACACTAGGGACAATTTAGAATTTCCAATGCACCTAACCTGCATGTCTTTGGACTGTGGGAGGAAACCAGAGCACCCAGAGGAAACCCACGCAGACACAGGGAGAACATGCAAACTCCACATTAGGGAGGACCCGGGAAGTGAACCCACGTCTCCTTACTGCGAGGCAGCAGCGCCACCCTGCCGCCCTAGTGTACATATAAGTTGTCTTATTTCTTTTAACCTGGTATTCACCCATGACTCTTAACAATGAACTATTTTGGGACTTTACATAATACTTAATACAGAGGTGTGCTTCTGGACTCAACTATTTATTTGTATGCTGATTGGTGTGTTCGAAAAGCTTGGTAGTCATTATATGAGAATGAATGCAGCTGATGAAAGGAAACGTTCTATTAGATTTCTTCAGTCTGCTAGGCTGCATTAACAGGAGCTTAGCATCTTTTGGTGTAAATAAAGGACATCCATCTATAACAATGCCTCAAAATACTTATGTATTTATTCAGTATATTCCACTACACTTTTTAAAAAAAATTGTAAATGCAAAGACTATATTTATCAATATTATGAATGGCCTAAGGTGACTCTAAAAAACTTACAAAACAAAGTGGCATGTAGGATTTCTTCAGCAGCAGTTGTGTGACAGCACAGAGATGGGTCTGTCACAGAGAGCGTATTTGTATGGTGGGTGCAACTGACAGGCAAGGAAAGCTGCTGGAGGAACAACAGAGAGACACATCGTTCAACTCACTCTGATGTCGAGTTTTATCTGTACAGTGATTACTCAGGATCTTTACACATATTTAAGAAAGTCAGTATATAACAGAGAAATACGGTTTTGAGATTCATTGCAAAATGTTACCTTTATTCACAGAGAAACACTCAATACAAGAGATTTCCACCATTTTTATACCATTTTAAAAGCTTCTGTCAAAGCCAAAGACATCAAGGTGTATCACAAATATAACATCCAGTTTTGGGCACTGGATATGCAAATCAGGAAAACATAAATAATTTATAATCATTATAGAATATCTTACAGAATATAAAATATACAATCTAAAGGATTGAAAACAGTTAAGTGAAGAAGTGTTTTTTTTTTCTGCCTCACTCCTTACAAAGCAATACATAGCAGACAGCATACATTAAATAATAAAGCTTTAAAAGACACTTACAAGGCGAGTGATTTCCATGGTCAGATCGAGACAAAGAGAAGCGCGTAGACAGAGGTTCAAATTGCTGTGTACCACAACTAACCAGACCCAGGGGTTTATATACCTTAGAGATATGTTTCGGACATGATTGAAACAAGAGATAAAGGGGTGCCTGCGTGAGACACATGGGGTGTATTGTATTTAAAAGTCAAATGTCAATTAATTTATATAGCACATTTAAAACATCATAGGAATGCTGTGGCCAAAGTGCTATACAATAATAGAATTAAAGAAAACAAGCAAATAACATAAATAGAAATAAAATATATGAACATAAATAAAATACATAATAAATAGAAGTCATGTTATATAATGACAATGAGGAAACCATTCAGTATTACTGAAGGTAACGGAATGCAAGTGAGCAGAAAGGAGTCTTTAATCTCGTTTTGAACAGTTCAATTGTAGACGACTCCTTTATTCCACAGGCGAGGAGCAGCAGCTGCAAAAGCCCTGTCTGTCACCCTTAGTTTTACACTTGGTACGAGGGACAACAAGAGACAACTGACCAGAAGATCTAAACACTCTGGATGGCTGACAAAGGGGGAGCACAGCTCAACAAATAACAGCTAACAGCAAACAGCATGTGGGGCAGAAAAGGTTTAATTCCTAAAAGTATCATTTGAAGGGGACATCATAGATAGATAGACAGATAGATATGAAAGGCACTATATGATAGATAGATAGATAGATAGATAGATAGATAGATAGATAGATAGATACTTTATTAATCCCAAGGGGAAATTCAATGCTGACCTACTTAATATTACGCAGTAACTGTAGCAGATATAAGCTGACACAATACCGTACGTTCATAATGGCTCATGGGTAGTTCGAAAACGCAGTGTATCACTCTGCTATTAGTCTAGTTGAAGACAGGGTCAAATGACATGGACGCTCCACTGCGCGATTTTAACTGCTGTTGAACAATGTGCTGCCATGCAATTTCTTTGGGCAGAGAGAGTGAAACCTGCTGAAATTCACCAAAGGATGCTGGCTCTCTACGGAAGTGAAAACAGCACGACTCAAACGAAAAGTTTATAAATGGGCAGGAAGGTTTAAAGCTGGAACAACAACTGTAACGGACAAAGATAGATAGATAATTTATTAATCTCCAAGGGGAAATTTGGTCAGCCTTTCTTGAAGTGATGTTACCGGCCACACATACTACAGCACATAAAATAGCACTGCTCATCACAGAACTGTAGAACATGTAAAGGATGCCACTACCTACATTAGTAAAAGAGCAGATATTCCTAAGAAAAAGACTCTGCTTTTCCATTTCTTCTATCTTTCTCCTGTGCTACGTGACCAGTCCGGCCTGTCATTGATGTGGACCTCCAAGTACACCTCCACAAATACTCACTGAATAGTGATCAAACGTAGAGGCTGTTTGGTGTGTTGAAATTCTATAACCAGTTCCTTGGTTTTGCTGATGTTCAGTTGCAGACAATTCTATCTACACCAAGAAATATAGTTCTCCATCTGGCTCCTTTTCTCTGTCTCATCCCATTAGTGCAAAATAACCTGAGAATTTCTACATGATCTGCTGTTATATTTATAGTCTGAAGTACACAAGATGAGGAGAAAAGGAGACAGGACTGTTCCTTGTCGTGCTCCAGTGTCGTTGACATCCATATCAGAGTCACAGTCCTTGAGCCTCACAAACTGAACTGCATTCTGCTTGATGGATTGTCCATTATAATAAACATTAAATGCGAGTCACATGGGTTTGAGGATTTTAATGGAAGATCCGCCTCTGCTCCTCACTCATTGGTCAAGAATTCTGTATTCAATTCTAAAACTCAGTCCCTTTTGGTTTGCATTTCTCATTTATGACGTGTGTTGATTTTTCTGTAAGTATATACAGCATTTAACAATTTTGGCAAAACATTTTTGCACATTTTGAGTATACAACTGGTTAACATATACATGTGGATTATGGATTATGTGACCTGAGTAACGCAAGGTTTTATTTCTTTTTTCCATAGATGTTTTCACATTCTTTGCTATTGTACAACATCGGTTGGTCACTATTGGCTTGTATTACTTTTTTCTCCTTTCTGCATGAAAACACGGGATAATTTTTTTCTCAGCTACCACTATAAACTAAATTCGGTAAGTAATATATAAAAAATAATCACCTTTGGTTGGAGTATTCCTGTAATGGTTTCCTCAGTTCACTTGAAACTGGAGTCTGAGCAAAAGGTCTGATCAGTTGATGTCAGCAAGTCTGCTGGAGTGTGGGATGTCTGCTCTAGTTGCCAATAACTGATTGCTTATTACAAGCCATCTCCTCAGTCTCTTCAATTAGTGTGTCACCATCTCTGTCATTTGTTTTATTCTAAGTATTTTTAAATCAATACTTTGTTAAAATAGTGATCAATTTGATTTCCTATTGGACAACGCATTTGGGAATCTGTAACGGTACAGGCAGTCATCTTGTGGTGGGGTGTTAGGTCAGATGATTGTCTTGCATTATTGTTTAAAGATTAAGTAATGTCAGGCCATTTTACAGGACAAGGTGTATCCCATAGAGTTGTCAAAGACACGAATGCTGTTTAAAGGAAAATACTATATTACGTGAAAAACGACAACAGGACACAAAACACTTACAGTATGTTAAATGCTAACTGAAATAAAGAGAAGAAAGACAGATAAAGAGTTAGTCCACCGTAGTGATCCCCGTATAATTGGCAGTTGAATAAATCACAAGAAAATAAAGATTTTAGTCTTTGTAGATGTGAGTCAATCTTCAACTTGCTCCAAGACAGCAACAGAGCCGTTTTTCAATCGGGAGAACAGTAAGAGGCAGGTTCAGATGGTCAGGAACTGGACGTGATGTCATTAGTGATACAACGGTCAATCACTGCTTCTGCAGATGGAAGAAGAGAAAAGGCATTAGGCAACAGTGCCAACCCCTGGGTGGGAGTGTACTTACATTTATATGAGCCTTGAAGTTGTCTCTCAAGAGCACATGTGTGACATGATGTAATGCCATCCTTCTGTCTACTAAGCTGAACTGCCATTCACAGGTCAAGTTAGAAAGCCCTCTAATTACGTATCACTTTCCAGTTGGCTGAAGTGCAGTCCAATCAAACAGAAGGTATCCAATCCCTTGAGAGGTGCAAACACTCTTCCCCTTTTTCCAGGATGACAATTCCCTCATGAACACTACTCTGTCTCTGTAAGAGACCACAATAAATATTTTAATGAAAGGATAAAGAGAGGGCGGCATGGTGGCGCAGTGGGTAGCGCTGCTGCCTCGCAGTAAGGAGACCCGGGTTCACTTCCCGGGTCCTCCCTGCGTGGAGTTTGCATGTTCTCCCCGTGTCTGCATGGGTTTCCTCCTCCTTTAGTCCAAAGACATGCAGGTTGGCAATTCTAAATT
Organism: Polypterus bichir lapradei; assembly: GCA_026402145.1. NCBI lineage: Eukaryota > Metazoa > Chordata > Cladistia > Polypteriformes > Polypteridae > Polypterus > Polypterus bichir. The sequence goes on from JANRMT010062823.1 coordinate 7,511,193, forward strand.
GTCCCTGGTGTGTGTGTGTGTGTGCGCCCTGCCCAGGGTTTGTTTCCTGCCTTGCGCCCTGTGTTGGCTGGGATTGGCTCCAGCACACCCCCATGACACTGGAGTTAAGATATAGCGGGTTGGATAATGGATGGATGGATAAAGAGATGAAATGTGGACAAAAATTATAAGCAGAAGTCAATATCAAAAAGACAAAACGATCTTGTGCCAAGCCAAAAGCAAGAACCAGAAACAGAAAGTTAGAATCCCAACATCAGAACAGCACCTAAAGTATTTTTATTCCATCCACAGAATCACAAGCACTGGAAGTTATAGGTCACGCCAATGATGACACGTGTCACACAATCCCGTGGAACTCTGGAAGGCTGTGATGTTCTGACTGCAAAACAGTGATGCCAATCGATCCAAAACAATCAATCCAAAATGGCATTATGATCAGTTGATAAAAAGTATTACATTTTAAAGGAAGACAGCTAGAGATAAATGAATGCCTCAATTGGAGTCTCTGGATAAATAAACCCCAGTTTAGCCACATATTGCAGATCTGTGGCAACACCACGTTGTAGGAAAAAAATTCAGACATGAGCGTCTTAGGAACCAAGTTACCTGAACTCTTCTATAACGTTTCAGTAACTATTTATTGCTCTGATGCTGATCTTTCTGATCATAAAATAGGTCATTGCGATAACAATTGATGAGAAGAATTCATAATTAATTGCAGAATTACGGTATTAGATGGTTCCTCTAGAGTACCTCTTTCTCTTGCACAATTTGGCTCAGAAACTAATCGGCACATTGTCATCTCATAACAAGGCTTAATTGTTGTGTTTGGCGTTTTTCCGCCCAGCCGCTTTAGCTCTAGATGATCCTCAAGAAACTGTGACACACAGACACACACACACAGACAGACACATACCCATCATCGAGATAGCAATGTTTTCGGTATAAGGGGACCCTAAAACTTCAGGATCCATCAAAAACTGGAGATTGAAATTTCGCTCCTCCCCCATAGTCGATAGGTTATGGTAGGGGAGGGCGCAAAGCAAAAAAAAAGGTTAAGAACTTGTCACAAAGTGAAGCTGTTTGTAGCCTTTACTTTCATTTTTTTACATAGCTATTGAGAAATGGTGCATTTATTTCATGAACTAGGAGTCCCAAAGCATGTAAGACCCAAAAGCACTTTCACTAGAGGGGGAAATCTTGTCAAAAACCCTGGTCAGAGAAAAAATAGGTCTGGGTCTTGCTTAAAAAGAGCCTTCACCTCTCACCTTGGGGAGTCGGAGCTGGGAGGCAGAAGACAAACACTTGCTAGGAGGAAGAAGAGTAGAACAGAGGAAAACTTTAATTCACTTTGTTATGCTGGGCGGTTCTAGAGGAGCCTGTGAAACTACTTCAAAGAAAATAAATCATTGCGTTTGATCCCAGGACTATAGATGTGTCATTTGTGCCTAGGGTTTGGAGTGTTGTTATGCCGCCTTGTGGCCACAAAAGGTTAGGTAAAAACTTTTTCCTTTATTACTGTCTTAATAATCCCCTCTTAAGACTGGACCTTTAAATAGAATACAAATCCTTATTTTTATCTTGAATCATATTATATTTGTTATCATCAATTACGACACACTGCCATATGTGCAGATCATCTGCTATCCACCAGAGACTGACTGTCATTATTTTGTACCACATTTATGATTTTAGAAAATGAAATTTCTCTAAAAGCATGTTTGTATTCCATAGAGAAAGGAAATACGCCATCAGAAATGTAAAATACATTCACCACTTGGGAAATCCTGAGTACTGAGGCTGTTGATGGAAGGATCTTCACTGTGGCGTTGTGGCACTTTAATAGTTACCTTGACAGTCTTAATCTCAGGGACACTCAAATGAAAATAAATCTAAAGTGTGTGCTGGAATTATTAGTCCCCTAAACAATCGGCTTTTGTTAAAAATGTATTGTGAAACGAGCTAATACAGTGGCTTTAAAAAGTATTCAACCCTCCACTTTTTTCACATTTTGCTATGTTGTAGCCTTGAAGTACATTTTAATTCTTTTTTCCCTCATCGTGCAACAATCAGTTCCCAAGAATAACAATGCAAACTTTCTAGAAATTTAAATTTTTGTTTTTACAAATTTAGTAAAAATAAAAAAATGAAATATCCCACTGACACAGGTATTCAGACCCTTTTGATGTGACATTTGAAATCAGCTGCATCCCATTTTATCGATCATTGCTGAGATGTTTCTACACCTTGTTTGGAATCCACCTTTGGTCAATTCACCTGATAGCGCATGACTAGGAAAAGCACATACCTGTCCAGAGAAGATGCGAAAGAAAAACCAAACCATGAGGTCGATGGAATTGCTGGTAGAGTTTAGACACGGAATTGGGTTGAGGTGCAAATCTGGGGAAGGCTACAACAAAAATTTCTATAGCAAGGTTTTCAGGAGCACAGTGGCCTCCGTGATTTCTAAATGGAAGAAATATGGAACAACCACAACTCTTTCTAAAGCTGACTACCTAGTCAAACTGAGCAACCAGAGGGAAATCATGGTAAGAGAGGTGACCGCAAACCCAAGGATGAGCTCTGGAGAGCCTGTGTGGAGACAAGAGAAACGTCACTGCAACATTCTGCCAACCTGGGCTTTATCAACAGCCAGACAGAAGGCTTTCATCAATAAAAGACCCATGGAAGCATGCTTGGAATTTGCAATCAAGGCACCTAAGAGACTCTCAGACTATGAGAAACAAGATTCTCTGGTCTGATAAAAACCAAGGAAAGCATCATGTCTGAAGGAAAACAGATATTGGTCATCACCTGTGCAATACCAGTCCAATAGTGAAATATGGTGGTGGCAGCATCACTTTGCTATACTGTGGGGTTGTTTTTCAGCAGCTGAGACTGGGAGACTACACAAGGTTGAGGAAAAGCTGAATGGAGTAAAGCAGGGGTGTCGAACTCCAGGCCTGGAGAGCCGCAGTGGCCGCAGGTTTTAATTCTAACCCTTTTCCTAATCAGCGAGCAGTTTTCACTGATAATTAACTCCTTTTCCCTTCATTTTAATTGCCCTGTTTTTAAGGATTCAGTCCTCTGAATTGATTCTTTTCTTTATTAAATGATAGCCAAACAGAAATAAGACATGAAACAAGCCAACAGATGACCAGCTAAATTGGGGCTTCAAACTCCAACCAATTTCACTCCAACCAGTCTCTTAACGAGAAGCCAGTTCTTGCTGTTAATTAAACCCGTTATTTAATTCTATGGTTTGTTGCTGCTCTCATTCTGCCACGGCAGACATTTCCAAAACTGTTGAGTTTCTGTTTTTTCTAAGAACACCGTCAAGATGGTTTGGTGACCTGAGAGATCAACCTTTCTGAGACCTTCACCTTTCTTTATTTTCAGATATTGTGTGAGGTGAACTGGTCATATGTCAGCTCGTTTTGTGTCTTATTATTGTTTGGCTGCTAATTAAGGAAAAAGAAACAAGTAAGGGGCCTGAGCCACGTTAATTAAAACTAAGGCAAAAGAAGTTAAGTAGCAGCAAAAACTGGTCACTAATAAAGAAGATGGTTAGCCACTGCGGCCCTCCAGGACTTGATTTCAACACCCTTGGAGTAAAATACAGAGATATCCTTAATGAAAGCCTGCTCCAGAGTGCTCTGGATCTCCGACTGGGATGAATGTTCACCTTACTGGACAAAGACCCTAAACGGAGTGGTAGCTCTGTGGCTAAAGGATCTGGGGCCTCATGTATAACGCCGTGCGTAGAACTCACACTATAACATGGCGTAAGCACAAAAGCGGGAATGCATGTACGCACAGAAAAATCCAGATGCATAAATCTGTGTGTTTGCCAACTTCCATGTTCTTCTGCTACATAAATCCCAATCATCCCAATGAAGTTAAACGTTTATTCTGTGTAATACTGTATAATAAACATATTTTGCTGCATTTCATCGTAAAAATGATATCGTCATCATATGTAAATATGCGCTTTATAAAGTGGCTCAGGTTGTGCAATACTATAACTGTATCACAACTTTACAGTGAGGTGATTGTACTAATAAGTACAAAGCGTTCTACAAGGAGCACTTGATGGACTGATTGAGTGCATTTATAGTTCTTGGGATGAAACTGTTTCTGAACCAAGATGTCTCTACAGGAATGGTTCTGAAGTGTTTGCCGTGTGAGAGCAGTTCAAATAGACACCATGGCTGAGACAGCGTGTGCTTGACGCTGTATACTGATAAGTCTCTTTCCGATCAGCTGCTGTACAGCTGTGATTAACACTCAGATACAGTGATATAAATACACTGAGTGGTGCAGTGAGAGTAATATGGAAAAAGATGATCCGCTGTGGCAACCCCTAACAGAAGCAGCTAAAAGAAGAAGAAGAAGGTGCCATGAGAGTAACAACGCTAAAGCAGTTATGGTATTTGGAATAGTTTGGCCATTCTGTGGACCATTATACGGTTACAGGTTAATTATAATTAGATGCATTAAACTAATAAACAATATACAATACAGTACAATACAATACAATTTATTTTTGTATAGCCCAAAATCACACAGGAAGTGCCGCAATGGACTTTAACAGGCCCTGCCTCTTGACAGCCCCCAGCCTTGACTCTCTGAGAAGACAAGGAAAAACTCCCAAAAAACCTTGTAGGGAAAAATGGAAGAAACCTTGGGAAAGGCAGTTCAAAGAGAGACCCCTTTCCAGGTAGGTTGGGCGTGCAGTGGGTGTCAAAAGAAGGGGGTCAATACAATACAATACAATACACAGAACAGAACAAATCCTTAATACAGCATAATAATACAAATTTTAGAAACACGGAGCAGAATTTAACTGTAGATGATATCCCATAATAAGATTTGGATATTTTTAGAGTCCTGGAGACCTCATCCATCAAGCTGCCTCCCCATTTGGCCATTCCACAGCTGTAAAATGCACTAATATGCGGTTAATTTCAGTGTATTTATATAACTGCGTCAGGGATGTGGATCTAAAAACCACACAGGAACAGTAGCACTGCTTTGACACTGGGTGGCGCCAGTCTGCAAAACCGAGCGGAGAACTTGCGTACGACAGGGTATGAGCTACTGTGGAAATATGCGTGACTTTGCACCAAGTTGAGGTTTTATACATTGCGATTTGAACGTGGAAACATTCTTACGCAACATTTTTGTGCGTATGCACCGTTTATACATGAGGCCCCTGGGCTGGTAACTTGAAGGCTGCCAGTTCGAATGTTGGCAGTGACAGCTTGAATGCTACTCCATTGGGACCCTAAGCTAGGCTCTTAGTCTGCAATTGCTCCAGGGGTGCTGGCTGTACAAATAGTTGACCATGTGCTCTGATCCCAAAATTCTCTCCGGAGAGTAAGTTGGGGTATGCGAAAACAGACAAACTCCTAATACAAGAAATTGTACATGGCAATTAAAGGACTAAAAAATAAAATATGTGAAAAAGATTTTTACATAAATGAGTTTATATACTTTAGTTATAAATGCACAGACTTTAGTAGTTTACTCTTGTGAAGGTGTAGCCTTGATGATCCCAGTGAGGAAGTATTGCTGTAAGCTTGCTGTTCTTTAGATGATATTTTTTTTTCGCAGAGACTGAGAGTGAATCCCATAGGAGCCTGAACAGAAAAATAGAGACCAAAATATAACTCTTTTTAGTTTTCAAATAATTCTGCAATGAACATATATTATGTAATACTTTTAAAGCTTCCTGTTCATGAAAAATTATTAAAGAAGAATAATTTGCAAAATACACAAAAACTAAAAAGTAAAAAATAAAATATATATACATTTTTTTTAAGTAAAACAATTTTATTTACTTTAGTTATAAATGCACTAAAAAGTAAAAAAGAAAATTTTCTTTAACCAAAATTTCATTGTTATATGTGACTAAATAAAATCGTGGGGTGCACATAAATTAATTGATTCAAACAATTTTTGAAACTTGTATAGCATGGTGGGGAATTACAATGTTGTTGTTATTTTATATTTTATGATGAAAGTAGCTATTCTATTAATTGATTGAATGAATTCATTTATGTGCACCTCACAGTTTTATTTAGTCACATATACTGTAACCATGAAAATTGTGGTGATAACCGTTAGCCACAGTACCCCCTCTCATCACAGGGTGGTATTGCTTACCTCAGATGAGCTTGGAAGGTAACCTTCTGTGACGGGCAATATAACTAAAAAGCTTAATAGACTTAAAAAAATTGTCACTTAAATGTGTTCTGCTACAGTGCATGGATGGAAGGCAGGAATGAATACTTTTTATCAATCCCTTTGTAGATTCTTTAAATTCTATGTAAAATAATAGGTTACAAAAATAGCTATTGTAATATTACACAAACAATATGAGCATCATCTGGTTATACTTGCTGTATACTGTAAAATTGCATGAAGTGGGAGTCACATTTAAAGGAAACAGCTCATAGTGAGAAAAATTGATAGTGTGCTATGAAATGATCACCATAAAACTGTAAATTACAGCCTAATCAATCTATTCTTCTAATGACAACTTTCTGCAATTAAGTTACAAAAAAATATATTTTTCCATGATGCACAAATAAAAAGTATCTTGCCTCAACTACAATAATCACACTAATTGTAAGCCTTTTCAGTTATGATGAATCACGGCCGAAGCTTACATTTACACAAAAGAGTTTGAAAGAACTTTACATTGATGCATCACTGGTGTAATTTAGGAGATTGTCTTACTGTTTCCTTAATGCTTTTACAAGCATCCCCATTTATTCAGTGATTGATGGAAATCTCAATGATAAAACAATGATAAACGGTTAACACTTATTTTATACTGAAGATTATGGCATAGTGTCATTGTTACTTGAAATTTTACAAGTATTGCTTTGAGCAATGTGATAAATGAAAGCTGAATGACTGAGAACAAACTAGTTAAAATTCACTTGTTATGAAAACTGACATATCTACTGTACAATAAAACACTGAAGTCGGTGTGTCCAGACCCTCAGAGCAATCTGATTGGTCAGTTTGGCTTTGGTGTGATTGGCTCATAGCTTCATTTTAGTGTCATCCTGATATTCTGTATATGCATTTAATTATCATTTTTATCATGGCTCCACAGTCCATACTACCCCTACTTTCTCTGCTGTTCTTTTTCCAGTTTTCTGTGGTGGTGATCTGCACCCCCACCACCTGACCAGGGCACCATAAAGTCCCTACAATTGATAGGTCAAAGGCCAGAAGTCCACATGACCATCATCATCTAATTCTTCCATGTAAAGCCTGTCAACCATGTGGACGGATTGAGATCATTTATGTTAGGTAGAATGCCCAGAGGGGACTGGGTGGTCTCGTGGCCTTGGAACCCCTGCAGATTTTTTTTTTTTTTTTTTTTTTTCTCCAGGCCTCTAGAGCTTTTTTTTGTTTTTTTTCTGTCCTCCTGGCCATCAGGCCTTACTTTATCCTTTGTTACTTATCATTCCCTAATCTTATTTTTATATTTTTCTTTCTTAATCTTGTAAAGCACTTTGAGCTACATCATTTGTATGAAAACGTGCTATAGAAATAAATGTTGTACTCCACATATCAGGACGTTATATAACCTGACATTCAGAGAGGTTGCTGGCGCTAACACTCTTGTCTGAAATAAATGTTGTTGTTGTTGTCAGTTTGGCTTTGGTGATGCGATAAAAGAGGAAGTGCAAGTGTGAGGTGCCCAAGAAGGAGAAACATCATGGGAGGCACACAGAGAGTCACCTTCAAAGACGGCAAGTATAAAAGTGGATGGGATGCAAGGAACGCTCCTTGAAAATAATGAGAAACTCTGAGAAGCAGGCTTTATGGGAACGTTCTGGAGAGAGAGGCACGTTTTACGTTCAAACTTTGATTCCTGCTTAGAGAGTAGTTAAAGGGTCAGCATTTATATATTTGGAGACACTTGTGAGGTCCTATGCTCCCTCTTGACCACTTTGACATCCTTTGTATGTCTGGTGATGCCACCTCATTGTGGTATCAAAGCTCAGTCCAGACTCTTTTAATGTGTAGCTCCTGGCTGGCGGAACGAGCTGCCCACCTCCATTCAAATACTCTGACAGCCTCAACGTGTTCAAGAAATGTTTCAAGACTCTTGTTTGGTGAATTTCTGTCTAAATGATATTAGCCTTTAGATTTTGTAAGTCTGGGAATTCTAACTCACTTGCATTTTGTTCTGAGCTCTTCACTTGTGATGATCAATTTTGTGCCCTTGTCCTGTAACACTTGTCCCCCAACAGATGTTCACTCGATTATGTGGACCCCTTTTGTAAGTCGCTTTGGATAAAAGCGTCAGCTAAACAAAAAAAATATAAATTTATTAAAACGCATGCAAACACACTCATTGTCATTGTCAAAACAGCAGAAACTCTGAATTTGTCACAAATATCTCCAATCAGTTTAAGAATTAAAAAAGTGAGTTGCAGTGTAGGTGATGGCTGTGAAGAGGCTAAAGCAAATGTTTAAAATGGATTGCTTGACATTTGCTTTATTAAAATAGTATTTAAAAAAGCACATTTTCTTTGTGAGCCTTGCATTTATTACCCTCTTTCAATTCTTGGCTCAACTGTTTTTTCTGAATACATAGAAATTTTATTTCCTGTGAGTATTTCTGTCACTCATCTTATCTGTTTATTAGAGGCACCATGTTGCTGTCAGCTTTCATTACTCCTAACACAAAGCTTTTGGTATTGTGTCAAGAAAAACTGCAATTTTGGTGTTATATGACCAAAATAGAAAGCTATGCTGAAAAAAAACAAAGAAGGTTAAGGTTTTTATGAGCTGTCACTCACACAGAGGTTCCATATGACATTATTAATAACTGCAAAATTGAAAAATCTGAAATTTAAGAAAAAGCAGTCCAACAGAACATACATAATATAACAATAAGATAACTTTCTTTAAGGAATATTCCACTCAAAAATGATATTTTTATATGTTACTTACTCCAGTTTCTGTTTTCATGAAGAATGGAGATACACTTGTTTCTGATACAACATAAGATGTCATGTGTGTGCATCAGTGGATCACCTTCCAAGTTCCTCTGAGGTACCCAAAACTCCTCCGAGATGAGAGGGGGCGCTGTCACTAATATCTTGTCTCCTTTTGTGGTGAGACGGTACCCAATAAGGGAAGATGAGATAGAGAAGTTCCGCCCCTTCAATGTTCAGACAATATAAAAAGCAAATGTTCCTGAAAGGTTGGTGGTGCTTTTTGGTGTTGTCCAGGAGGAGCTCCCCAACCTTAAGAGAGCCATTTCAGGCCAATTTTCAAGCAAATTGCCTTTATTTATTTCTATAGCACATTTTCATACAAATAATGTAGCTCAAAGTGCTTTACATGATGACAAAATAAATAAGAATTAAAATTAGGGAACACTAATTAACATAGAATAAAAGTAAGGTCCGATGGCCAAGGAGGACAGAAAAACCAAAAAAAACTCCAGACGGCTAGAGAGAAAATAAAATCTGCAGGGATTCCAAGGCCACGAGACCACTCTACCTAACATAAATGATCTCAATCAGTCCTCATTGTATTCAGGGTTCTCATGGAAGAATTTGATGATGACGGTCACGGGGATTTCTGGCCTTTAATCCATCAGTGTTGGGACATCATGGTGCTTTGATTAGGTGGTGGTGGCACAGATCACCATCACAGAAAACCGGAAAAAGTTACACCCTAGTGTGTCTATTTCTTTTGTTTCTAAAACTATTTTGTTTTGTGCGTTAAATGGGGTATCTCCAACTTTTCTTCTGGACCCGGCCAAATCTGTCTTACAGACCACAAAGTCAGTGTTGACCAACATTGGACAACAGCAAATGATATGAAAATGCCCATAAAAAAATCTCACGTTATTCATGTCGCATAATCCACATGTGAAGTCATCCAGTCTGATAAAATATAAATTGTCACACATGCCCATCTGAGGATCACCTTCTAGGCTCATCTGAAGTATGCAATACTCCTCTGGAATCTTTAGAACATTAGAACACTCTAGACAAGAACAGGCCATTCAGCCCAACAAAGCTTGCCAGTCTTACCCACTTAATTCTTCTAAAAAAAAGTAGAGTTTTGAAAGTTCCTAAAGTCTTAAATGTCTACCCCGTTACTTGGTAGCTTATTCCAAGTATCTATGGTCCTCTGTGTGAAGAAAAACTTCCTAATGTTTGTGTAAAATTTACCCTTAACAAGTTTCCAACTGTGTCTCCGTGTTCTTGATGAACTCATTTCAAAGTAACAGTCTCGATCCACTGGACTAATTCCCTTCATAATTTTAAACACTTAAATCAGGTTATCTCTTAATCTTCTTTTGTTTAAACTGTAAAGGCTCAGCTCTTTAAATCTTCCCTCATAACTCATCCCCAGTAGCCCTGGAATCAGCCTAGTCGCTCTTCTCTGGACCTTTTCTAGCGCTGCTATGTCCTTTTTTGTATCAGAAGCCTTTAAGTACTATGATGTCCTATTGACTGTAGGGGTTGGACAGCACATTTATAAATTTGCTCACTCCCTCACTCTCTCTCTCTCTTACCAAACTGATGCATGAACTGAAAAGGACACCACAATGAAGAGCACAGCTCAGCAGCCATATTGAGACAGGCAAAGAAAGATGATGCCTTAACTAGAGACATTTTAAATAACTAACAAGTCTGTGTGCCGCCTGAAACTACACATCACCATTTATCAGGTTGTATGGTCGCCAATATTCAAATGTACTTTGCATATTGTTATTATTTATGAATATTATCAATAATACATTATTTAAAGTGTAAATTAACTCCTGCTTGTCTTTTACTACACCTAATTGCCAGAGGTTATAGATGTAGAAGGGAAGGTGGGGAGAAGTTATATGGTACCATACCTTATAAACAGTGGTAATTCTGTGAGATCTGAGGCATTCTGACAAAGGCTACATATTAATAATACAAAAGGGGAAAGTAGAGTAAAATATTACTATACCAAGACAAAACACAAGTGAAGCATGAAAACAATGAGGACCTATTTATTTTAGGCAGAATACCTAGAAGGGGCTGGGAGGTATTGTGGCCTTGGAACCCTTGCAGATTTTGTTTTTCTCTCCAGCCCTGGAGTTTTTCTTTTGTCTTTTCTGTCTTCCCTGCCCATCAGACCTCACTTTAATCTTTGTTAGTTTAATTTTATTTTATATTTTTCTTTTTTCTTTCTTCATCTTGTAAAGCACTTTCAGCTATATCATTTGTATGAAAACGTGCTATAGAAATAAATGTTGTTGTTGTTGTTGTACTCCATGCATCAGAGGGGTTGCTGGCGCTAACAGTCTTGTCTGCTTTTGTTTTCCTCAGAGTGCCGAGAAGACACCCAGTGAGGGCAACTGAGATGGAGAAGCCCACAGAATATAACATACCCAAAAAGTGACGAGTAGGACTTTAGGGACCTTCAAATCTTAAATTATTTTGGAGAATCAAGGAGAATAGAATGGACAAGCTTGTTGGGCTGAACGCCTGTTCTCGTCACAGGTTTTGTAAAGTTCTAAGAAAATTGATTTCTAAGTTTGTTGGTCTTCTTGTTGTCATTTATCTAGTCACTTATCATCTTGTATTGCCTGGTTCATTCAGAATTTTCTCAAACTTTTCCTGTGCTCTTATTGAACCTGATCATTGTCTTGTCAGCGACAGAGAAGGTAAATGAAAAGCACATAGTCAGAAACAAGCAGAGGTAAACACTGCGAAATAAAGCCAACCAAATCACAAAAGAACAAGGCAGGAATAAAAAAAAACAAGAAATCAGAGCATGAAGTATCATGCCGAAAAATCAAAAATAATTAAATCACAAGAGCAAGGCAGAAAAAGGGTTTTCAGATCCTATAGTTGGATGCCACATCGTTGTTTTTTGATGACCGTTAAGCCTCCCGACAATTCAGACGTCATCAGCGCCATGTGTTCTAGGGAATGCTAGGATTGTTCCCATGGATACGGGAGATGCAAACAACACAAAAGTTTGTCATCCAGTCGGACTCCAAACAGAAAAAAATAATAAACAGCTTTCAAATGAAGTGTGTGGGAACCAGGCCGGACACAGACAGGCAGACATCATTTTGTCACCCAACACCCAACATGTTTATTTACAATTATATTTACAAATGAACACACACAAACCCAGTGCCGCAGCACCAATCAACCCTTTAAGTCCAGGCCTTCACACTATGCCTTTCACTGTCTCTGGTCTGCCTCCACTCCTCTCCTCCGAGCTCTGTCCTCTTCCACCCGACTCCAGCCCTCGAATGGAGGGAGGCGGCCCCTTATATACACGCCCGGATGTGCTCCAGAGTGCTTCCCGACACTCTTCAGCTGGCACTCCCAGGTGTGGCTGAAGTGCCGGCTGCGCACTTGGAAGCACTCCGAGTGTCCCCCGATCCTCTTCCCCCCCCAGCACTTCTGGGTGTGGCAGAAGTGCTGAGGTCCAGGGCTCCAAAGGCACCTGGATGCCCCCTGGCGGTGACCATGGGCCCCTACAGGGTTGAGCTTCAAAGCTCTGTGCCCGTGGTCCCCAAAGCAACCAGGACGGTCACCTCCTCGTGGTTTGGAGGAGGCGCAAGCCCTCTTCTGGTCCTCCTGGGTGTCCCGGCTGGGTACCACCACCAGCCGCTCGCCACAAGTATTAAATTACAAAAATGATGGAATAATTAATGATTTCATGATCCAAAAATAAAAACAAAAAACAAAACTACATATAAATTGTGGGTAAAAAACAGAGAAGAATAAACAAAACTAACCAACATAACAGCCATTTTGACTCTTGCTTGAGTCCACTTACTTCCAAATGCCCTATCATTATCAGGTGGTCTTATTACATAAGGGTCTTGTATCTGTAGGCAGTTTATTTTCTTCCCACAGACTTCATGCCTTTGCTTTTATTGACTTGTTTTTCTATTCTTGAAGTATTAGATTTTTTTCTTAGCTGTTTCTTTTGATTTTATTAGAATTTTTGTTGGGTACCTCGTCTACTAACAACAGTATTTGAATAGAAATGTTTTGTCATTTTGATCGATTTACAAGCTATCAGTCCTCTTTTCTCAATTTGACTCTGCAACACAGCTTCTCCTCTCCAAACAGAAGGCGTACAGATTGATCATCGGCTTAATAATCCCATCCATGCTCTTCATTTGAAGGCACAGTACAACTCAATGACAGGTTTACCAAATGGCAAGCACAGAAAGTCACTCAGTCATTTTCTAACCCACTTTGTCCTGAACAGGTTTGTAAGGGGGTGCTGGAGCCTATCCCAGCTAGCATGGGGCACAAGACGGGAAGAAACCCTTGACAGGGCACCAGTCCATCACAGGGCGAAAACACCCTGTGAAGGAAACCTGGGCCATCAGTGAACAGTGTTCAGCTCCTTGGACTACATGGCTTGGTTTTTGTCCTGACATGCAGTGTGAATGTGGGACCTTCTACACACAGGTACACGTGTGTGACTTGCTACATGATATCCAATCAAATTAATTTGACACAAGTGGACTCAAGTCAACTTCTAGAAACATCTCAAGGAGAATCAAGCCAACAGGATTAACCAGACCACAATTCAGAGTGCCGCACTAAAGGGTCTGAATAAATGAGAGATGTCAGTTTTTGACATTTAATCAATCTGCAAACCTTTTTGTAAACTTGTTTTCATTGTGTCATTATGGGTTATAGAGCAAGTCGTATGCCTTTTGCTCAAGACTGCCTCCCGTCTAGCCACTATACCATAAACACCTGATTGATAGAGTGATTTTATGATAGTCGTCTTTTCAACAGGCTCTCCCATCTCAGCAGAGGACTTCAAAGGCTCTGTTATAGGGACCACTGTGTTCTTGGTCACCCCCTTGACCAAGGTTCTTCTTGCCCAGTTACTTTAGAACACTCTAGACAAGAACAGGCCATTCAGCCCAACAAAGCTTGCCAGTCCTATCCACTTATTTCCTCCAAGAAAACATCAAGTCCAGTTTTGAAAGTCCCTAACGTCTTACTGTCTACCACACTACTTCGTTGCTTATTCCAAGTGTCTATCGTTCTTTGTGTAAAGAAAAACTTCCTAATGTTTGTGTGAAATTTATCCTTAACACGTTTCCAACTGTGTCCCCGTGTTCTTGATGAACTCATTTTAAAATAACAGTCTCGATCCACTGGACTAATTCCCTTCATAATTTTAAACACTTCAATAATGTCACCTCTTAATCTTCTTTTGTTTAAACTGCAAAGGCTCAGCTCTTTTAATCTTTCCTCATAATTCAACCCCTGTAGCCCTGGAATCAGCCTAGTCACTCTTCTCTGGACCTTTTCTAGTGCTGTTATGTCCTTTTTGTAGCCTGGAGACCAAAACTGCACACAGTACTCCAGATGAGGCCTCACCAGTGTGTTATAAAGGTTGAGCAGAACCTCCTTGGACTTGTACTCCACAAGTCAAGGCGCTATATAACCTAACATTCTGTTAGCCTTCTTAATGGCTTCTGAACACTGTCGGGAAGTTGGTTACTTAGTTTGATGGGATGGGCAGCTCTAAGAAGAATCCTGGTAGTTCCAAACCTCTTCCATTATTGAGATCAATGTGCTCCTGGGAATATTCATCCATCCATTTTCCAACCCGCTGAATCCGAACACAGGGTCACGGGGGTCTGCTGGAGCCAATCCCAGCCAACACAGGGCACAAGGCAGGAACCAATCCTGGGCAGGATGCCAACCCACCGCAGTGGGAATATTCAAATCTTTGCAAATGGTTTTATCCCCTTGCCCTGGTCTGTTCTCACAATTTGATTGTAGAGAGTTCCTTGGACTTCATGGTTTAGTTTTTATCCTAACATGCAGTGTGGATTGTGAGACCTTCTACACACAGGTACACGTGTGCCTTTCTGCACGGTGTCTAATCAATGTAATTGGGCACAAGTGGATTCTAGTCAAGTTCTAGAAACATCTATCCATCCATTATCCAACCCGCTATATCCCAACTACAGGGTCACGGGGTCTGCTGGAGCCAATGCCAGCCAACACAGGGCGCAAGGCAGGAAACAAACCCTGTGAAGGGTGTCAGCCCACCGCAGGGCACACACACACCAAGCACACACTAGAGACAATTTAGAATCGCCAATGCACCTAACCTGCATGTCTTTGGACTGTGGGAGGAAACCAGAGCACCAGGAGGAAACCCATGCAGACACAAAGAAGAACATGCAAACTCCATGCAGGGAGGACCCGGGAAGCGAACCCAGATCTCCTTACTGCGAGGCAGCAGTGCTACCCAGTGCACCACCGTGTCGCCGTTCGAGAAACATCTCAAGGAGAATTAAAGTCAACATTATGAACCAGATCACAATTTTAGAGTGCTGCAGCAAAGAATCTGAATGAATAAGAGATGTCAGTTTTTGATATTCAGTCAATTTGCAAACCTTGTTTTAATTTTGTCATTATGGGTTATATTGAGAGAAGACTGATGAGCAAAAATGGAAAATTTAAATAACTTAAATCTACAACACAATCAAATGTGCAGAATGTGAAGGGGTCTGAATCCTTTCTGAACACACTGTATTTACACCAAATATCTTGAAGAGACACTCCGTATGGCTGACTTTACACTGTGATAAGATTAAGAATAAATATAATTTGCAATATTCTTAAACAATTTGCATTGTGTAATGCTGGTTACTGTGTGAGACACTATAAAGGGAAAGTCCAAGCGTCTGTGAGACTACTAGATTGGCCAAGAGATATGAGGGTGAAAAGGTGCTGAGACAATGAAGGGGCACACTGAGACTGGCAGTTAGGAGTGCGTCAAAGCAGAAGGAAGAAAACGCCTCCAGAATGTACAAAAGGCAAACTCAGGCAAGCTATGACACTTATATGGTTTAAGCAAAGCATAAAGAAACTAATGGCAACCAAAGAAGACCTCTGTCAGATGAACCATCTCATGAATAAAGTTCACAATGTCTTCATTATATGATGTATTATTAAGCTGTCCCCTGCTCCCTTCTCCCATTCTGCATATGCTGTCATAGTGTAAATGATGCTTACATTGAAGCAGATGTAAAATTCTGGACGGTAAAAAGCCCATGAAAATTCATCAGTTTAAAAATAAAACTTCAGTGAGTCAAAGTCGGTCTTTTAATAAGGGTATACCATTTTAAATATTTATAAAATTATTCATCATATATTGCCAAAGTTAAGACATGCAGAGGTTGTGGACTTTTAATCAGTATGTTATAGATGTGGCACATTAATTGATCTTTTGGTCATATGCAAAAACATTAGAAAAGGAATGAAAATAAAGAGTAAGATAAACTGTAAGCCTCGCAGAATCAGATGTTTAATACTAGGTGTAATGAAAATGCACAAACAAGCTAAAAGAGCTGGGGCACCCACAGGCAAATCTTGTATCATTAAAAGAAAACATGAAATATAAATGTATTAGGAATGGCAAAAAATGTCTTCGCAGACGCGAGTCTCAAGAATGACTGCTCCAAGATGGCGGCACTTCCTGTTAAGTCCCAGGCAGGAGGAGGCGGGTCCATGGGGACGGACATCGGAAGTGATGTCAGAGCTAGTAGGGATGTCAATTAACTGTTCTCCAGCAAGCAATCGAGTACAAAAAGAACTTGAAGCTCACAATATTATGGTATGATCCATCATAACAGCATGTGTAGGATGGATGGCTCTTATTAGAATTCTATTCAAAAGTGTTAGAAGTGTGAAAAAGAAAGGTAAAGGAAAGATACCAATGAACAAATTGGTCTTTTTAATTCAATCAGCTTACTTCATCGCTTACTTGTCCAAATCCTGAAATGCAGTGCTATACAGATATAAACAGATTAGAACTCGGTTAAAGTACACTTTTATAGGGTATTGTAGGTTTCTACCTTACTTGAATTGCATTTTCTTCTTATTATTCTTTTTATTTTATTTCTTTCAGGTTTTCTGAGTTTTCATTTTCCAAGAGATTATGCTTTAATAGTCATACTTCAGAACGGATATTTGCCGGTTCAAGCATTACTTCAAAAGTATTATCTCCACACCAGTGTACCACATTGACGGATAAAGCAATTTTCTGCTCAAAACTGAAAAAGGGTTTGAAATTATACGAAATGAGCTTAATAGCACAGAATAAAGGAACAATAAGGTGTCTTTAAGCTCCCTCAAATATCATGAAATGAGGTATTAGGTGAATAAGGTGCATCTGGTGGGAAGTGAGCCTACCTAAGAAGGAGCAACGTCAGGTACTGTATGTGAACTGTTTTATGCTTAAGTGGACCAGACCTTATTTGTAATTCCTGACAACTTTTAACAATTTTTCTTGTTTGTCATTGAAAAAAAAAATCCTGAAAAGTTATCCCTTGAAGTCCTCTTTCATCGTGACAATGCTCCACCACAGAGAGTGCACAACAACTTCACAACAACTCTGTGACTGTTCTTGAATGGCCCAGCCAGAGCCCTGACTTAAACCCAATTGAGCATCTCTGGAGAGACCTAAAAATGGCTGTCCACCAACGTTTACCATCCAACCTGACAGAACTGGAGAGGATCTGCAAGGAGGAATGGCAGAGGATCCCCAAATCCAGGTGTGAAAAACTTGTTGCATCTTTCCCAAGAAGACTCATGGCTGTATTAGCTCAAAAGGGAGCTTCTACTAAATACAGAGCAAAGGGTCTGAATACTTAGGACCATGTGATATTTCAGTTTTTCTTTTTTAATAAATCTGCAACAATTTCAAAAATAATTTTTTTGTCTGTCAGTATGGGATGTTGTGTGTACATTAATGAGTAAAAAAATTAATTTAAATGATTTTAGCAAATGGCTGCAATATAATAAAGAGTGAAAAATTGAAGGGGGTCTGAATACTTTCCGTACCCACTGTATATATCTAGTATTTGTACTGTAGTGCATCTTTTGATGGGTTAATAGACTATATAACTTTACAGACTTTGTTCACGTGGGTGTATTTAAAACAAAATGTAAGCCTAGTTGTTATTTGTAATCTAAACTAATGAAGAGTCTATCCATAATGTTTAATCTGGCATGACAGTAGAACTTTTCCCTGTCCTTACCTATTTATTGGATGGCAAACAGGAAGTTTTGCTGTCATATTAAATTAACCATTTTAAATATTTTGATATCTTAACTCTAATTATAATCTAGCTTTGACTAATGCGGTAGCTTACAAATGTCATAAGCACTTAGGATTTCAATACTAATGTGTATTAAAAAAAACAAATAAGAATTATTTATACATATTTCATGATGTATGTCAGTGTAAAAGAGATACAGCAGAAAGAAGTTCATGAAGCATTTTTAAAATAACAGTTAAGTACTTTATAGTTCTACATGTCTATAAAGCCCTATTCAGAAGGGAGTAGTTTTACAAAAGGATTGTGGGGTAAAGTAGATAGAACTTTATTTGTCCTCAGGGGAAAATATGGAATTTTACAGAAGCTCTTTAGATAGATAGATAGATAGATATGAAGGGCACTATATAATAGATAGATAGATAGATAATTAACTCTTTCAGGGCTGATGTTGACTTTTGTCGAATTTCCGGGGTAGAGGAAAGCAATCGGCTGTAAACTGTGACAAAACTCGCCTCTCTTTGCGTAAAGGAAAGTTACAAAGCTTTGTTGATTTGACCTCATGAGTAGTGAAGAGGTCACTAACCCTCTGAAATGGCATCAACATCTGGCGAGACTAAAGCAAATGTGCAGAGCAAAATACTCCATGGACGTTTTACGTATTATCGCTGAATCACACTCTGACTTTTTCGGACTCTGAGTTTGATGCAAGTGATCTGGAGATGGATATCGAAAACAAAAGTGAGGTACCAGCATCAGAATATTGGTCCCCAGCTGATCGTGGTGCTGAACATGTTCACAGCAGCGTTCGCCTAGGAGGACCACAAATTATGATGACAAGAAGTACAAACCATATTGCGTCACACTGTTACTGCCACCATAGCCCACCTGCTGTGTGAAGGCAGAGAGGAGCCACCCCTGCGCAGTCACTGTTGCCAGAGATGCTGAACAGGGACCAACAGCAGCCACAGCACATAGAAACAGACATTTTATGTTGATTTATGTGTGAAACCAGTGCATTGTGTGCTTTTCAGAAAACTAAGTTTTTTGGAAAAAAATATTCAGCCCTCAAAGAGTTAATGTGAACTCCCAAGTGGCCCACCACTACATCTAGTCCCTGAATAGTGACCAAACATTGAGATGCGGCGAAAGTCAATAAGTAGTTCCCCCATTTTTCTGGTGTTAAGGTACAGATAATTCTGTTTGCACCAAGAAACAAAGTCCTCTACCTGACTCCTCTCCTCTGTCTCACCTCCCTTATCAGTACACCCCATAAGTGACGAATCATCTGAGAATTTCTACAAGTGACCTGACCTGCTGTTATATTTTGTAGTTAGAGGTGTACAGAGTGCAGTGTAAAGCTGACAGGACTGCTTCTTTTGGTACCGCAGTGTCGCTCAAATCTACATCAGAAACACAGTCCTCGAGTCTCACAAACTGCGGTCTGCTGAAAGATAGTCCATTATCCAAGACATTGTAGGCTCATCCATCTTAACAGCAATGACTGGGTGGTATGGAAGGCACATGAGGAATCAAAAACCATAATCCTCATAGTGCTGCCAATTTTGTCCAGCTTTGTGGAACAATCAGATAAGTGCATCCTCCACTCCATTTATTTTCTGATTAGCAAAGTGCAGTAAGTGGAGTGGGTCCAATTGGTCTTAAGTAGTTATTGCCGGAGGGGTTATTACCATTGTAATTTTAGTCCCGTCCGGATAACTCAAGTCAGTAAATTTTCACAGATTGCACATCTCAGTAAAGATTATGGAGAGCGGTACCTTCTATAAAAAGTGCGTATAAAATAACCCCAGGAAAAACTAGTCCGTGCAGATCGATATGTCGATAAAATTCTGTCATATGAGCGATTTGATTGAGATTAAAGTCACAGAGGTCTTCCAGTCATAATGACTTTATCCCAGCTCCTGGTGTAAAAACGAATCACTTCAGAATTGAACTTAAAATTCAGTTACCAATGGACAACATCTCTTTAGAATCGTGTATAAAAATATAAAAAAAACCTTCCTTAATGTTATATTTATACTCAAAAGAAACGAGTCAAAAAAATTGAATTTTCTGAAGAAGATAAAAACGTCATGTGTAACAGAAATGTATAAATACCAAAAGTCAACATAAATACAGTAAGAAAAATATATGTAGTGTCCACTACTGGACTGATACAGATTGAGCACACGTCCTTCATTTGACATGTTTTGAAACATTCGCCAACACACAGTCCGAGGTTGCAATCTAACTATAGAAGTGTGTTTTTTTCACACTTTTTTTTTATAATTTTATTTTTATTGCTTACACATGAGGGGATAGAATTTCAGTGTCTGATCGGCATGATCAACACACCCCTTGTGTTATTGCAGGTTGCCAGAGTACAAGGCTTAGTGCCATCCACACTTCCCCGGACTCAAACATTGACAGTTGCTGCGTTGTGAACAGTGCACAGGGGCTAATGTTTTTCTTGTCCTTCTGCCGGATTGCAATCATTCTTCCTTTTTTCCACAGAGCTACTTGCACTAAGGTGAACCTTAACGGATCGAATTCACCAGGCAGTTCGGTCATACAGTGCCGTATTCATTAGTGTCACTTTCTATATTAGCGTCAGATGACCAATTCACATTGCCACCACTATCTCTTGATTCAACTAATGGTTCTGTTTCAATTTATTCTAAATCTGGCTCTACAGCTTTTCATTTTTATGGCATTGTGGTGTTTAGTTGAAGTCTACGTCCCACTCATGAATATTGATGAGTTACCCTGGTGTGGAAGAACGAATAGAGAAATTTGTGTATTTTTAGATGTCAAATAGTATTTGAACCACAAGAAGTCAGCAGAATACTGTCCCAAGTAATATTCGGGAGCAGTGTTCCATATGTCATCAAGACAGGTTAACCCAGGCAGTACTCGGGATTAACTGTTTTTACATAAATTCTGTGCCTGAGAGATGCTTGGGGTCAACACCAAGGATGTTAAACCATGATATTCTATGCCTTTCTGTCTAATGATATTGAACTAATTTTGTTTTTCTTAGAAGTTGTGGTGTCCAAGAATGTAAAGGCAAAGCCTAATTTGTTGCATGGCCAATGCGTGCCCCATGACTGGAACTCTGTGAGTGCAATTACCTATATTTTATTTAATATCCTAATATCTTTTGATGATGATTTTCGAGTCTGGCTGTTACTTGACTTGCTTGTATATTGTTTCGTTTGAGATACAGTTGCTATGTTTTATTCCGAGTGTGATTCTGTAGCAGATTGTTGCATAGCTATCTAGCATTCTTTTGGTTTGTCCGTTGAGGATCCATATTTCACTGCTGCATATGAGAAGGCTCAAGCAATAAGGCGTTGAAGATTTGTAACTTGAGTTCAGTAGAAACATGTTTGCTTTGCCATATACAGTACAGGCCAAAACAGGTAGTCACCTGAAATGGTTTTCACTTCACAGGTGTGCCTTATCAGGGTTATTTAGTGGAATTTCTTGCTTTATCAATGGGGTTGGGACCAGCAGTTGTGTTGTGCAGAAGTCAGGTTAGTTGGACGATCATTTATTTTTCAACAGGACAATGACCCCAAACACACCTCCAGGCTGTGTAAGGGCTATTTGACCAAGAAGGAGAGTGATGGAGTGCTGTAAATGGTCATGAAAATAAAGAAAACACATTGAATGAGGAGGTGTGGCCAAACTTTTGGCCTGTACTGTACTCTTTAGCGTCCAGAAGGCTATCCGAGCTTCTGGTTTTCAAACTTTTACATCATTAGGAGTATTTGCAACCATTAATCCCAAATATTTGAAATTGTTTACTATTTCAATTGCTGTCCATTTAGGTTAAGAGGAAGATGTGGGCCGTACTCAGGGATGATGATAATTTGCTTGGTCTTGCCTCCATTTATATCTAGGCCGACTCATTCTGCTGCTTGACCTGCTTCCTCTAATTATTGCTGTTCTCTACCTCATTCTTTTTCCATTAGAGCTATGTCATTGGCATAGTCAAAGTTGTTGAGCCAATGTTCTGGTATTCGTCTGCTCCTCTAGGACTGGTAATGAAGCCAAATTGTTCTATAGAGTTGTGCATGACATAGTTGATTATGATGATGAATAAGAATGGAGACAGCACATCACCTTGAAGAACTCCTGTTCTAGTTCTGTAAACCAAACTATCCATCTATGAGGACTCTGCTTTTCGAATTCTCATAGAGAACTTTTGTTGCTTTTAGTAGTTTTTATGGGATTCCACAGTGACGCAGAATTGCAAACATAATGTCGTGCTTGATAGAGCCTTTTTGAAATATATGAATGTTGTGTATAGATATACATTTGGGTTGTAACTGTTCCTTCGAATACTTTTCACAGGGTGTGAATTCGATAGAAGCAATTTGTACCTTTTGGAAGCCTGCTTGATTTGTACAGAGTATCTTGTCGATCATTGAATAGACGCGATTTACTTTTAATGTTTTTCGTGGAGTTCGGCGAAGTCAAGGTTTCCCCAAACTCAAGGTTAAGCGAACTCGATGGGGTTGGCTTATCACTAGTCATCAGTCACATGGTACTGAAGCAGTTTGCTTCATTAACGCGATATAACCTTCAAAGCCTCAGTGTCAAACTTCCCATTGTCAGTGTGTAGTGGTTCCAGTGCCACAAAGATTCACACCGTCAATGAGACCGTGATTTATTTATATTTTAGTGGAGATTCTAGGGACGCACCCAGCCTTTGCCCGACCCTCACACACTCATAAGCAGAGACAAAAATCCACCGGTAATAAAACAGCAAATAATGAATGTTTTAATAATAAATGAAAACAACGATCCCACCCCAGTTCCCATTATGGCAATGTACAATCAACACAAAAACAAACCACAACAATAACCACACAAAGTAAAGTCCATGAAAAAACGGCAACTGATGTAATGTAAAGATGAAGTTAAATAGTCCAGAGATCCACATGTTGAAGGGGAATGTAAAGAAAGTCCTACCAGTAGTTCCTCAAATAGTGAAGACGGGTGGATGGTTCAGGGGCGCTCCTTTCTTCACAGGATGGCCATAAATCCACATACAGTCCTCATGTAACAGGCAGACAGTAGACAATCCAGACCCTGACCCAGAAACGATCCAGGACAAAAATGAGAAAGCACAGGTATCACAACGGAAGGTAGACAGACAGAAACTTTAGACATGAAACACAAAATACTTCTCTCCTCTTTTTGGCAACACTAGCCCCCTTTTAAATGTCATACCGGCCTCCTTGTACCCAACAGCCCCAGCACCCTCAGCAGATGACCAATTAGAGCCACTGCAGGGACTGATGGGAGTTTAAGTTTCAAGCACCAGTACAAGTGACATACTCAAAGTGTTTAAAATTATGATAGGAATGAGTACAGTGAATTCCAGCTGTTACTTTAAAATGAATTCTTCAACAAGAACATGGGGACACAGTTGGAAACTTCCAAAGGGATGATTTTGAACAAATGTTAAAAAGTTTTTCTTCATACAAAGAACCATAAACACATGGAATAAATTACCAAGTTACAAGGGGAATCATAGAATTTTAGGAATGTTTAAATCTCGACTTGATGTTATTGAGGACAGGATGGACAAGGTTGTTGGGCAGAATGGCCTGTTCTCGGGCTTCGTTCAACCACTTCATTTATCTGAGTGATGTTGCTGCACTCACTTTGCAAACTTTAAAACATTTGAAAGAAATTAGTTGGTTTCTTGTAATAAAAGTTACAGGATGAACTTTTCCTGGCTGAATTATAAAAATCAAATTGAGAAAGGACTCGAATAAACGGTGGAGGATGAAACTCACCAAGCGTAAAGAAAAAAAAAAAAAGCAGCGTCCCTCTGTTTATTTTATTTTTCAACCTCATAAATCTTTTACTACATTTGAAATAAACTCTTCTGGGATGCAACAAAGCCCAAAAATGATCAAAGTCTGTCCCTTCTAAAAGTGAAATAATTAGTTTTCAAGGATGGTTTGCAGCAGAAGCTGTTCTTAACAGATAAGGCAGAAAGCAAAAAGCATCTAGAGAGTGGATTTCTTTGGAATGCAGAGGTGTGGAAATATATAAGGAAATCTCCGCACTGCATTCATTTACTATAAGGAGATAGCAGAAAGCACAACATTTTTGGAGTGTAATCTCAGAATGAGATGTCAAAAGTAAAGCAACAGTCCACCGACACTGTATTGGTTATGAAAAAAATAAAAACTGAAATAACCACAACACTGGAGTCTGCTTTTGAGCAAACTTCACTTTTTACATTGTTCAAGAAAAATCTCTTTATGAACAACTAGCTGATTACCCTGCGGCTTCGCTCACTGAGTGCAAAGGAAAAAAATAAAATGTAGTATTTATAAAATAAGTTATTAAGTAGTAAAACATTTTGATAAAAGAATTTGAAGAACATATAAGAAGCGTATAAATTATTAAACAGTAAAACATTTCCATAACAGAATTTGAATGATATATACGAAGTGTATAAATTATTAAGCAGTAAAACATTAACATTTAAGAAGTAAAGATGCATTGAGTACTACTGCAGTGGTTTCGGGTAAACTACCTGCTTGACAACCTTGCACTATGTGCCTGTGATTTAATAGAAAAATTATTCCGAGAAATGTGGACGCTACCGTTCCGTGCTTAACGGGCAGAAAGTCCAAACAATTCCCAAGTCCAATACTTAACATGAAGAGGTCGGTACATATTCTTAGATGTAAACCCTCCATCTTCTTAAAAGAATTCATCACAAAAGCAACCTTGAATGTTGCGGGGTTTTAGTGACCTGAACTCACCTTAAGGGACAGTAAGCAGCCGTGCACTGCAATTTACCAAGAGAGTCACGCTTCGATGGTGCCAATTACACTCATTCGCAAAGATTTCCACAGTCTGAGGAGCCGACGGGGCACTTGAAGTGTCACAAACATTGCGAAAAGAGAGAATGCTGCCCAAAACTGCGAAGCTGTCGACCTGGCAGAGCAGCCTGACATTCCGCGCCTTCCAGCATCCACTTTGTTGTCACGACCCCTCGCCGCTGAAGGCGGTCTTCTACAGCTCGGCGCAGTTAAAAAGTAGAAAGACGCAAAGCTGTTTTCCTCATCTCTTCTACTATCAAGTACTGCCAATTAAAAAAAAGTTAGGATGTGGCAGTTTCCGCGACAGTCACTTGGACAAATAAATAAAACTTCCCTGTCAGAACGTGCCTGGCGGCGGACGGCTCAGCGCTGGAGTCCAGAGAGGAGGGCTGGGAGAGGGCGACGCGGGGTGGACTTCTATGGGATAGATCGGTATGTTTGTGTTTACTTCTTTTCAATATCAGTAAAATAACTCTCACACAAATAATAACAATTCGTAAAAACAATATAAAAATGGCGTCCACAAACAAAGTGATTAGTTCCTGTATTATAATATGTTCTGTGGTCATACGTAATTTCCGTTTCGAAGGTGAAAAGAATTTTATATATATAGATTA
Organism: Polypterus bichir lapradei; assembly: GCA_026402145.1. Classification (NCBI taxonomy): domain Eukaryota; kingdom Metazoa; phylum Chordata; class Cladistia; order Polypteriformes; family Polypteridae; genus Polypterus; species Polypterus bichir. The sequence goes on from JANRMT010062823.1 coordinate 7,536,770, forward strand.
CTTTATTAAGTTCATGCAAAATGTGTCAATAATGCATAAGAAAACTGAAGTTTATTGTAAGCAAAAATCTTCAATTGAGCATTAATAGTGCAAATGTCATTAAACTATGGTTACATCAGGTAGAAATTCTGTTTATTTATGAATGTATTTGTTCATTTATGTATTAATGTTTTTACACATGGCCAGAGGCTGGTGTAACCTTCCCCAGAAAAAAATAAGCAAGAGCTCACTTTAAATGGGCTACTGGTCCAAAAGAGGGCGTTCTCACGCCTTAGTCCGCACTTAATTCTAAGAACATTTAAGGGTTCATTAACCTGATGTGGATGATTAGGAAAGGTGACAAGAGATCAGGGAAAATTCAGGTGGAAAAAAAATGTAAAAAACCCTCTGGCTTAAGGACAAAGCAAATGATGCTCTTTATAATTGAAAAGATGTATTGAAAAAAATTGGCAAAGCAAGGCAAAATGCTCAAAGCAGCAAAAAGGCATGCCGAGGTGAAAAATTCCCAAAACTAAATGCAAAAGCAAAATCAAGGAACAAGCCAGAAAATTCTGATTCAAAATTCAAAAACAAACAAACTAACTAAAAATCAGTGCAGACATCAACTCCAAAATGTTCCTTGCAGGGTTCTCTTTCTGGCCGACTTATACAAGAAGAAGGACATCTGGGGGTCCAGTCTCTTGGGGTTCTATCCACAAAATACATGGAACTGTTGCGCATTTAAAGACATAGCACATAATTAACACAATAAGCAAAATTAATATAATTAATACCAAACATGAGAGCTAATAATTTAAAACTGACAAAAACAGAAAACTTACCGCACTGCAGTAGCATACAGGAGAAATGCCTCCGTGTCTGATGTCATTCTTGCTGCATGGAATTTGAACACAAGATGAAGTGTCTACATTGCCGGACCCCGTAGACAACACACAATGAAAACCTAGTTGTTTGCCAGTAGGAAACTGAGATGTGCTTTTTTGTCCTTTCATTTATTGCATCTCAATGGATGCTCCGTTCCGTCGTTAAAATGCAACGTTATTAGTTGGGTCGTTGTTAATAGAGTCTGGACTTATATTGTTTTGTGGTGTTTTCTTAACCAGAGAATTATTTTTAGGTGTGTGTTTATTTTAGTGTATCATTTTTTTCCACGTCTTCATCAATGCCATTCTGTTTTGTTTCTGGCTCTCACCATTTTGAGGGTCACACGTTGCCCTTTGTCACGGTAGTCCTTTCTGTGATGCGCCAGATTGCATAACGATAACATCATCAGTGCATCCGTATAAAGTTCGATTACCATAGCCTCACATTATCAAAGATTGGATTCATTTATGCAAACTACATACTTTATTTTGACAATTTTTGGGATAGAACTGCCCTGAGCTTGCACGTTGATTTTCGGGATAGCATTTCTGGCTTTGCCTTTTCTCTCCTTGATCTCCAGTTTTGATGTTTTCTTTTTCTTTTTTTTTTCTCCCATCCCTTCTTCATAATTTCTTATTGTGACTTTTCCGGAAATCAGTATAGAACTATAATAACTTAGTATTCAACTCAGAAAAAAAATATAAACAAGGTACATGTTAGGTTATAAACCAACAAAACAAAATAAAAATATTTAATATCTCTTGCCTTATGTGTGCGGTCATTGTTCTTCCTATGCTTTTCTTCGGTATCCACTCTTGGCCAGCGCTCGCCTTCTTGATTGCATTTCTATAAAGCCTGCTTCTTAGACCCTGTCATTTCGGGGTGCACTGCTCACTTCCTGTCCACTTTTTGACTACCACCAATGATACACAGACCCCCATTACCCTCTCTGAAAACATCATGCGTATTCTTGCAAATACTTCCCGTCTTCAAAGGTGACTCTCAGTGTTCCTCCTACCCCTTCCCTTGGTATCCTTGTGTGCGTCATCCTCTCTTGCCTGACATTTCTGGTCTCGATTGCATTTTACTTAGCAGCCAAAGCAAAACTGACCAATCAGATTGCTCAGAGGGACTAGACACCAGACACACACACACCCACAGAGTAGTGTTTTACTATAGAGTAGATATTGACAATACTGGTGATGAGTGTGCTCTATGAACGGCCAGGGCCGCTTGCAAGGACAACTCCTGACACATCGCTATTGCTGTTGGCTCTGACTCAGCAACACAAAGACTGGATTGAGCAGGTTCTGAAAAAGTTTTTATGAATCTTTACCTATATATTTTATATTTAATGAAATTAATATTGTTTTGTAAATATCCAATTTTCCACGAGTTCTTACAGTAGAAATACATTCTCTTATTATACTGAAACTTTCCTTCTTTAATACATTAGTTTGAAGGGCAGAGGAGCAGATTATAATGCAAAATCTATTGCTTGGAGGCAGCATGTCACTAGTGTGAATTTGAGGCTAATAACTCTGGCTGTTGAATCAAATGCGTTTCCAGAAATGGAGCTCAATGTGTCATTTCTGTCAAGACAGTCAAATCAGTATGTGCATATTTGCTTCCTTCAGTTTATCTCAAAACTGGCCACAAAATGCTCTCTGCATAGAGAACAAGGCCTCAGGGGAAAGTTTAGGAAGAACATTGAGGGTAATTCCAGAAAAGACCACCAAAATTAAAGGGGGATTTCTAGTGTATCACATTTTATCATTCCTGTTCCTTCCCGTTAGGCTGGTCTACTTTGAAATTGTGTCTTTGGTTAAGGAGTTAACATGACATGAATTTGTCACAAAGTTCTGAAACACATTTGGATTCATCTCATTCGTGCAATGTGGTTGTTTTTTACTTACACAGTCTTTCTCTTCACTTTCTCTTGTAAACTTTATGGAAATAATGATTTGTAATTTTAGGTTTCAAGCAAAATGAATCAAAGCATCTGGATGCCATTGCTTCTTCCTTTACGCGTATGCTTTCTTTTTTCATGATAACCTCTGGTCAAGACTTATCTACAAGCTCCATTTACATAAAGTTGATTCATTAATTCTGTCTGCATACCGTATATATGTCATTCACAGTGGATTCCAAAAGTTCTTCAGACGCTTTCACATTTTGTTATGTTGCAACCGTATGCTTAAAATCATTTAAATTCATTTTACAACCAACACTCAAAGTGAAAACAGAAATTAAGACATTTTTGCAAATTTTACTAAAAAGAACTGAAATATCACATTGACACAAGTATTCCAGCCCTTTGCTTTTCCACAAACATGGTGTTTGTTCTGGACAAACTTTAATTAGCAAATAAGTATTGCTTGGGTTAAGATTGGGTAGGCTGTTACTCCCAATCATACCCTTCCAGGTTTCACTGTTGTTACGCACATGACCATTAAAGTGTCCCAGTAGAATAATAGAGCCCCAAGTGGGAGCACCTTCCAGCGCACCCTTCAATTTTTACATTAAGGCCGAATATTCTGACTAAACTGTCAGTGCATAAGAGTTAGAACGTGCCTCCTGACTCAAAGGTGCAAAAAGGTGACCCACTTGTCCATCGCAGACACTGTACAATTGCCAAGCCAGTTGGCTATAAGTAAGCCTCCACCCTTCTAATGCCTCCCACCCTTGGTAACTCCAGAGTGGAATAGAGCTTAGCCTCACTCCAGGAGTTTGGTTCCAGAGTGTTTGATGTTCATTGAGATGAGCCAGACTATAGCTACATGGTACCTTTCTACAAGTTCAGGTTCCTTCCCTGCCAGAGAAGTGACATTCTATGTCCCCAAAGTCCACCAAAGAACCTACCTTCTATTGTTATCCAAGCCAGAATTCACCAGAACCTTACGGCTGCTCCTACATGTGGTGGATTCACTGAAGGATGGACCCATGTTGCTCCATCGGGCTGTGTCCAGCCAGTTCCCATGGGTATAGGCCTAATCTCCAGGCACTTGATGACAAACCTCCACCATCCTTCCCTAGGCCTTGTTCCAAGGCAGGTAAGCAGTTTCCGTTTTCTGGGTGAGGTTACTGAGTCCTTGCTTTGACTTTCCATAGATGTCAATAAGAGTCTTATTTAGTTGACTTAACTTAACTTTTGACTCCAGCATTCCTCTCAGGAGGAAAGCCCAAATCACCCCAAAGACTGTTAAAACATGGCCTGAAGGAACAAGTGTGAAGCTTCAGGATTGCTTTGAAAGGACTACCTGGGACATTTTCAAGGATCAGGACTTGGAAGTATACACATCGACAGTACTGTGCTACATTATAAACTGTGTTGACAATGGCCCTATCAGCAAACATATTTGTGTCTACCCCAACCAGAAGCCCTGAATGACAAAGGAGGTCAGATCTCTCCTCAAGCACCACAATGCAGCCTTCAGATCTGCCAACAAAGCCTTTTACACAGCATGACCAGAGACAACCCAAACAGAGCCTTCAGAGAGGCTAAAATGGCCTACAAAGGGAAGACTGAGGAGCACTTTGCCAACAGTGACCCACGGCGACTTTGGCAAGGCATCCAGCACATCACCAACCACAATACCAGTAACCACATGGCTGTTGATACGGACATCTCAATGGCAGAGGAACTGAATTATTTCTTTGCTTGTTTTGAGCTGGAAACAGCAGAGATTGTCACATCTAAGCCCCAGCAGATAGGCCTCAGCAGTCTCACCTCACCCACAACAACCCTCTTTAACAAGACCTTCACAGTGCACGAGCAGGAGGTGGGTGCTCAGAGCGGTAAATTCAAGAAAGGCTGCCAGTCCAGATATTCAATCACTCCCTGTCTAAGTCTATCATTCCATCTCGCCTGAAGTCTACCATGATCACTCCGCTGCCAAAAAAGCCTGTCATCAGCAGTCTCAATGACTACCGTCCAGTGGCACTCAATCCAGTTATTATGAAGTGTTTCGAACAACTGGTCCTATGACACATCAAAGCTAGCCTCCCAGTCACTTTGGATCCACACCAGTGTGCTTATAGAGCAAACAGGTCCACAGAAGATGCCATCTCCACTGCCTTCCATGCTGCACTTTCCCGTCTGGAACAGCAGGGGACCTTTGTGAGGATGCTCATCATAGATTTCAGCTTGGCTTTTAACACAGTTATCCTGGATAGACTGGTCACAAAACTTGCTGGCTTAAGACTTTCACAATCTGTCTGCCACTGGATCAAAGAGTTTCTGATTAAACATGTACAGATGGTTAGATTATGCCCTTACTTCTCCTCCACCCTGACACTCAACACTGGCATTCCACAAAGCCATGTGCTGAGCCCGCTTCTACATGCATCCTATACCTATGACTGTATACCCTCTCATTCCACCAACACCATCCCATCATTAAGTTCTAGGATGACACGACTGTGATTGAACTAATCTCAGGAGGAGACAAGACAGCCAATAGGGATGAGGTCAAAAGACGGACTGCATGGTACAATGAGAACAACCTGATCCTGAACTCTACCAAAACAAAAGAACTTACTGTATAATAGACGTCTGGAAGCACAACACAAACCACAACCCAATATATATATATATCAATGGAGATTGTGTAGAAAGAGTTCTTGCCTTCAAGTTTCTGGGTAAACACATTGCAGAAGATCTCTCCTGGTCCATAAACACCACAGTGACAGTCAAGACTCCACATCCTGAGGATCCTAAGGAAAAACAATCTGAAGGAGAAGCTCCTGGTGTCCTTTTACCAATGCTCCACTGAGAGTGTGCTGTCATACTACATTTCTATGTGGCATGCCAGCAGCTCATTGGCATACAAAACAGCCCTTTAGAAGATCATAAACTCTGCCCAGAAAACATCATGAAAGACCCTTCCCAGACTGGACATCACCTGTTTGAGTTGCTGCCCTCTGGTAGGTGGTTCAGGTCCATTCAATTGCTGACAAACAGATTTAAGAACATTTTCTACCCCAGAACCATACGAGAACTGAATACTACTAAACGCTTATAATGATTGACAGTGAACAATCTAACAACAGTCACTCTTGTTTACATTCTTTGAACTTTATATTATTTATCTTTTTCTATTATTGCACTCAATTCATATGTGCATTATACCAAAGTGCAATATTTAGTTATTCTATTGAAATGTATTATAATTTAATTATGATCCTTATATGTGAACACACCTTTAGGATTGCTGCAATTTCATTGTATTAAGTGCAATGAAAATAAAAGGAATCTGAATCTGAAACCGTACATGGGGCAATTACCCGGGACAGCTCCCAGGATCACTGGGACAAACAAACCCCTCCACTGCAGTAAGGTGGTGATTCACAGAGGTGATATCTATCTTGAATCAAACCTGAATCCTGAATATTTGAAAGGATAGCGATTTAATCCGTCCACCTAACAGTGATGGCGACATTATAATCATAATTTCACCATACAGCCCAATGAATGTATACATTAAAATTAGATCCCTGAAATAAAACAAACAGCCTAAAATAATTTCAAAATTGAATAATTACTGAAGTATAACAATTATCTTTAATTACCTATAATTCTTCTTTACTGCATCCTAGTCTCCGGATGGATGCAAAGAACGCAATCTTATTATCCAATTGTTATGAGACAGGGTCTCCAGGAAAGACTGTGAGTTAAAGAATAGGACTGAGAGATAACAACGCAAAACAAGAATCACAGTCTGGCAAGGCAAGGTCAAAACTGGAAGATCAACAAGATGCATGAGCAGTACTGAGGAGGAGACCATAAATCAAAGTCAAAATACACACCCGTATAAGACCTAGCTAGCACTTGCCCTGCTTGATAAGCAAACTAACAACAGCTAAGGTATTTGAGTTTTATCCAAATGAGGATAACGCTACATGATGTCATCTGCATTTTTATAGCAGAACTTTCATAAATGTCACTGATGCACCGATTGTGGGTACGTGACATGGCTCTACGTGGCTTAAACAGCACGATAATAAAATAATAAAACTAAATCCCATAAAGTCCTTAAAAGACAATGTGTAATTCTGCACTAATCATTGCACGCGAAGGGTTTCCAAAAGACCAACTGTGGAGAATTTTTTTGTAGCATGCCAGATACAAAGGAGACGACTAATTAGTCAAGTCACAGTTGGGGGCAACGGTAGACAATATTTGCAGAGTTTTAACATAAGATTTAATGTAAGCCCATCTGAGAGATGCTTATAATTTTAACAAAATTCACAACAATGGTGGACAATATTTGCAGAGTTTTAACATAAGATTTAATGTAAGCCCATCTGAGAGATGCTTATAATTTTAACAAAATTCGCAATGCAGTCAAAGCCTAGAGCTGCTGATCTTTTAATTTTATTTGTGTCTCCTATGCTGTGCTAATTTAGGTATTATTATTATTATTATGCAGGACAATGAAGACTTTGTTTCATAAATACTTTGGGGAAAATCTGATGGATTTTGGCCTATTAATTACAAAAATCACCTTTACATTTTTTTCTCATGTAAGATTTTATTGTTCTGGTTTTCTATTATATTTTTAAGAATATGCAGTAAAACAACTACAACTGGAACATTGGGAACATCCAATGTGAATTGTAAGGCATATGAGGACATGAGGGCAACCATTAAGAAGGATAAAAGGGAGGCTAAAAGGCAGTTAGAGAGGAATATAGCAGGTAAGGTGAAAGATGACCCAACAAGACTCTTTCAGTGTTTTAGTAGTAAAATAACAGTCAAGGAGGAGGTGAAGGGCATCAGGAATAGCAATGGGGAATTAATTAATACAGTGATATAGCAAATGCTCTAAACCCACATTTTTCTGAGGTCTTCATAAGTGAGGAAGTAGATAACCTCCCAGCGTTAAAAGGAACTACTAAGGAGGTACTGAGCAATTTAAAAATTGTAGAGGGAGAAGTGCTGCTTAGATTAAATAGGCTGAAATCAAACAAATCACCAGGATCAGAAAATACTTATCCTCGAGTGCTAAAGACTAGAATTACCAGAGCCAACGAAAAAACTCGTAAATCCAGCCCACCTTAAATCCCTTTGCACCTCTCAGTCAGCATCTTTTGTCTTCTAAATGTGTTGATAAGCCCAAGCTGCAAGCAGCCTACTATCCCACCCCACCGCCTCAGAACAGCCATAGAGTTCTCCCAGTTCCTGCCTTGATTGATTATCTAAGAGTGAGCTACCCAGAACTGTAAGGGGAAATAATTTGATGTGTGTTTTGTGTCTACAACAATCTGTATAAACACATCGTTAAAACAGAAACATTTTTCATGTTTTAGTAATAACAAAATGTAGACATGAACTGTATAAAGTGTGAAGGCTGATGGCCAAATATCGAATAAACACTTTCATGAAAGGTGCAAGTACAATACAACAGCTTCCTTGGTGTAGTGGTAAGATCCGCTGACTTAAACTCCAGAGGTCGTGAGTTTGAAACCAGCTCTCTGGAAAATTTACTGTTTTGAGCAGTGAGCTGCTCTTATTGTTAATATTACACAGTCTATAATATTATATATTATATAATATTATACTGTCTGTAACAGCTGGTGTAAATTTATAGTACTTGTAAAAATGAGCGTTTTTTTTTTTCCACTTTTATTCTCTCAGTCATGATCACGATACCACACCCACCCCCTGTCCCAGATCTGACGCGGTTACTTTTTATCTGAAACTGGGAATAACTGTAGATGTGAGTGGTGTTTTGAGACTGACAAAAACACAGAGACATAGGTATATATGATATTTGGAATAATTCATTTTATGACCTGTATAGTACATTTCGGAAAACACTGTGGCACTAATGCAACATTATTCATATCAGTCATATTCATTCACATGCCTTCTTGCGCTTGTAATCAGTGACCGAATTTTATTTTTTTTTTCGATCTTGCCAGTATTCACTTTTTGGTGCATGGCGCTGTTTCTTTTGTACTCCAGGACATGCAGAGGAAAGAATAGTACACAGAGATCAGTTCCATGCTATATACAATCATCAAATTTAAATGTTAACAGTTCCCACACACCCAAGGACCGTCTTTTCTACGTTTACGGCATGTGTACCTGTTGCAATGTACACACTTCTCTCTGTGCTGTGGTTAGTATTACACTGAAGGCGCTGGGGAAGCGGCGGTCTTGGAATAGAAACTTGTTGATGTTGCATCCTCTTTTGCTTTATCCATTGCCTTTTCTTGTAAGAAGTGACGACGAAGCTCCTCTGCAAGGTGAGCCATGAACACTGTTCTTTTCTCAGTGGCTCCCGTGCATGCCTTGTACAGTACATGTGCACTGAACGCCGCCAAGTCAAGCTTGTTGTAGCACAGGCAATCGGCCACCTTCTGGTGCCCAATGTCAACACAGCACCAGGAAAAAAAAAAGAGACAAATATATGTGACATTTTGAAGAAATCATTTTATGACCTGAATAGTACCAATCAGAAAACATTGTCGCACTAATGCAATATTATTTCAAAACGAACAGTGTCAGATCAGCTGTAAATGTATGGCATTTCTAAAAGTTAGCTTATTTTCAGTCTTATTCTCTCAGTCACATTCACGCTCTCCCTCGACCCCCCACCACTTCTGATCTGACAATGCCAATATAAATTCACACACGACAACAGTCATCATGGTTTCATGGTTTACTAACATGCTGGAATTCTATGAGTAAGCAGCAAAATGATATGATCAGAGTGGAGCTTATGATATTGTGAGACTTCTGAACTTTTCTGAGACTCTCCTCAATGGGACGACACACAGACACGCAACTGCTGTTTCTGTTGAGGGTTGCTTGTCCGTCGCCGAGGCAACCACAGATTCACAGCGCCACAGAAACAACTACAGGCAGACCACTGCCATGCGCAAAGTGCCGATCGTTCTGATGGGTGATGCAGGGAACATTAGAACTTGTCCACTGACCTGGCCGCGACCCTGCCTGTTTGCTGTATCTGTATATAGTAAAATGTTAAGATCCCACTACAATAAATAACCTTGCTGTTCCTGTTTCAAGTAGAATAAAACTGGTCTTGCTATAGTACTGAGACTCAGCCTCGTCTTTGGAGTAAAAGACACCAACTCATGCATCACAATATTATTTATCTTGACTTTCAAAAAGCATTTGATAAGGCGCCACATGAGAGGTTGGGAATCAAACTAAAAGAAGTTGGAGTTCAGGGTGATTTTTGTAGATGGGTGCAGAATTGGCTCAGACACAGGAAACAGAGTATGATGGTGTGAGGAACCTCATCAGAACTGGCCGATGTTAAGAGTGGTTTTCCACAGGGGTCAGTGCTAGGGCCGCTGCTATTTTTAAAATATAGAAATGATTTAGATGGGAATATAAGTAACAAGCTGATTCAGTTTGCAGATGATACCAAAATAGGTGGACTAGCAGATAATCTGGAATCCATTGAATCATTACAGCATACAGGCTTGGGCAGATTTGTGGAAGATGAAATTTAATGTCAGTAAATGTAAAGAAGTACACATAGGAAGTAAAAATGTAAGGTTTGAATACACAATGGAAGGTCTCAAAATCAAAAAGTACTCTTTATGAAAAGGATTTTGGAGTTGTAGTTGACATTATCTGTCACAGTGTTCAGAAGCCATTAAGAAAGCTAACAGAATGTCAGGTTATATAGCGCCTTGATGTGTGGAGTACAAGTCACAGGAGGCTCTGCTGAAGCATTATAACACACTGGTGAGGCCTCATCTTGAGTACTGGGTGCAGTTTTGGTGTTCAGGCTACAAAAAGGACATAGCAGCACTAGAAAAGGTCCAGAGAAGAGTGACTAGGCTGATTCCAGGACTACAGGGGATGAATTATGAGGAAAGATTAAAAGACTGAGACTTTTCAGTTTAAGCGAAAGAAGATTAAGAAGAGACATGATGGAAGTGTTTAAAAATTATGAAAGGAATTAGTCCAGTGGATCAAGACTGTTACTTGAAAATTACTTCATCAAGAACATGGGGACAGAGTTGGAAACTTGTTAAGGGTAAATGTCTGGGAAGTTTTTCTTTACATAGGGAACCACAGAGATATGGAATTAGACACCAAGTAGTGTGGTAGACAGTAGGACTTTAGGATCTTTCAAAAGAAGACTTGATGTTACTTTAAAAAGTCGGTCCTGGGGGCCCACTGTGGTTTCAGGTTTTTGCTCCAACCAGATTCCTAATCAGTGACAACTGATAACACTGATCTCGATTAATTAGCTGGTGTTATTTTTTCTCTTCTCTTATTCTACATTAAGAAAGCACAGGTCAAAAATGGAGCTACTGGATAGAAGTTTACCAATAAATTTAAATTTTCTAAATTAACTCACTAGATTGTGGAACCATTGACAAAGTCCTTCTGGTGACCAAAAGGCAAACGATTACCATTTAAAAGTGAAATTTTTTATGGAAAAAAAATCTGTTTTTTTAAATGCGTTGTGTTCATCTGTCACATGATTACTTCCAAACCCCTGAGGCTGGAACTTTGATATTGGTTTTAATTGAAAGCTTATGGCGTGATGCGTACTGGTCCTCTCTGGCAGTGTCTTAAATTAGTTTGAATCCTACCTGGCAAGTAGAAAATTCTTTGTTAGTTGTGGTAATTGTACTTCAAAGACACATGATATTCTATACGGTGTTCTGCAAGGTTCTATCCTGGGTCCGCTGCTCTTTTCGATTTACATGCTTCTGTTAGGTCAGATTATCTCAGCGCATAACGTGAGCTACCACAGCTATGCTGATGACACACAACTGTATTTAACAATAGCACCTGACGACCCCGACTCTCTTGATTCACTGATACAATATCTTACTTGTGTTTCTGAATGGATGAGTAGTAATTTTCTCAAACTAAATAAGGAGAAAACAGAAATTTTAGCGATTGGCAAAAATGGATATAATGAGGTTATTAGAAATAAACTTGATGCATTAGGATTAAAAGTCAAGAAGGAGGTAAATAATTTAGCTGTAATTATTGACTCTAACCTGAATTTTAAATCACACATTAATCAGATTACTAGTGCAGCATTTTTTCACTTAAGAAATATAGCAAAAGTTAGACCTCTTAAGATGCTGAGAAATTAATTTACGCTTTTGTTTTCAGTCGACTAGATTACTGTAACGCACTCCTCTCAGGACAACCCAAAAAAGACATCAATCAATTGCAACGAGTGTAGAACACATATGCTAGAATCTTAACTAGGAAAAGAAAATCTGAGCACACCACCCCAGTTTTAATGTCACTACACTGGTTACCTGTGTCATTTAGAGTTGACTATTAAATACTGCTTATGGTTTACAAAGCCTTAAATCGTCTCTGTTTCATCTTATATTTCGGAATGTCTTACACCTTACACTGCAAATCGTAACCTTAGATCTTCAAATGAGTGTCTACTTAGAATTCCAAGATCTAAACTAAAAAGAAGTGGTGATTTGGCCTTTTGCTGTTACGTACCTAAAATTTGGAATAGCTTGCCAATAGGAATTCGCCACGCTAATACAGTGGAACACTTTAAAAAAACTGCTGAAAACACATTACTTTAACATGGCTTTCTCATAGCTTCATCTTAGTTTAATCCCGATGCTCTGTATATTCAATTAATTATCATTATTATTCATGGTTGCTCTAAAATCCGTACTAACCCCTACTTTCTCTTCTGTTCTTTTTCCGGTTTTCTATGGTGGCAATCTGTGTCACCACCACCTAATCAAAGGACCGTGATTTTCTTCCATTGATGGATTAAAGGCCAGAAGTCCACATGACCGTCATCATCAGGTTCTTCCATGTGAAGCCTGAATATAATGAGGACTGATTGACGTCATTTATGTGATGTTGAATGCCTAGAGGGGGCTGGGTGGTCTTGTGCCCTGGAACCCCTGCAGGTTTTATTTTTTTCTCCAGCAGTCTGGAGTTTTTTTTTTTTTTGTTTTTTCTGTCCTCCCTAGCCATCGGACCTTACTTTTATTCTATGTTAATTAGTGTTCCCTAATTTTAATTCTTATTTATTTTGTCCTTTTTCTCTTTCTTCATCATGTAAAGCACTTTGAGCTGCATTATTTGTATGAAAATGTGCTATAGAAATAAATGTTGTTGTTGTTGTTGAAGCACAACATGTAGCTAAGTTTCAACCTCTGCAGGGCTATCAGGGTTTGTGTGTTTTACGTCAATAAAGGTGACATGACAGAAATAAAAAGAACAGCAGTAACACCTGTCAACCGTCAAGCAAATTGCAGAAGGTGATTACATAATAGAAAGAAGAAGAATGACACCTCTGGAATTGGCTGCATGGTAACCTGTTGGTACTTGCAAACAACTGGGCTAGAATCCGGATGTTGAGAAGACCGGCCTGTGTGTTTCCTAGTAAAGAAATAATAAGAAAAATTTAAAAGTGCAAAAAGGAGCTGCTAACGCGTAAAAATCTCAAAACACAAATCCAAGAGCAGAATCCAATAAACAGTAGCAAAACAGAATGAAAAACTATATTCACTATAAACTTCTTCTAAAGTGAAATCACCACTCCTGAGCTCACATTTCTCCTGAGTTAAATAGCCGGAGAGAAATCTCAAGAGCGGTGATGTCAGAGTAGCCCAGTCTCTTGGGGAACCACCCATGGAGCACATGGAATGTCACTATAAGGTGACAGTACACAATGGTGCAAAATTAACAAAATACATAAATGCGGCCTGATATATAATAGTAGCCTCTAACGTTTTTGTCGCCCCCAATGTTTATTACAAATCAGCACCCACAGTCATCTTAATCTTTATGCTAAATGCATTCATACCCTAAAGCACGGGTATCTATCTCCGGTCCTGGAGGGCCGCAGTGTCTGCAGATTTTCATTCTAACCATCTTCTTCATTAGTGACCAGTGTTTGCTGCTAACTAACTTCTTTTGCCTTAGTTTTAATTAACTTGACTCAGGCCCCTGAGTTTGTCTATTTTTCCTTAATTAGCAGCCAAACAATAATGAGACACAAAACAAGCCACCACATGACCAGCTTACCTGTGCTCATCACACAATATCTGAAAATAAAGAAAGGTGAAGGTCTTGGTAAGGTTGATCTCTCAGGTCACCAAACCATTTTGACGATGTTCTTAGGAAAAACAGAAAATGAACAGTTTTAGAAATGCCTGCTGTGGCAGAATAAGAGCAGCAACAAGCCATGGAATTAAATAACGGGTTTAATTAACAGCAAGAATCGGCTTCTCATTTCTGTTTGGCTGTCATTTAATGAAGAAATGAATAAATTCAGATGACTGAATCCTTAAAAACAGGACTATTAAAATGAAGCGAAAAGGAGTTAATTAGCAGTAAAGACTGGTCACTGATTAGGAAAAGGGTTAGAATGAAAAACTGCAGCCACTGCAGCCCTCCAGGCCCAGAGTTCGACACCCCTGCCCTAAAGAGAGGATATACAATAATAAGATATTGAATCTGGCATCATGTAGCGCCAGCTTGCAAAGGAACAACTTCAGTCTTTGTTGGTTGATGGAAACACTCTGAAATTACTATCCTCCACACATTGACTGCTGGACCATTTATTACCAGGACGCTGCAATATTGGTCTATGCATGTATGATAAACAATGAACTCTATCAAAACTCATAAAAAAATGTAAAGAAATTATTAGAAAGCAAAGGTTTTATTATCAACAGTAACCCTGTCAAAAATGTTAAGAAACTCTTAATTACTTGATTTTGACCAGCAACATGACTAAAGGTCTCCATCTGAATGAGAGGCCTAGAAGTATGGCACCATGCAAAGTGCAGGCTTAGAAGCACATGTGCCATAAATATAACACGTTTCTTTGTGCTTGTTGCACACAACACATTTAGCAGTTGGTGACTATTTGTGCTCAGTGGGCGGCAGAATGCCCATGTTGTGCTGTCCTAACTGATGTGACAAGTCAGATGTCTTCTGATGAAGAAACGCCTCTGGGGCAGCAACACTACCAGAGCCTACAGGTTCCACATCACCCAACCGATTGTTATGCTCTTGATCACTGTCATTATCATTAAAATATTTATCTTGCAAAAAATTCTACTGGTTTCAAAACATTAGAAGCGTTATACCCTTTTTGCGAAGAAATAACTAAGGACCATCTATATAAAGCACTATTTTCTGCAAGCTGTTGCGTCTAAAAAAAATTTACTGCTGCTGGATTATGTGAATTTCCCCTTGGGATTAATAAAGTATCTATCTATCTATCTATCTATCAATGGCTGTCTATCCACTAGATGGCAGCACTATAGCAGAAAAATTAGAGATGGCTGCGTACTGAGATATGAGTTAATAATAGTATTTCTTTACATTTATATAGCACTTTTCTCACTAGTCAGTGAGTGGGGAGCCACTTCAACCAAAACTTATGTAGCACCTACCTGAATGATGCGATGGCAGCCATTTGTACACCAATCCGCTCACCACACATTAGCTGTTAGGTGGTGAAGTGGTGAGAGAGATGATTAGGGGGGCAGAATGACCAGGCCATGCTGCACAATTTAGCCTGGACATTGGGTACACCCTACTCTGCATCCACTGAACAGGATCATCTCCAGACAGAGGAACAGCTTCAGCGACAGACTGCTGTCACCGTCCTGCTCCACTGACAGACTGAGGAGATCGTTCCTCCACCACACTATGTGACTCCACTCAATTACACCCCTTTGGGGAACGTTAACATTATACAAAAGTTATTGTCTGTTTTACCTGCATTTTTATCTCTCTTTAATTTAATATTGTTCTTTATCACTACGCTGCTGCTGGAGTATGTGAATTTCCCCTTGGGATTAATAAAGTATGCATGTATGTATCTATCCTTTACGAAGGGTGCCCAGGGATCTTTTATGAAAGTTGGGACCTCGATTTTACATCTCATCTCAAGGATGGTGCCATTTTACAGCATTGTGTTCCCATCACTACACTGGGGCATTAGGATCCACACTCAGACCACAGGGTAAGTGCCCCCTACTGGCCTGACCAACACCTCTTCCAGCAGCAACTCAAGCTTTTTCTAGATGGTCTGCCATCCAAGTACTGACCAGGCCCAAACATACTTCGCCGCAGGTGGATGACCTTTACTGAAGTGCTCAACGAGACACGTCATGTTCAAACTGTTAAAAGTGCTCAAAACTATAATAAATAGTATTTCAAGCTGTAGAGAGCACATGAAACCAAATAATTACATTAAAAAGAACACACAGTAAAAAATATTTTCTTTATTTTGTAAGAATTCTTTTAATTTTTCAGTTTTGGTCGCTGACATCATACAAAGTTAAAGTGCAGTCGTTTAATTTGCTTGTTATGCTGTAAATGTTTCAAGGCTCATGAGATGTACTTAAGGACTGAATCATTTATTATACCAACATCGCTAGAGATTCTCCAACAATTTGTGAAGTGAAAAACTAAAATGCCTAGTAATGGTTTACTATTTAACATCACACGTCTTTCCATTGAAAGGTGAACTGCCTTCCACTAAAAAGTGGAAATAAAGCACAATATGACTCAAGGAAGCCATTTTCAAGTCATTTTTTCCTAATATCAGAACATTTGTATTTTTCTTGCTATATACAGCAGTTTTCCAAAAAAAAAGAATGTATTTTCTATTGTGCTTTTTTGCAACTTTCCTTTTCAAAGCTACAGCTAATGCCAAGATAAAATAACAGGTGACCAATGCTTAATACCTGCTACACTGTAGCCTTAAACACCATTTTAATGTAAAATATGGCAGAAAACTGTAAACCACACTGCTTAGAGGATGTCTTCTGTAAAGGCATCAAGTGATTTAAACAATTAATTTTAGTCTGTGGATTTAATGCATTATATATGTGCACAAGTATTACAGTTTAAATAAAGATATAACTTTTGCAGCTCAGTGATATCGCCTTCATGTAAACATAAGTGTTTCAGACGTGAAGCGCTGATATTTTTTTCTAATCCCTTTATCCAATTAGACTCCACAGATAAAAAGGATAAAAAGTGAATATTATTTCAAAATTTAATGAAGCATGAATTAGCTATTTTAATCTTCTAAACCCTTTTGCTTTGGCTTTTAAAAACTGAATTATAACTGAGCTGATTTATAGACAACAGTGGGGGAAGAAAAAGGATTGTGGTGTGTGCTGCCATCTGAAGGCGAAGTGAGGAACTTAGAGCTTTGAAAATGCAGTCGTTAGGGCACCAGCCAACACAATGCAGAAGGCTACAATCAAAATGAGGTAGTTTCGGATGCCCTACAAAGAAAAAAAAACAAAATTTTTGTAACATCTATGCAAGAGAATGGCTTACATATTCAATAATAGTACATAAGAAAAGGCATTCATTATATGCAGTACATTATACAGTACATAAAAATAGCTCTGAGGTTGTAATTAAAAAGCTAAAGACAGACAAAGTGGGAAGGTGCTATATAATATGCTAATACAGGGGTTCTCAAACACAGTCCTGGGGACCCCCTGTGGCTGCAGGTTTTTGTTCCAACCCCATTTCCAATTAGTGACAACACCTGATAGCACTGATCCTGATTAATTAGCTGGTATTTTTTTTTCTCTTATTCTACATTCAGAAAATCACAGCAGCATGATTTTTACATTTATAAGACATTTAGAAATATTTCCATTTTTGCTAGAGATTTAAATGCTTAACTCACTTTTGTTGCTTTCATTATATTTTATCCTAACTCTGTGCAGTTTGCTTCCTTCATTGTGTCTTAATAATGATAATTAAAAAACGAGCAGAGCAGACACCCAGGCAAACAACACTGAATCATGAAAGGGTACAACTACTTTAGCGTCAGACCCACTAATTAGTAAATAAGTAATTAATTAAACAATTAGAACCCCTGGAAAAGTAGAATGAAAATCAAGATGAAAATATTGATAAAAAGAAGAAAAATTCATTATTCCCATATAAGTAACTGCTTGGTACATTTTAATATTTTGTTTCATTTTTACCAAACTTAGTTTTCTAATTCTGTATTTTTGTCCCCAAAACACAGAACTTGGGAAATACCAGTTCACTTAATTAGCTCAGGGGTCCAATTAAAAACAGAAGCTGGTTGGAACAAAAACCTGCAGCCATAGTGGGTCCCCATGACCGAGTTTGAGAAACACTGTATTAGCATATTATATAGCACTATGCTAATAAGAAGACCGATAGATTTGAAAGGTGAAATACACAACACAGGTAGTCTCACTAATAAGCACTAGATAGAGAGGCAGATAGCAGAACAGAGATATTCCACATTTTAGTGATAAATGGAGTCTGGGGTAACAGGGGACTCTACATTAGCCTCCTATGTGTGTGACCATATGGCAAATAACATTCTGGCCAGGTCTGTTACCCGCCTTGCATTTGGTACTACGAGCATCGACTCCAGACGCCTACAACCCCAACATGGAATAAGCAGGTTTAAGAATGTGCGTATGTAGGAAAAAGACTTGAAAGGCAGAATAAACAGTGCAGTATACAAAATATACAGCTCCTAGTCACCATAACTCTAAAGACAGAGAGATAAGGAAGGTGCTACCAGACAGACAGACAGATAGATAGACCTGTATGTATCTATCTGTCTGTCTATCTGAAGTGTTTTCTTACAAGCTTAAAATAGACAGGTATCAAACTTACTAAATAAAAGACTAACAGACAATCAGCTGCATATAACTTGAAAGGAGTTTTTACACTACACAGTATCTAAAATAAGTATTAACCCCTTTGGAAGTTTATTTTTTTAAATATTAAGTTAAATTGGATTTTATATGGCAAATTTTGACTCTGATCAACAGCAAGAGACTCCTTAATGTCAAAGTGAGAGCAGAGTTTATCAAATTTATTTAAATTCACTATAAATATAATACACAAAATAATCGATTGCATAAATATTCAGCCCCTTCAAGTCAGTATTTAGTAGATATAACTTTGGCAGCCATGCCAGCTTTGAGTCTGTATGGGCAGGTCTCTCTTAATCAACTCTGTCCTGCCATTTTTCCCTCATCCTGTTCTGCAAAACTCTTCAAGCTCTGCCAGGTGTCATGGGCACCATGAGTGAGCAGCCACTAATAAATTGAGATCTGCTTTTTGCGTCGGTGACTCGGTAACATGGTTCTTTATAAGACACTCCTGTGTAGCTTTGCCTTTATGCTTGGGGACGTCGTCTTGCTGGAAAACAAGTGTTTTCCTAAGGCGCAGGTTTCCTTGTGCACTTTCTCAGTTTTCTTCTAGGATTTCCTCATATTTTGCTGAATTCATTTTAACTTCACAAGCCTTCCAGGGCCTGCTGCAGAGAAGTACACCCCCACATAGGATGGTTTTCACAATGTGCAGTGTAAGATGGCATTTAGTCTGACAGCCAAAAACTTTTTGGTTTTGTCAGACTGTAGAACCTTCTCCTGCTGACTTCATAGTCTTCCATTTGTCTTTTGGTAAATTCTGTGGGTTTTTTTTACATATGTTTTATTACTTTTTTTAAATAATCTAATAATAAATTTTAATCTCTTTGCCACTCTCTCATAAAGCTACAACAGGTGAAACACCAGAGCAACAGTTATTGTCTGAACAGCCTTTCAAATCTCATTCAGAGTTACCATCATTCCCTTGGTGGTCTCCCTCACTAGTATTCTTCTTGCATGTTCACTCAGTTTTTGTGGACGGGCTGCTCTATTCAGATTTAGACCTCTGCCACACTCTTTCCTTTTCTTAATGATTGATTTAACTTGACTCTGAGGAATATTCTGTGACTTGGATATTTTCTTGTTTCCATGCTCCGACTTATACTTACTTTTCAGTCAGTTGTTTATGGAATTGCTTGAAGTGTTCTTTTGTCTTCACTGTTTAGGTTAGGTCAACATTCTGACACATGACAAATTGAACCTCCAGATACAGAAGTGTTTTTAGACTACAAACAATTAAAACATCAGAGAGATGATCTCTATTGAACTAATTATGTGACTTCTAAACCAATGGGCTGTACCAGTGATGTTTTCGGGGTGTCAAATTAAAGGAGGAGAAAACTTAAAGAACAATTACTTTGTGTTTTATATCTATTATAAAAAAAAATCTTGGAAGGCTTGAAAGGAGATGAGACGTGATTTCCTCAGAGGCACTTTAATGTCCCGTGAGACAAGGCAGTGAGACAAAAGGATAGCTGCTGTACAGGCTTTTAAATGTTTGAAGCACTGTGCGACATGCAGATCACACAACACGGCCCATGCAGCAGCAAGCCAGCTGATCGAGCAAAGAGGAGGTAAAAAATGTATTTGTTTCCTATTGTATCATCGTTTAAGAGGGGGTTTCGGAGGAGCGACCGCATCTCCTTAGCATGCGTTCAGCACCCCTCTTCACAACGCGAAAGGCAGAGACGCGAAGTGGCTGGCACATAGCGCGCTCTGGTGGAGGGGGTGGGTGAGTGAAGCGAGATGGGGAGAAAGCCCCCTAGTTTGTTATTCATTTAGACTACTTTGCAGTGATCGCTTTTCATTCTGACATCTTTTTTCTGTTGACCTATGTCAAAAAGCAAAACTAAATCTACTGTGATTCAATTTTGCATAATAATAAATTGTGTAAATTTCCAATTTATAGCACTGTAGATAATCTACTTTCTGTAGCTGTCTCCAGAGAGAGTGGGGAAAGACAAACGGATAGATATAAATGTCATTAACAGATAAACAAATATAGCGATAGATATAAAACTCTATAAATAGACAGAGAGACGGCATATTAAAGGTCCTATGCACAGTACATTATCAAAACCAAAGGGAAATTGCATTGTTATCGTTTTAAAATACTATTAGATATTGGCATCCTGTATTTGTTTAGGAAACAAAGCTGTTTACATTGAGATAGACACTGGACTTGCACCTTATTATACCAAATTCTGCAAAATGCACTTAGTGCACTCAAAGATAAAACACAACTTACTTTTACTTCTTTAAACACTAAGACTCCCCACATGGCAGCAATGAGTCCAGGACCCTAAAAGAAAGAAAGAAAAATTTTATTAGTCAAGTGTTACCCCACAAATGTGTTCTGTTTCAGTATGCATCTTCAGAAAACCATTTATGTAAAAACTATAGTGCCCTCCATATTGTTTGGGACAAAGACACATTTTTCCTTGATTTCTCCCTCTGCTCCACAGTTTAAAATTACAAATCAAACAATTCAGGTGTGATTAAAGGGCACATTGCAGACTTTCATTTAAGGGGATTTGAATAAATTTCGGTCACACTATGTGGAAATGACATTTTTTTCTACACGGTTCCCCCACTTCTGGGCACCTTAATATCTGGGGCAACTGGCGTCACAGGTGTTTGTGATCACTCAGGTGGGTTTCACTGCTTCATAAAGTACCTCGACTTGCTTCTACAGAGTCTGTAGTTGCCACTGTTCAACATGAGAACAAAAAAATTTGCCAATGAAAGTCAATGAAGCCATAATAAGTCTCATAAACAAGAATAGAACCATTTGAGACATCGGCAGAACCATATAATTACCTACTGTAAATCAACTATCTTGATTATCATTAATAAGAAAGAACACACTGGAATGTTCAGTAATCAGAAAGGGATTGATAGGGCAAGGAAGACCTCCACTGCTAATGACAGAAGAATCCTCACTATGGTAAAGAAAAAGCTCCAAACGGCTGTCCAATAGATCAGAAACAGTCTTCTGGAGGCAGATGTGGATGTGTCAGAGATGACTATCTGCAGAAGACTTCATGAACAGAAGTACAGAGGCCACACTGCAAGATGCTAACATAATAATACAGTCATATGAAAAAGTTTGGGAATCCCTCTCACCCTGCATAATAATTTACTCTACATTCAACAAAAAATATAACAGTGGTGTGTCTTTCATTTCCTAGGAACATCTGAGTACTGGGTGTTTTCCGAACAAAGATTTTTAGTGAAGCAGTATTTAGTTGTATGAAATTAAATCAAATGTGAAAAACTGGCTGTGCAAAAATGTGGGTCCCCTTGTAATTTTGCTGAGTATTGAGCATGTAACTGCTCAATACTGATTACTTGCAACACCGAGCTTGTTAAGCCTTGAACTTCATAGACAGGTGTGTCCAATCATGAGAAAAGGTATTTAAGGTGGTCAATTGCAAGTTGTGCTTCCCTTTGACTCTCTTCTGAAGAGTGACAGACAGTATGGGATCCTCAAAACAACTCTCAAAAGATCTGAAAACAAAGATTGTTGAGTCTCATGGTTTAGGGGAAGGCTACAAAAAGCTATCCGAGAGGTTTAAACTGTCAGTTTCAACTGTAAGGAATGTAATCAGGAAATGGAAGGCCACAGGCACAGTTGCTGTTAAACCCTGCAGGTCTGGCAGGCCAAGAAAAATACAGGAGCGGCATATGGACAGGATTGTGAGAATGGTTACAGACAACCCACAGATCACCTCCAAAGACCTACAAGAACATCTTGCTGCAGATGGTGTATCTGTACATCGTTCTGCAATTCAGTGCAATTTGCACAAAGAACATCTGTATGGCAGGGTGATAAGTAAGAAGCCCTATCTGCACTCACGCCACAAACAGAGTCGCTTGTTGTTTGCAAATGCTCATTTAGACGAGCCAGATTCATTTTGGAACAAAGTACTTTGGACTGATGAGACAAAAATTAAGCTATTTGGTCATAACAAAAAGCGCTTTGCATGGCGGAAGAACACCGCATTCCAAGAAAAACACCTGCTACCTACTGTTAAATTTGGTGGAGGTTCCATCATGCTGTGGGGCTGTGTGGCTAGTTCAGGGACTGGAGCCCTTGTTAAAGTCGAGGGTCGAATGAATTCAACCCAGTATCAACAAATTCTTCAGGATAATATTCAAGCGTCAGTCACAAAGTTGAAGTTACACAGTGGTTGGATATTCCAACAAGACAATGCCACAAAACACAGTTCAAAATCTACAAAGGCATTCATGCAGAGGGAGAAGTACAATGTTCTGGAATGACCGTCACAGTCCCCTGACTTGAATATCATCAAAAATCTATAGGATGAGTTGAAGCAGGCTGTCCATGCTCGGCAGCCATCAAATTTTACTGAACTGGAGAGATTTTGTATGAAAGAATGGTCAAAAATACCTCCATCCAGAATCCAGACACTCATCAAAGGCTATAGGAGGCATCCAGAGGCTGTTATACAGTGATCCCTCGCTATATCGCGCTTTGACTTTCATGGCTTCACTCCATCGCGTATTTTAAAAGTAAGCATATCTAAATATATATCACAGATTTTTCGCTGGTTCGTGTATTTCTGCAGACAATGGGTCTTTTAATTTATGGTACATGCTTCCTCAGTTGGTTTGACAAGTTCATTTCATACAAGGGCCGCTTTTGGCGGATGGCTGAAAAGCTACCCAATCAGAGCACGTATTATGTATTAAATAAAACTCTGCACGTATTACGTATTAAATAAAACTCTTTAATGATATACGACATGTTTCCCGTGCGGTGCTTCACATACTTGAAAGCCGAACATCACATATTGATTTTTGATTGTTTGCTTTTCTCCATCTCTCTCACTCTCTCTGACGTTCTCTGCTCCTGACGGAGGGGGTGTGAGCAGAGGGGCTGTTCGCACACTGGCCTAGAGGATATCGACGCTCCTCTAAAAAATGCTGACAGACTACCTTCACATTGCTCCCTTCCTTGCAGCTGCTTTTTCCGGCGGTGCTTCGCATACTTAAAAGCCCGAACGGCCCTATTGATTTTTGATTGTTTGCTTTTCTCTGTCTCTCTCACTCTCTCTGACATTCTCTGCTCCTGACTCCTTTGAAGAGGAAGTTATGTTTGCATTCTTTTAATTGTGAGACGGAACTGTCATCTCTGCCTTGTCATAGAGCACAGTTTAAACTTTTGACTAAAGGGTGTTATTTCATGTCTAGAGGGCTCTAATAATGTTAAAAAACGTATTTAGAAGGTCGTAAACAGGTTTTCTATGCTCTAACTGCGAAAATATTCGATTTATAAATAAAGAATCCTACTTTGCGGAAATTCAATTATCGCGGTAGAGTCTGGAACGGATTAACCGCGATAAACGAGGGTTTATTGTACTGGCAAAAGGAGGCTCAACTAAGTATTGATGTAATATCTCTGTTGGGGTGCCCACATTTATGCACCTGTCTAATTTTGTTATGATGCATATTGCATATTTTCTGTTAATCCAATAAACTTAATGTCACTAATGAAATACTACGGTTTCCATGAGGCATGTCATATTAAAAGGAAGTTGCTACTACGAAAGCTCAGCAAATGATAAAAAACAAAAATCCAAATAATTAAGAGGGGTTCCCAAACTTTTCCATATGACTGTACAGAATGGCCAGATTACAGTCTGATGAAAAAGTACTTATAAGAGCATGCAGAATTCTGGAAAAAAGTCTTGTGGATACAAGAGACAAAGATGAGATGAAAATACACTGCCCAAGATCCAAGTCATACCAACTCATCTGTTAAACATGGTGCTGGGGGTGCTATGGCTGCCACAGGTTCTGGCACAGTTATCTGCAATGATGATGGAACTACTGGTGGGAGTTGCACAAAGAATTCAATGCTAAAAAATTAACAATTCTTGAATGTCCAAGCCAGTCACCCGATTCAATCCAAGTGAGCAGGCGTTCCATACGCTGAAGAGAATAATTAAGGCGGGAAGCCCCTGAAACAAGCAGGTGCTGAAGATGGCTGCACAAAGAGGATTGGCAGAGTATCTCTGGAGGAGATCCTCAGCACCTGGTGATGTCAGTGAATTGCAGACATCAAGCAATCATTGATGGGAAGGAATATGTGACAAAAGTCCTAAATATAACATCTTTAATAGACCTGCCATTGATGTGTCCAACAATTATGGTGCACTGAAATGGGGGGAACCCTGTAGAAAAAGTGTTGTCATTTCTACACGGTGTGACCAAAACATATGCTAACACCCTTAAATGTAAGTTTGCCATGTACACTTTATCATCACATCTGAATTGTTTGATTTGTAATTTTAAACTGTGGAACAGAGGTGTATATCAAAGAAAAACATGCCTTTGTCACAAACATTATGGAGGGCACTAAAGATCACTTAATAAATACAGTTCACAGATCCACTACAAATTGGCTTTCTAATTACTTCCAGACATCAAAGCAGTTAAACAGATGGATACTTCAAAGTAAAATACTGGATTTACTGATGTTTTCTTCCGGCAAATCAATATCATCTATGTGCACACAACATTCATTTGGCAAGGATACCAGAGTATGTTGCATTTTACATAAACCTTTTTGTGAATATTTGATCTCTTTTTACGTATCATAGGTACAACAACAATGAGAAGCTGGACTTTTTTGAAACATCTGTTCAAAGGTCTTTATAATAAACTGATTAATGTTTGCATCAGAGAGATCTTACCATACACTAGATGTCAGTCCATCACTGGGCACACATGCACTGACAGAATTTTTTGTAGATTTACTAGGGGTCCCCCTGTTCTCTTCATTCGTCAACCCCCCGGCCTGCGCTACGTACATCTCTGCCGCTTGCGTATGTGGATTTCACTTTCACCGAAAAACAAATCTTTTAACTCTCACGGATACGCCTCTTCACTGGGAAACACTGCTTTCCCTGATGGCAACATGAATTAGATGATCTACAAGTCTCCGACTTAAAGTTTAAATCCGAACAATACATGCAATCTCTTTTTGTTGTTCCGTTATTTCACTGAGTAATAATTTCCGTTTGTTTGCGCTAATGTGATCTTTACTATCATATTTTTGAGACTTTTGAATTTTAGTACTTTCATTATCTCTAATCTGCTCTGCACTGTGTATCGTGCCAATGTTTTTGAATTCTTTACAACGTTCTACTTTGTCATCTACTCTTTGTTTTTTTATTTCCGGCCCTGGGTGTGGTTAAATATCTTGGCATAAAGTCTCATCTCATGGGACGTGAAAGTATCTCTCTGAGAAAGTCATGTCTCGCCCCACGCTAAAAAGTCTCGTCTCATCCCAGGATTTTTTATATTATACTAGAGAGACTAATTAACAAATTAAATGCTGCTAAAGGACCTGCTTGTTTGTCTTTGGAATAAAGGTGTGAATTTGGTGTACCAAGGTTTTATAATTATAAAAGGAAAACATATAAGCACCACTAGGGCTGTATACAGCTAGGTCTTGGGTAAGATGAGCCATATCACGATATAATATAGTAATAAACAAACTGGTTACAAGACATAAAAATTACAGAATTACCAACTGCTGAACTTTGTAATAACAGAATACTGAATGTCTTTCTTCTTCAATGTTTCAGTTCAGAAATGCCAAAATAGAAACTGAGACTTGCTTTTTTGACCTGCACTATTAAGCTGTGCTTGAAGCTGTTATGATGTGGCACCTGTCATCGCGCAAGCTGGTGACCTTAGAAATGTGTCTTCTGATTGGCTTGTGACTTTGGCTCTGCCAGATATTCTCCTATCAGAGTTTCTTCCAGTTTCCAGTTGCCTTTGGATTGTGTAGAACACCACTGTACTCAATGACACTGATTTATTTTGCAATTTCTCTAAATGAAAGGCCTACATACAATTCTACGGGTAATAATGCTGTTTTATTTCATTTGTTAATTGCTGTTTTCTTGTCATTATCACTGAAATATTGTCTAAGTAGCACTGCAGAGGGTGTAGTAACACAGCTTTAAGACAGACAGAGAGTTTTTAAGTAATCAATAGAAGTTGGGACATCTGTGCAAATTGTTTGCTTCAACTTGCAAGACTTCATTTACTTTAATTGCTGCAGAACATATGTAGGATACTCCAAACTGCTGTTTGGCGCATATGCACAAACAACAGTCAGGACCTGTCCCCCCACCCGAAGGCAGAGGGAGGCTACCCTCTCGTCCACCGGGGTAAACCCCAATGTACAGGCTCCAAGTTGGGGGGCAATAAGTATGCCCACACCCGCTCGGCGCCTTTCACCGGTGGCAACTCCAGAGTGGTAGAGAGTCCAGCCCCTCTCAAGGAGATTGGTTCCAGAGTCTAAGCTGTGCGTTGAGGTGAGCCCGACTATACCTAGCCGAACCTCTCGACGTCACGCACTAGCTCCTCTGGATTGGCAGACCAGGGTGGTGGTCCCCCTCTTTAAAAAGGAGGACTGGAGGGTGTGTTCCAACTACAGAGTGATCACACTCCTCAGCCTCCCTGAAAAAGTCTATTTGGGGGTTCTGGAAAAAAGGGTCCGTCGGATAGTCGAACCTCAGATTCAGGAGGAACAGTGTGGTTTTCGTCCTGGTCGCGGAACAGTGGACCAGCTCTATACCCTTAGCAGAATCCTGGAGGGTGCATGGGAGTTTGCCCAACCAGTCTACATGTGTTTTGTGTACTTGGAAAAGGCGTTTGACCGTGTCCCTCGGAGAATTCTGTGGGGGGTGCTCCAGGAGTATGGGGTACTGGACCCCCTGATAAGAGCTGTTCGGTCCTTGTACAACCGGTGTCAGAGTTTGGTCCGCATTGCTGGCAGTAAGTCGAGCCCGTTTCCAGCGAGAGTTGGACTCCGCCAGGGCTGCCCTTTGTCACCAATTCTGTTTATAACTTTTATGGGCAGAATTTCCAGGTGCAGCCAGAGTGTTGAGGGGGTCCGGTTTGGTGGACTCAGGATTGGGTCACTACTTTATGCAGATTATGTTGTCCTGTTTGCGTCATCAGACCGTGATCTTCAGCTCTCTCTGAATCGGTTCGCAGCTGAGTGTGAAGTGGCTGGGATGGGAATCAGCACCTCCAAATCCGAGACCATGGTCCTCAGCCGGAAAAGGGTGGAGTGCCCTCTTAGGGTTGGGGGAGAGATCCTGCCCCAAGTGGAGGAGTTCAAGTATCTCAGGGTCTTGTTCACGAGTGAGGGAAGAATGGAGCATGAGATCTACAGGCGGATCGGTGCAGCATCCGCAGTGATGCGGACTCTGCATCGGTCTGTCGTGGTGAAAAAGGAGCTAAGCTGTAAAGCAAAGCTCCTAATTTACCAGTCAATCTACATTCCTACCCTCACCTATGGTCATGAGCTATGGGTAGTGACTGAAAGAACGAGATCACGAATACAAGCGGCTGAAATGAGTTTCCTCCGCAGGGTGTCTGGGTTTTCCCTTAAACATAGGGTGAGAAGCTCAGTCATCCGGGAGGGACTCAGAGTAGAGTCACTGCTCCTCCGCATTGAGAGAAGTCAGATGAGGTGACTTGGGCATCTGATCAGGATGCCTCCTGGACGCCTCCCTGGTGAGGTGTTCCGGGCACGTCCAACCGAGAGGAGGCCCCGGGGAAGACCCAGGACACACTGGAGGGACTACAGTATGTCTCCTGGCTGGCCTGGGAACACCTTGGGTTTTCCCGGAAGAGCTAGAAGAAGTGGCCGGGGAGAGGGAAGTCTAGGGAAGTCTGGGCATCTCTGCTCAAGCTGCTGCCCCCGCGACCCGCACTCGGATAAGCGGAAGAGGATGGATGGATGGATGACATCTGTAGGATGTAATTTATTAAATGTCCCCTAAAGAAGGCCCATTTGTAATATTCTAACCATTGTTTTCAGTTTTTGCTAACCTAAATTTTACATTTAAATCTCTGGCAGTTTACTCCTTACCTTTTCACAATTTTAAGTCATTTAGTATTTCAACTGATTAAATTTGAAGAAAAAGTGAGGTGTTCAAAAACCTTGAACTGGTGGTGTACATATGATCTCATTTTAAGGTCACTACCCAAGGTAAGGGCAGAAAGACAGGGGTGAGGAAGGTAAATTGTGTGACCAGGAGAGAAAGTGAGAACTGCTGTTTGCCTGGATTGGGATCTGGCTGTTAAAATGATGTAAGCATCTAGTTAGGGGATGCTTCTTGATTGCCTTACAGAGGAGATTTGCCAAAAAAGTCACAACGTGAGGGAACACCGAGGCAAACAGTAAACTATCTTGACATATGTTATAGTAATCATCTGTATAGTGTATAGGTGTCTAAACAATAGTGTTGATCAGTAAATTTCGCTGAAGTGTTGTTCGCGGCCAATTTGCTGTGTTCGCCCTTGTTTGTCGATTATTATTTACTGAGAATTTGGGTTGTTCAGGAGAACTTTTTTCCCCCAGCGCCCCATAATGATTTGCGAGGCACCAGTGTGACATCCCCCAGAGCGGTAACAGCCAACAATGGATGAGACCGCCTCCTGGGTATCTGGTGCTGATCATTTGCATTACAGACTCTGTGGGATTTAATGGTGGAACAGATAAGTAAATAATGCAAGCTCTTAACATTTTATTTTTATGAATCATATACAGCATAAATAACAAGTTATCTCTGCTTGTCGTCAAATGTTGATCTTTGAGTTCTATGTCAGTATAAGAGAAAGAGATGTGTGCCCTAATTAGCATAATTAGCCATGTGGAGATTATAAACAAACCTTGAAGGAGCCTGAAGCAAACACAAACAACGGAGACTCTATGAAATGATTTTTGAACAGAAGAAAAAGTGCAAAGCATCAGCACAGACAGTTTGGAGAGCCTTCAGTGCGACTTCAGAAACAGAATGAGCCAGCGGCTTCAACCATAACATGCCACTTTGAATTTTCTGCCTTTAAAAGACCTACGTATTTTTTCAGACTTTTGACTAAGATTTCGGCATTTCTGCTTTGTTTTGACAAAATATATGATTGTGCGTCTCTGACTGTGTTCTTTCTTCTTTGATCTCACAGAGGCACAGTCGTGCAGTGGCTGATACCTTTTTGGCCACAATAATTGGCTCAATATAGTTGGCAGAAGAGTCCTTAGGCCTCAGGGACACTTCAAAGTTGATTGCACTATTATAATCCAATCAAATCTGGTTCAGTTAGTCCTTCCCCATCGACTTCACTGCATTTTTCCAAGTTCGGCAATATTTGCACAAACTTTGATTTCTCTGAACTTGAGGCGAAATACTAAACATCACTACTAAACAATAGAAACCTGGATTGTTTCTTTTTTATATTAATACACCTACATGTTCATGTCACTTGACAAACCAAACATTTCATAGAGCACTATAACAAAAAAGCCTTCTTACCGCAGTGATAATAGGGAAGCTGACAACAGCGCTGAGGTAGTTGTTGGCCAAGAACCAGCAGCAATTTGCTACTGCCCATAATACCCCCGAAGCAACAGCTGAAAAACAAAAAAAAATAATAATTTTTTGTGAATGTTTAATGATTGTTATTTGACATTTATTAGAGCTCAACAATTAAGCAATAGCAACTCTGGCAATCACTTTGAGAAGATTGTAGAGTTGAAAATGTAACCAATTAAAGGGGATTCAGAAAGTATTCAGACCCCTTCATTTTCTGTAAATTTTATTGTGTTTAATTTTAAATTAATAAATCTGTCAGTTTATGTCCATCAATTTACAATCAATAACTCATAATAACAAAGTAAAAACATGTTTTCAGAAAGCTTTGCAAATGTATTAATAATCATCCATGTACATCCATTCGATATTACAGCCTTCTTTCCATAGACGGCAGAACGTGCTGATACAGCCAGTGCGATTACATGTACTGTTCTTAAATACGTTTCTATCATACTTGTTCACTCGTGATCCTATATTGTTTATTACAATAGAAATATGTGCATTTCT
Source organism: Polypterus bichir lapradei (assembly GCA_026402145.1). Classification (NCBI taxonomy): domain Eukaryota; kingdom Metazoa; phylum Chordata; class Cladistia; order Polypteriformes; family Polypteridae; genus Polypterus; species Polypterus bichir. Next base: position 7,567,255 of record JANRMT010062823.1, read on the forward strand.
CTATTATCTTCAGTTAGTATTTTTGTATTCTGGTTTTATATAAATCTATCTTCTTTTCTAATTAACAATTACCAGATATTTTACCAGTTTTGTTTTTATTACAATACAACCGATCATATAATACATTTTTGGTTGCACAATTGCTGTATAATGTATTCTTTTTGATATACATCACATGAAATTATATTATATTAGAAAAGAATACACTAGTTTTTCAATACAATTGCTTTTCCTTTATATTTCTTTTCAATGCCTTACTGTACGTATCCATCAGTAATTGCAGGCAAGACACCAGGACAAAGGGTTTTTGGAACTTGTAAAAGATAGCTTTTTTCAGTTTTATTCTGTCAGTCATGTCCATTATGTTCCATTATCTGACCCTAACTAAAAACATCAGCAATTTATACCCGATCTGACATTGTTCATTTCAAACAATGTTGCATTAGTGCGATGATGTTTTCTGATTGGTATTATTCAGGTCATAAAATGATTTCTTCAAAATGTCACATATATTTGTCGCTTTCTTTTTCCCCCCAGTGCTGCGTTGACATTGTGCACCAGAAGGCATAAGCTTATTCACTGCGAGCAGGAGCATGCGGGTGGTTGGTTGCTGTGTGCTATAACATGCCTGACCTGGCAGCAATCAACACACATATACTGTACAAGGCATGCATGGGTCCACTGAGAAAAGAAGAGTGTTCTTGGCTCACTTTGCACAGGAACTTCATTGTCGCTTCTTACAAGAAAAGGCGATGGAAAAAGAAAAAGAGGATGCAACATCGACAAGCTTCTGTTCCAAGACCGCCGCTTCCCCCAGGAAAGCAAACTCAGTCAGTGTCAGGTGTCCCTCAGTGTATTAGGAACCACAGCATAGAGAGAAGACTGTCCATCTGTATCGTGATCGTGACTGAGAGAATAAAAGTGAAGAAAAAAAAAAAAAAACACTAACTTTTACAAGTACTATAAATTTACACCGGCTGTTACAGAAACAAATCAAATGTATGTTTTTATTAACAATAACAGCAACTTACTACTCAAAATGTTAAATTTGTGAGGGAGGCAGCTTCAAGCTAGTGGTCTTTTGATTACGAGAAAGCAGTTCTTACTGCTGCACCACAGAAGCTGTCGTATTGCACTCGTACCTTTTGTGAAAGTGTTTATTTGATATTTGGACTTCAGGCTTCACACTTTATACACTTCATGACTACATTTTGTCATTTATTACTAAAACATGAAAAATGTTTCTGTTTAAACAAAGTGTTTACACAGATTGTTCTAGACACGGGACACACATGAAATGCATGTGTTCCAAACAACAATATATTATTTCCCTATACAACTCATTCCAAGATAAACACAGAGCACTGAGATTCTTCTTTGAAAATTGAGCTGCAGCGATGGGTGGAGGGAAGGTATAGCAGGCTGCTTTCTGCTTGTGTTGATTGACCCTTTTACAAGACAAAAGACGCTGATGGAGAGGTGTGAAGAGATTTAAGGTGGGCTGGAATTACAAGTTTTTTCATAGGCTTTAGTAATTCTTGTGTTAAAGAGGCTTGCAAAATTTTTGTAGACAGCCTGGCATACCACCTTTCTTGAATAAAATTTGTAACTGTAACTGAATTTGAATATTTGAATCATATGTGTTCATGTATATTGAGTGCTTGTGTCATCGCAAATTTCTTATAGATTATAAATGTTTATATATATATATAATTATAATGTAATTAAAATGATCTATGTCTTATCTTCCTTAGTCCTTTAACATCTTTTTTTGTCACTCTAAATGATGGCTGTCCCAATCTGTGATTTTAGAAATTTGGCAACTCTGACAGGAACTAAGATACTGTAGATGATGAACTAAGATTGGTAAGTAATGGCAAAGAGCTAGAGCAAATGACCTCCTATGAATACCTAGCAACACTAATGGCAAATAATAGGAAGACAGAAAAGGGAATAAAAAGGCTAACTACATACAGTATATTATCAAGTCAACCACATAGTGCTAGGTAGGAGAGAGCTCAGCTAAAAAAATTAAATACTCATGATACAGATTGGTTTATCTACCTATTCTGATGTGTGGTAGTTTAACTTTTATGAGTAAACATATAAAGGTAGTCTTAGCAGTAAAAATGAAACTCTTAAGACATACAGTTAATAATACTACAAAGAACCGAATAAAAAAATTAAAATATCTGGCCAGAAACTGGAGTAAAACAGCACTGGGAGCAAACTGAAGAAAAATAACTGAATTGATCTGGTCATATAAATAAAATGGGGTATCAAAAAACTGAAGAGCTACTAAGGAGGGAAACAATTAACATGCCACCTGTGCAGAATCTACATGTTTTCCTCATGTCTGCATGGGATTTTTCCACCATATATGCTGGCTTTACATCCACATCCCACAAATTGTACATTAGGTTAATTAGCATCTTTGTGCCGGCATGTGCAAGTATGTCCTGCAGTGCACCATGCAGTTCCTACATTGAAGGATTGAAGGCCAGATGTCCACATGACCATCATCATCTAATTCTTCCACGTGACGCCTGACAACCATGAGGACTGATTTAGATCATTTATGTTAGGTAGAATGCCCAGTGGGGGCCGAGTGGTCTCATGGCCTTAGAACCCCTGCAGATTTTGTTTTTACTTCCTCCGGCCCCTCTAGAGTTTTTTTTTTGTTTTTTTCTGTCCTCCTGGCCATTAGACTTTACTTTATTATTTGTTACTTAGTATTACCTAATCTTAATTTTATATTTTTATAAACTTTTCTTTCTTCTTCTTGTAAAGCACTTTGAGCTACATCATTAGTATGAAAACGTGCTATAGAAATGTTGTTGTCTCACTCAGAACTGATTCTTGCCTTGCCTTGTACCCCATGCTTCTGAGAAAGGTATCAGCTCCACATGACTCTGAATTAGGCTGAATGGATTTTAAAATGGATGGAAGGAATAACTGTATACAACTAGTGCATGCCACTTTTTTGTTCTCCTGATGTTTCCATAGATTTCTGAACCAGTCATTAAAAAATGTGTTAGATCACTTAGTGCCTCCTAAATAGTGTAAATACCACAACAGATTCACATAGTATCCAGTACACATCCCTGCCTTGAACCTTCTCATGCCAGGAATTCAAGAACCATGTGGTCCTAAGATAGGACCAACAAATTACAAATTGGATAACTAGCTGGAAGACACAATATGCTGCAATGTAGCTCTGGAATTATAAGATCTAAATCAGAAAAGATGCCTCAGGGTGTACTTACAATACTACTTACCTGGTAATATTGCCTTGGGGTAGACTTTGGGTTTATTCTTCATTGCCGCACAGTATATTAAAAAATATACAGAGCTAGTAAGAAATATCCCACAGAACTGGGCAAAAACATAATCAAGGTCTGGAAAGACACAAAATAAATACTGTTAGAATTCAAAACTGAACAGAGATGTACAATTACTATATTCTGAAACCCCTCGCTTTTAAACAGTTCTTAAAACGGTCCAAACTCATAGAAATTAATACAACTGAAAAGATCTAATTTGAGCACAACAGTTATGTAATTCGCAAGTTATCTGTTCCTATTTTTTTTTTTTTTAGAAAATCAATATTACACTAACTTACCAATGAAGTTATTGGAAAATGCTACAGATAAAGACAGTGCAAGGAAATTTTACACATTTCTAAATTAAGATGTATAAAAATGCTCCAAGCAATATTCTGCTTGAATGGTTATTACAAGTTAGAATCATCTTAAGTTATGGAAGCCATGCAGTGAATTAGAAATATTTAAACTGAAAACTCTGTTGATTACATTTACCTTCAGGCTGCTAAACCAGAAAAAGAGAAATATATTCTGCAATGAATTTAAAATGTTTCATGTTTTACTAATGTTTCAAGAGCAGAATGGTGGAACAGCTGTTAGTCCTGCTCCGTCACACCAGCAGGACATTGGGCTTGAATTTCACCAAGGTCTCATTATGTGTAGGTTTGTACATTCTTCCCATTTCTCTGGTTTATCCTCATACTGTGTATCCCAAAGAATGGCACGTCAGGTTAATGGTGACTGTAAACTGCCCCTCCAATGTTAAATGTAGGTGAGTGAATGAGAGGGCCTTGGGATCAAACCACACCACTGTTGGGATAGCCTGGTCCCCTGCAATCAATGACTGGATGCGCAGTTTCAGAAAGCAGATGGATGGATGGAAAGATGAATCGGGATTTAAATATAAAAAAGTCAAAAACCATAAAAAGGACTTCAAGAATTTCAAGTTGCTCTTATTTCGTACATTATGAAGACCTTTGAGGGGCTGGGACTAAAACCGTTATGACCCTAGGTTCAGAACATCTGAATCTTCCATAGTTTGCCTTTCCATATGGGTGTGGAGGATGACCTGATCGACACGCTCCACAGAGCCTACTCCCACTTTGACAAAGCCGGCATTAGAGTCAGGATAATGTTCTTGACTTTTAAAGTGCCTTTAACACCATTCTGCCCCATTGACAAAGAGCTTCACAGACCAATTGCCATCCAGGGTGAGGACATGGAAGTGGTACAGAGCTACAAGTACCTGGGGCTTCAAAAAACTAACAAACCGGACTGGCTGGACAACACAGTGGCGCTGTACCAGAAGGGCCAGAGAAGACTGTACTTCCTAAGGAGACTCCGGTCTTTTGATGTATGCAGTAAGCTACTGGAAATGCTCTATCAGTCCATAGCAGCAAGTGTGTTGTTGTAATTGTGGACTGACTTCTAGCATATAAGTTGATAAACATTTTGTATGTCTTTATTTGTACACTTGACAAAGCAAATGTAATATTAGATAGTGTTTCAGGAGGCACTCATGAGAACTGCACTGCTTTGATGTTTACCTAAACAACCCCCCAAGTCTTTAGGAGGGACGCAGGATGAGGAATTTATGGCGAGGGGGATGGAGCATCAGACCAGCTTGAACAAAGGGTGACTGTGTTAAGACTTAGAGCCTGTAGTGAGAAGTTAAGCAAAATAACACCTTTTATTGGCTAACTAAAAAGATTACAATATGCAAGCTTTCGAGGCAACTCAGACCCCTTCTTCAGGCAAGAAGAAGATGTCGCTGTCCATGTGTGCCAGTTTCTTACACCGGGTCTTCAATTCCATGTAGTTGCGGTACATTTTGGTGTCTTGTATGTCTGTAGTACTAGGGTGTTGTACCGTGTTAGCCATTATGAATGTAGTGAGAAGTCTAGCAAAATGACACCTTTTTTTGGCTAACTAAAAAGATTACATACAATATGCAAGCTTTCAAGGCAACTCAGGCCCCTTCTTCAGGCAAGATGTAAATGTTAGAGTTAGAGCTTATAAGCCTTCACCTGCATGAAGGTTATCAACTGACTAAACAAAGCAACTGGGGAATGAGTTGGACCTACGTGTTTTCATTGGTAGACGACCAAGGAAGGGACAGATATGTTCATTCTATTGGTCTAAAGTATGGCTGTTTATGATTGGTTTTGAATTGGAGGCCACTCTGTACAACAACACCCTATTGGTTTGCGTTTGTTGTAAGAATGGTATAATGTTGGTCACCGTGCCTTTACCTCTCTCTTTCTCCATCTGGCCATGAAAAGAAGACCATGATGAAGACAACTCTGTCTTGGTAGCCATTTTGAGACAGGCATTTTGCCTGCTTCAATACTCCATTTAAAGGCCATGTGGTAGCAATACAAGCTAGACTGAGGATAAGCTGAGGGCCACCTATGGACACAAGACATACAGCTACTTAAGCTGTAAGGGTTGTTTGCCAATATTCACATTGTATTCTGCTTCCTTAATATTTTGGGGGCATTTTTAGCAACAATACATAATTACATATGTATCTAAACTCCTGACTATTTCTTTACTCTGTCTAATTGCCCGAGGTTACAGAAGTTCTAGAGTACCTGATCACAGTGTGGAAAATTTATGAAATTTTAGACATTTTATTAAGGTTGCGCCATCCTGGGTATGACGTTAGCTTGCATCCAGCCCTGCAAGCAGATCCTCCAACCAGCAGGGAAAACTTGGGGATTGGTGGCAGGAGTGGAACTCCAGCCACTGTAAAAAACCTCACACTGTTCCCCTCCATTCAAACTAGTGTGGTGCTGTGGTGTCACCCGTTACACGGCTGTGCTCAGGTCCTAATTTGGGATTCTGAGGTAGTGTGTCATGTGCTGGATGCAGCAACATGCTGTATAAGTGCATGCACCCAACCCCTCTCTGTCTGTCACTACACAATTAAGAGAATAAAGGGGAAAACAGGGTCACCATAGGACCTTACATGATAAAACAGTTGTTCTAGGCTGTGGTTTATTAGAGAAGCAACTTGAGCTCAAAAGATTCAAAAGGTCTGAACAAATTTACCAGGAAAGCCTGCTCCATTGCTGGGCTAATCCTGGAAACAATGAAAACTGTTGTGGAAAAGAGTCTGAGGAGCAAAATGCCATCTTGAAAAATCCTCTCCATCCCCCTCTCTTGGAACACTTTTAGCAACAGGCACATTCCAGCATGGCATAGTAAGAAGCACCTCCGGGGGTCTTTCCTGCCCACTGCTAATATGCAATTGAATGTTTCCTACTGGCATACTCAAAGTTAATTTTGAAATTTCTCTCCAATATACATTTATTTATTCAGTGTATTGATTGATTGATTGACTGTATTATCTGTCCTGTGAGTCTGCATCCTAGTTTTTATGTTTCTGCTGCTGTATGCATCTAAATTTCTCCATGGGATTAATAAAGTTTGTCTAATCTAATCTAAACACTGGAATACAAACAAATATGGAGTTTAAGTCAATATTCATTGTTGCCATCTTTTCTTATATGTTCTTCCGTACTTCCGTATTTGCTTTCCCTGTTAAACTGCAAACTAACAACAACATTTGTAATCATATGCAGCCTATACATAATTAATCAGTCTCAATTTCAAAACCAACTTTATATGACACATATTTTTGATTTTAACTAAAATCTATTAAGCAGACGCTGGTGAGTCCAGTGCATGACGATTAATAGATCTAAAAAGAACAAAGTGTGTGCTTACAATGTATATAAAACATCTACATTAGAGAATTTCAGGACATGTAGTTAGGATACCCACTGGGAAGAGGAAGTGTGTAAGGCACAGCTCACTGGGACAAGATCCAGGACATGCATGCTGCATTAAAATCTGCCATCTTTGGAGTTGTTGAAAGGAGGTGCAGGGGACAGAATGGCTCGATCTGTTCAGTTCAGCACGTTGTCACCTCAAACCTCTTTAGGAGATGAAGGGTACCTGCTCTCAGATTTTTTTCAGCAAGTTTAAAAATGTGTAAAAATCTTAAAAAAAGTTGTACACACAGGGTAAAATGTTTTATCTGTACCTGAAATTTAATTTTTAAAATACATACACTAAAAATATTCACCCTTTTGGAAGTTTTCACGTTATTGTTATACAACATTGAATCACAATGGATTTAATTTGGATTTTTTAAAGTGATCATCAGAAAAAGGCTCTTTACAGTCAAAGTGGAAATAAATCTCTGCAAAGGGGTCTAATGTAATTACAAAAATAAAATATAAAATAACTGATTGCATAAATATTCGGTCAATATTCAGTGCACCTTTGAGGCTCTGTGCACAGGTTTGTGTATCTGGACACTGCCATTTTTTTCCCATTCTTTGAACAACTGCTGAGGCTCTACATGAAAATCAGAAGTTAGCAGCCTTTTTCAATTTCAGCTATAAATTCTCAGCTTGACTGAGATCTTGACTTGGCCACTCCAGGTCATTAAATTCATTTACAAGACAACCATGTGTATCTTCTGCCTTATGCCTTGCTGGAAAACAAATTTTCTCCCAAGGTGCAGGTGTCTTGCAGACTACATCAGGTTTTCTGTATTTTTCAACATTCACTTTATTCTCCAATTTCACAAGCTTTGCTGCCACCACCATGCTTCATGTTGGGAATGCTGTGTCATTGATAACATGCAGCACTTGGCTTACATTAAATATGTCATTTAGTATGTTGACCAAAAAGCTCTATTTGAGTCCTGTTAGACCATAGAACCTTTTTCCAGTTGACTTAAGAGTCTCCCATGTCCATCATAGCAAACTTTAGGCGACATTTCTGTGCGTTTGTTAACAGTGGCCTTTTGCAACTCTTCCATAAAGCTGAAACTGGTGAAGCACCCAGACAACATTTATTGTCTGTACAGTCTCTCCATTCTCAGGCACTATAACTTGTAACTCCTTCAGAGTTCTCACAGGCATCTTGGTGGCGCTCTTTTTTTGCATGATTACTCAAGTTTTTTTGGACGGCTTGCTCTAAGTAGATTTAAAGCCATGCCATACTCTTTAAATTTCTTAATAATGGATTTAACTGGACTATATGGGAAATTCAGTGACTTAGATATTTTATTGTCTCCATCACTTCCCTTGTGTTTACTAATTACAGTTTCAAGGAGTTGCTCAGTTGTTCTTTTGTCTTAATTGTGTAGGTTACATCACCATACTGACTCACAAAAGTTGGCCCTTCCACATTCTAGTGCATTTATATGACAATAAATTGAAACCCTTAGAGAGGTGATCTCCATTTAACTCATTTTGTGACTTTTAAAACTAACTGGCTACACCAGCAATGATTTAGGTGTGCCATAACATTATGTGAAAACAGCCGTGTCAGATGGGGTTGTATGGATTGATTCTGAACGTGACTGAGAGAATGAAAAGTGAATTAAAAAAAAAAAAAAAACCAAAGCTAACCTTTACAAGGATCATAAATTACACCGGCTGTTACAGACTGAAATCAAATGTATGCTTTTATTCTAAAATAGTAAGACTAAGAGCAGTTTACTTCTCAAAACGGAGTGGTGTAGGATCGAACTCGCGACCTTTTGATTCCCAGTCGGCAGCCGATTCTATTGCGCCACGGAGGCAGTTATAATAAACGGGTGTCAATGTCGCATGTTAAGGCGGCTTTTTGTTTCTGCAGTTATATTTTTGAATAAAAGCCCAGTTGTGTTAGATTTGTACCTTCTGTGAAAATATTTCTTTGATATTTAGACTTCAGGCTTCATACATTATATAGTTTATGCCTACATTTTGTCATCTACTACTAGAATATAAAAAACGTTTCTGTTTTAACAATGTGTTTACACAGATCACTGTAGAAACGGAACAGACATGAAATGCGTGTGTTCCGAACAACGATCTATTATTTCCACTCTAAAACTCCACTTCACTCCCAGAAAATCAATCAAGGCATGAGCTGGGAGAAGTTTGTGCACGTTCTAAGTCGTTGGGGGGATGGAATAGCCGGCTACTTGCAGCTTTTCTTTTATCAGCACATTTAGATTAACAAAAGACGCTGGCGGAGAGGTGAGAACGGTTTTAAGAAGCGATTTAAGGTGGGACGGTTTTACGAGTTTTTTCGTAGGCTCTGGTAATTCTAGTGTTAATTAAATCATGAGAAGTTACACATTCATTCAAAAAGTAGCAGCAGGGGCACTCCACTCTCACTCTACAAAACGACCTCTTGCACCCACTGAAGCCAAAAAGCTGATGAGCCACTCCCTCTTTGGGGAGCTCAAAACTGAATATCCTTTCTCTTTGTGGACCTGAAAGCTAAGGACCCTCTACCAAGCCAAGCTGTGCTAGTAACTGGGCCAGCAGTTTGAAAAGACTAAGAAGAAGATATTTCTTTGAGTGAACTTCAGCATTTGAACTCTTGTTCCAGAAAGAGGAATGCTTTTCCCTACGAAGTCGCAGATGACACAGCAAAGAGCTTAAATGAGACATGCACAGAACACCTGAATAAAGGACCATGTGGCGTGGGGGCTGATTTGATTTTGATCTTATTTTTGTAAAAATTGATTTATTTGCATGCAATAAAATAAATAAAATAAAGGACCATGTCACAAAGAAAAAGAGTGCCCTCCAACACAAGACAATCTTCCACTTGAAACCGGAACAAAAACAGAAACACCTCCATACATCAGACATCATCTTTAAAGACTTTATATGTCCCAAGATAAATCAGAAGTCTTAACAGAAAGTAAACAGCAAGCTCTGTGCTATACATTTGCCTATCTAGTCTGTCTGTGGTCAGTCTTATATGTCAACTAGCAAAATACCCGTGCTTCACAGCGCCGAAGTACTGCTTTTAAATTTTTATTAAGAAGAAAAGTAAACTTTTTAAACTGAGGGAAAATATACCAATAATTATTTGTTAAGGATCTCTTTGTATACCACGTTGTCAGTTCAGCACTCCAGTTGTAATATGACCAACCTGTGCGAGCTTACTCTTGAGCATGCAACGTATAGTTGGCCATGTGAAAAGCAATCTTGCCTCAAATCAATGGCAACCTTTTGTAGGGTCCGTCCCTGAGACTTATTAATTGTCATCGCGAAGCAGAGCCTTACTGGAAATTGGAGGCATTTAAATTGAAATGGGAGATCAGAGGGTATAACGGGGATGCGAGGAATAAAAACTCTCTTCCCTGAGCAACTGCCAGTAAAAATAGTTGCCTCAATTAAGTTCTTTTGCAGTCTCGTGCCGTTACAAAGTTTCGGTGGTTGTAAGTTTTTCAGTAACAATATTGGTGTCCCAAACCTCAAAATTAGATAATGCTCAGGAGTGCCTGGCGGATTCAGAGTGTGGAGAAACTCTAGCGACAGCGTGTCTATTAACTTGTGGATTTTTCTGTGAGTATTTGGCGGCAGCGTCATGAAGTTGTTTCCGCAAGACCACGTTAGCTGCGGAGCTCAGCTCGGAGCGAAATGAAGTGAATGAAATGAGGTGAATGGGAGGGGAGATGATGACGCGACTCCCCCACCCGCCTTAACTGTCAATCCCTCCACAAACACAGTTTTGATGCCTTCAGTCATGAAAATAAATAAAACACATTGAATGAGGAGGTGTGGCCAAACTTTTGGCCTGTACTGTAGGTTCCAGTTATGACCGTTACGCATAGAATTTCGAAATGAAACCTGCCTAACTTTTGTAAGTAAGCTGTAAGGAATGAGCCTGCCAAATTTCAGCCTTCCACCTACACGGGAAGTTGGAGAATTAGTGATGAGTGAGTGAGTGAGTCAGTTAGTCAGTGAGGGTTTTGCCTTTTATTAGTATAGATATACTATGTTTACTGGTATCATATTTCTATGGTTCTTGTGCTTATCAATAAATTGCATTACTCTTGTTTCTTAAAATGAGTGTGCTTCAGTTACCATGATAGAAATCTAATGGCCCGAGACCCCCCACCTACAGAAAAAGATAAGGAAAGTAAAGTTGGAGCATTACTTAATTATTTAATTATTCACAAGCATTGCTGAAAGGCAAAACTAATTAACCAAGTAAATCTCTTCCCATTCCTACAACACTGTTTTTTGATGAATAAAATGCAATGATTTCAGCTATCTAAATTTTTTTTCGATAGTGTGATCGAAACAGACAGCATCATCAAGCAATTAACAGACATTCTGTGATGGAACTAATGTTACTAGGCCTTGGCACAGCTCGCTCAGCTTTTAAGCACTCTTGTGGACTATGTGGTTTATGTATAGACTAGCTGTCCCCCACGGCTTTGCCCGCGTAGTAGTGAAACAGGACAGTGAGGAGGGCCCTGCCCGGCTCCCTACTCCTGATGTCACACTTCCCCCTCCCCTTGGCCCACAACTTCTGATCAGATTAGTGCAAATATATCGCTCCTGCAAGCGACCTATGATTCTTAGCACGATGAGATAAGTCGCAAAATCAATCGAAATGTTCAAAGGAAATTATTGGAAAAAAAAAAACATCTAAATCTGTTAAGTAGTTCTTTTGTTTGCCAACTAAGCAGAGTTATTTCCTGAGCCTGGTGCCTGAGTGAGGAGGGCCCCACCCCCCTCTCTGCTGCGTCTCTCTTGGATTCACGCAAATAAACTGGTACCGCAAACGAACTATGATACATAGCATGATGACAGAAGTCACAAAATCAACCAGAATGTTCAAGCAAATTATGGAGAAAAACCGATCTAAATCCGTTAAGTAGTTCTCTCGTTCACTAGCTAAGCAGATGTAAGATACGCCCCGAAGCTGGTATGTGAGTAAGGACAGCCCCGCTCCCCTCCCTTTGGCCTGCTGAGTCTCTCTCGGATTCATGCAAATAAATCAGTACCGCAAGTGAACTATGATACTTAGTGCAATGAGAGAAGTCGCAAAATCAACCGCAATGTTCAAGCAAATTACAGAAAAAAACCTGATTGAAATCCATTAAGTAGTTCTCTCGTGAAAAGCAGACAGACTGACGTTATATTTTATTTATATATATATATATATATATATATATATATATATATGAGAGAGAGAGAGAGAGAGAGAGAGATGGTTATATAAACATTTGAGTGTAGTTCTCCAAAATTATGATTTCATTAATCAACATCATCACTATTAAAAACAAAACAATTCAAAATTATTCTTTTAATTTTGGAACAAAAATGTAAAATAAAAAAGTGTCAGTTGATCTACAACACATTCAACATTACTCAAACTTTTTTTCCTTTAAAGCTTTTTTCTAAAGCCTACATCAAACAGTAAAGAAAGACCTTAACACGTTTTAAAAGATGTTGTTAGGAATCAGACTGCTAATGCGTTCAGCTCGGTCGCCTGCAATTACTCATAGGATGACAGTGCCTCAGAGTCCCAAATGCATTTGTGCTTAGTGAATGTGTTTGTGCTGGATTACAACACTCATATGCCAATTATAGCAAGCCTGCAACTGGGAAAGCTCTATTTTTGAGAGCACAGGAGTACTACATAGAATCAAGTAATCACCACTTCTGTTGAATAGTGTATCGTAAAGGTAATTGTGATTAATACACACTCAGCGGCCACTTTATTACGTACATATCTGAGATTAACGAAGCTGCTTGGATGAGCAGTGAAACGTATCTACCTAACAAGAAAGAAGTCCAGTTGCCATGACTCAACTACCAGATAACTTCACCTGGATGACTGGGAATCTTCACAGACATTTATTACATACACTTTGCTAGTACAGGGTTGGACCCCCTTTTGCATTCAGAATTACCACAATTCTTTGTGGCAGAGATTTTGGTCCATATTGACATGATAGCATCACGTAGTTGCTGCAGATTTGCCGGCAGCACATCCATGATGCGAATCTCCCATTCCACCACATCCCAAAGGTGCTCTATTGGATTGAGATCTGGTGACTGTGGAGACCATTCGTGTATAGTGAACTCATTGTCATGTTCAAGAAACCAGTTTGAGATGATCTGAGCTTTATGACATGGCAGATTATCTTACTGGAAGTAGCCATCTGAAGAAGAGTACACTGCAGTCATATAGTAATGAACATTGTCAGCAACAGTACTCCGGTAGTCTGCTGCATTTAAACAATGCTGAGTAGGTACTAATGGGCCCAAAGTGTGCCAAGAAAATATCCTCCATACCATTACACCACCACCACCACCAGACTGAACTGTTGATACAAGGCAGGATAGATCCAAGCTTTCATGTTTGTTGATGTCAAATTCTGACCCCACCATCTGAATGTCACAGCAGAAATCGAGACTCATCAGACCAAGGAAACATTTTTTCAATCTTCTATTGTCCAAACTTGGTGAGCCCATGTGAATTGCAGCCTTAGTTGCCTGTTCTTAGCTGACAGGAGTGGCACCCAGTGGGGTCTCCTGCTGCTGTAGCCCATCGCTTCAAAGTTCGATGTGTTGTGCGTTCAGTGATGCTCACCTGCATATTTCAATTGAAGCAAGTGGTTATTGGAGTTACTATTGCCTTTCTATAAGCTCAAACTAGTTTGGCCCTTCTCCGCTGACCTCTGCCATCAACAAGGTATTTTTGCCCAAACAACTACCTCTCACTGCATATTTTCCCTTTTTTGGACCATTCTCTGTAAAACCCAGAGATGGTTGTTTGTAAAAATCCCAGTAGATCAGCTTTTTCTGAAATACTCAGACCAACCGATATAGCAACCAAAAACTATGCCACATTAAAAGTCACTTCAGTTATCTTTCTTCCCCATTGGTTTGAACTTCAGCAAATCATCGTGCCAATGTCTACATACCGAAGCTGCCATGTGATTGGCTGATTAGATATTTGTGTTAGCAAGCAGGTGAACCGAATAAAGTGGCCAGTGCATGTACAACTAATTGTGCAGTCCTACAGGAAAGCAATGCAATTTTAGACAAAAAGGTCAGCAAGATGCAGTTGCCAGACACAGAGGCCACCATCTCTGTAGCAAACTGAGCACTAAAGAGGCAAGAGTTAAAAACCTTTGGTGAAAGACAACAGCAAGTCACTGTCATGGGTGAAAGAAACAGAAGGAAAGACTGACTCCACAGGTGCATTCGTAGTAAAAGATGCACATTGCCACATTTGTGTAACAGTCACTGCCCATTTGAAACAACAGTATTGCAGTCCATGGTGCTAGTGCAAATAAGCTGTTAAAAGTACCTGTATGGGGGATGCTTTAACCCTTATAACTGAAAGATTTCAGGTAAAATGGCCGATTCCTGAAAGACTTGTCAAGCTGGATAGAAGTGAAGTGTATTCTGGGAAAACTTAAAAGACAAAGCAAGACCTTAGAATATTTTGTGTAGCCAGTCTGTTTGCAGCACAGTACAGGTTAGGATTCAAACAGGAATAGACCTTGACAATGTGAGGACTTTCCTGTGTTTGGGGCAGAAGAAAACCAGGTACGCATTTTGGGTGAGAAAGGGCTCAAGCCAATTTTCGGGTTACTTTTTAGTTCAGTTGTTGTTTTGTCACAGAATGCTCAGCTGCTGCCTTCCTGAAACTTTGAGATGAGACATAGGCACTTAAAAGGAGCTTGCTATCTGCTTGGCTGCTGGACACTTTCTATAGAAGTGAAAATGGTGCTCTCCTTCAGTTGAGATGTAAAACCAAGGTCCTGACTCTTTGTGGCCCTAAAAGAGCCCTGGGCATCCTTCGTAAACTGGAGGGTGTATCCCAACGTCCAAGCTAAATTGCCCTCAATGGCCTAGTTATTTTGGCCTCCTATTCATCCTCTGTCTCTAATTGGCTTCCTTTCTCTCTCACGACTTCACCACCTAACAGCTAATGTTTGGCAAGTGTACTGGCACAAAAATGGCTATCATCTCATCATCCAGGTGGATGCTATGCTGGTAGTTGAAGTGGCTCCCCACTCCCTATGTAAAGTATTTTGAGTAGTGAGAAAAGCGCTATATAAGTGTAAAGAATAATTTCCACACTTGTTAAATGTGATAGATATCAGTTTCTGACTGACTGACTCATAATTTGGTCTGTGTGATCCATGAGTGATGCGTTTACACCTTTTTCTTTCTTTTTGATGATGGCCAAGTGGCAACTGATCGTGATGAATACTGATGCAGATATACATGAATGAACTTTGCTTAACTTACAAATACTCGTGTTTGTGACCAGAAGGCTGTCCTCCTTTAACAATATGCTAATTTTGGTTACCTCATCCACTTAGCTTTCTTAACCAGTGCAATGTCCATGGGGTTTAAAAAAAAAAAAAAGAATAGGAGGAAAGACAGTTTCAACAGAGATGAAGCCAATGGGTCTTGTTTGTAAGGACAATGTGCCAGTAGTTAGTTCTTCATATATTCTGAATTGCCTTGAGTATATAAAGTGTTACTTTTGTCCCTTAATAAAATTAAGATTGACACCCCTATTCTAGAGTGTTCCCGTATGTGGTTGAATGTGCATTTGTTTGTGCTTTGTGAAGGACCATGACCCTAAACAGAATAAGTGGGTTAGAAGAATGGATGAATGAAGAACACATGAAATGCTGAAAAATGAAGGTAATGTGCCAGGAGGTTTTAGAATGAATGTTAATGTATAGTTGTTATAACACAATATGCTTTACAAATAACAGGATTCTGGTACGATCCCGGTTTCAAAATTCTTTTCATTTCATTTATTCACTGAAATTCTTTTTTGTGTTCTACTCCTTTGAGCAAAACAATAAAATAGTATGATGCATAATTAAGTGCATTGATTAAATTCTAACTGAAAGGGATTTGAAAATACAGTTGTAAGTCTAAACACATATAATTGTGAGAAACATCCCCCTGAAGCTAGTAGCAAAGCTCGGAGGTGCTGAACTGAACATCACCCCATGTAATTGAATCCAGGAATTCATTATTGGTTGAGCCCAGGTGGTCAGACTTGTTGACACTTTGAACACATGCTTAGTTTTCGACAGTTTTCCTTTTTTATGGATCATTTTATTGCCAAGCACGACACAAATCCTATCATCAAATTCGCTGCAGACACAGAGGTACCTTTTTGATTACCAACAATGACAAAGAAGCCTGTAGAAATCAAGTGAAAAATTTTACTGAATAGTATGATTACGGCAATCTGAACATCAAATGTGAGCACCAGTAGGCTTTGCGCCCTAGGAACCAAGTTACCTGAACTATTCTATAACATTTCAGTAATTATTTACCGCTCTGATGCTGATCTTTCTGACCATAAAATAGGTCATTACGATAGCAATTGACGAGTAGAATGCAGAAATACGGTATTTGAGGGTTCCTCTAGAGTGCCTCTTTCTTTTGCACGATTTGGCTAAAAAAACTAATCAGCACATCATCATTTCATAACAGGTTTAAGTTTCGAGTCTGGTATTCTTTCATCCAGCAGTTTTAGCTCTAGACCGCCCTCAAGAAACTGTGACACACAGACACAGACCAATCATCAAGATATCGATGTTTCCAGTTTCAGGGGACCCTAAAAATCGAGATCCATTTAAAACCAGAGATCGAAATTTTTGACGAATCTAAAGCTTTGGCTCCTCCCCCATAGACAACAGGTTATGGTGGGGGAGGGCACAAGGCACCTAATGACTATAGATCAGTGGCCCTTAATTCCAAACCATGAAAACGTTTTATAGGCTGCTCCTGGACTACGAGAGTCCTCATGAGAAAGACCACCTGGACCCACTGCAGCTTCCCTTTTAGACAAAGATTGAAAGTCGAAAAGATTCAATTATCTGTCTGCTCCATAAGGCTTTGTCACATTTTGAAACAGATGGCAGTCCTATGAGAATTATGTTTTTATGATTTCTCCAGTTCCCTCAATACCATCAGCCATCCCTGCTAAGGAGTATGTTCAAATATATGGATAATGGATGATCTGTCCAGCACATTGCAGTTTGTGAAGCTTAAGAGCTATGCCTCTGATCTGGATGTGAGCAAGAGCGATGCAAAGTGCCCAAAATCTATGATATGGATGTTGGGCAACACAAGGATGAGAACTATCTCCTTTTCTGTTCACCATGTACACCTCAGTCTATAAATATAACACAAGGTCACGTCACATTCTGAGATGATTCTGTACTAAGTGAACTTTATTTCTTGGTTCAAACAGAATTGTCTGCAAAGTAACATCATCAGCAAGGCCAAATAACTGATCACTGACTTTCGCTGTACCAAAGAGCTTCTATGCCTGGTCACTATTCAGGAAGTAGACATGGAGGTGGTTTACTATTACAAGCAGGGGCGGATCTACCGGGGTGGCACGGGGTGGCAATTGCCACCCTGAGAAAAAGCCTTGCCACCCCATTTGCCACCCCAGCACCCCAGTGTATACACCGAATAAAGAATAGCATTCCTTGAATCCACAAAAACCATGCAAGGATGCTTGCTTCAGTGTTGCCACCCCTCATAATTTTAATGCTACCCCCTTGCCACCCCATGAATAATTTTCTAGATCCGCCCCTGATTACAAGCACTTTGGGGTCCACATCAACAACAAGCTGAGTTGGTCTAAAAACACTGAAGAACTATATAAGAAACAGAACAGCAGGTTCTTTTATTCTTAGGAGACTGTGTTCCATTAATGTGAGCAGTGACAACCTTTACATGTTCTATAACTCTGCGATAACCAGTGAGATTTTCTATACTATGGTGTTTGGGGCAGATAACATCACTTCAAGATGGGCCCACCAAATCAACAAGTTGATTAAGACAGCAGGCTCATTAAGGGGATGCACTTTCGGCCCACTGGAGGCAGTAGTGCTGGAGAGAAACCTGAAGGCCATTATGAGCAATGCTGCATATCCTCTCTGTAACAAACTAGCATTGATAACTTTTAACCAACAAATTACTCAACAGAAGTGTATCAGGAACTGTGAATGACGCTCCTTCATACCTATGGCAAAATGCCTTTATAAACGCCTTACTGTGACTGCTCTCTTCTTATTAGCCAAGTCAGGAGTTTTCTTGTTTTTCATAATTGCTCGTGTGTGTGTGTGTGTGTGTGTGTGTGTGTGTGTGTGTGTGTATTTGAAGGGTGTTGTTGATGCTTGTTATAATATTTCTTGAGCTTCTGCAAAAAGCTAAATTTCACTTTTACGAATATCAGTTATCTATCAGTATATATTTAATACCAATATCTATCTAATAGCAGTCTTTATCTATCCACTCGGCCTGTGAATGACACAACAAGGTGCCAGCAATGTCTGAAAATAAATAAATAAATAAATAAATGAATGAATAAATAAAAATAAAATAACACACAAGCTAGACACAGAAAACATTTCTATTTAACTTAGCTTACCAAACTGACTTGCACCAGCATATTCACTGTCTTTCCTTTTAGCATGATTCTTGATATACAGGACAGGGATGAAGGAGGACCCATACAAAATTCCGGCAACCACTGATAATAAAACACCTCTGTGGAAAAAGGTTGAAGTTAAATTCTGCCTCTTTTATAAATCATGTTAACCTACTGACATATCATTAAACAAGACTCAGAAAACAATGCTAAAATAATTGAAAAGTTAATCTTCCTTTTTATCAGCTTCCAAGCAGGGGGTAAAGAAAAATCAGAGGATAATGTGATATTGATTTTTTTTTTTAGCATCTTTGTGTTATTTATATTAAATGTCAACTAGAAGCAGTGTTAAGTAAAATGGTTGTGCTTGTAAAATGATCAAACTACTGGTGATAGGGAATGGTAAAGCAAACAATTAAAATAGAAATTATTAAATGTATAAATCAAGAAGAAGATGGCATGATGTCACAGTCATTGGTTCTGCTGCTGAATGGTTTCAAAGCCCTGGGCTCAATCCACCATTTGGTTGTCTTCTCGGTGGAGTTGGCATGTTCTTCCCATATCTGTGTGGATTAGATTTTCTACAGTTTTCTCCAATATCCCTACAATTGTGCAACTGTGGGTATGTGCATGAGTGTGCTCAGAGATGGCCCAGTGCACCATCCAGGGTTGTCTCATTTCTTGTACCCAGTGCTACAGGGATGGGCTCTGGTGAACTAGTCTAGCAGTAATTGGGTCCAAAAAAAGTAATATATGTTGTAAACCCAGTGCTGGTTTACTCTCCAAATGAAGATTGATTATAATATAAAGCATATACAGATGCGGATAAGGTTGTTACTTCCTTTACAGCTCATTGAAAAAGTGCTGAATACCTCCTTTAAAGTGATTAATTGAAAAGCAATTGTCCCCTGTATACCTGCAGGCCTTTGTTATGTCATCGAGTAAAGCAAAGCAAGTGTGAAAAGAGATCAAGTATTGCTCATTCTACTGTATAAAGATATTCTAAAATGACCTGGACACATTTGTTGGTATCCCTAGAAAAGATCATAAATAACTGGATTTCAGTGATTTTTGAAAGTTGATGTTTTCTTTAATTAAACCCAGTCACTGGGGATGCACAAGCCAGTGTGTTTCTTCATGCCTGTCCCAAACCCAGATAAATGAGGAGGGTTACGTCAGGAAGGGCATCCAGTATAAAATTTTGCCAGATATTCATAAAAACAATACTGATTTTCATACCGGATTGGTCAAGGCCCGGGTTAACAACGGCCACCACCAGTACTGTTAGCCAACAAGGCACTGGCAGAAATTGCGCTACTGTTGGCCGAAGAAGGGGGGAAGGAGGGAAGGCATGTCCACAGGCAGGAAGAGTGGAGAAAGGTAAAGAGAGTGGAAGTGAGAGTAGGAACTTTGGAAGTTGCGAGTATGACTGGTAAGGGGAGAGAGTTTGCTGATATAATGGAAAGAAGGAAGGTTGATATATTGTGCACGTAAGAGATCAGATGGAAGGGGAGTAAGGCCAGCTGTATTGGAGATGAATTCAAATTGTTCTACCATGGAAGGAGAAATGGGGTAGGTGTTATCCTGAAGGAACAGTACGTTAAGAGTGTTTTGGAGGTGAAGAGAGTGTTAGGCAGAGCGATGATTATAAAGCTGGAAATTGTAAGTGAAAGTGTAATGATGAATGCTGTTAGGGCATATGCCCGGCAGGTTGAGTATACGATTAATGAGAAAGTGAGCGAGTTGGATGGAGTGGTGGAGAGAGTACCCAAGGGAGAGAGTGGTGATTGGAGGAGATTTGAATGAAAATGTTGGTGAAGGGAACAGGGGAGATGAGGAGTTGATGGGTCATGGAGAGGAATACAGAATGTCAGATAGTAGGAGATTTTATGAAAAGTATGGACATGGCTGTGGTGAATACGTATTTTAAGAAGAGGGAGGAATAGTGGAAGAAGATGCACACAGGTAGATTAAATCCTATGCAGGTTGGTCAGTCTAAAGGAAATTGGAGACTGCAAAGTAATGGCAGGAGAAAGCATAGTTAGGCAGCATAGTATGGTGATATGTAGGATGACACTGGATATTAAGAAGTGTGGGAGGAGAGTAAGGATAGAGCCAAGGATCCAATAATGGATACTGAAAAAGGAAGACTGTATGGTTGAAGTTAGGGAGGAGGTAAGAATGGCACTGGGTGGCAGTGAAGAGTTACCAGATAGCTGGGCAACTACAGCGTAAGTAGTAAGAGTGACACCTAGAAGGGTGCTTGGTGTGACATACGGACAGCGGAAGGAGGATAAGGAAACCTGGTGGTGGAATGGGGAAATACAGGAGAGTATGCAGAGGAAGAGGTTGTTGAAGAAGTTGGATAGTCAGAAAGATGCAGAAAGTAGACAGAAGTACAAGGAGATAAAGCGTAAACTGAAGAGAGAGGTGGCAAATAATAAAGAAAAGGCATATGATAAATTGAATGAGAGGTTGGACATTAAGCTGGTAGAACAGGACCTGCACCAATTAGCTAGGCAGAGGGACTGAGCTGGGAAAGGTGTGCAGCTGGTTAGGGTGATAAAGGATAAAGATGGAAATGTACTCACAAGCAAGGAGAGTGTATTGAGCAGATTGAAAGAGTACTTTGAGGGGCTGATGAATAAGAAAATGAGAGAGAATGTTGGATGATGGAGAGACAGCGAATCAGGAAGTGCAATGGATTAGCAAGGAGGAAGTAGGGACAGCTATGAAGAGGATGAAGAATGGAAGAGCTGTTGGTACTGATGACATACCCATGGAAGCATGAAGGTGTTTTGGAGAGATGGCAGTGGACTTTTTGACCAGACTGTTTAATGCAATCTTGGAAAGTGAAAGGATCCTGAGGAGTGGATAAGTGTACTGGTACCAATTTTTAGGAATAAGGGAGAGGTGCAGAACTATAGTAATTACAGAGGGATAAAATTTATAAGACACAGCAAGAAGTAATAGGAAACAGTAGTGGAAGCTAGATTAAGAAGGGAGGTGATTAGTGAGCAGCTGTATGGTTTCATACCAGGAAAGAGCACTACAGATGCGATGTTTGATCTGAGGGTGTTGATGAAGAAGTATGGAGAAGGCCAGAAGGAGCTGCATTATTTCTTTGTGGAATTAGAAAAAGCATATGACAGGGTGCCTAGAGAGGAGTTGTGGTAATGTATGAGGAAGTCAGGAATTGCAGAGAAGTATGTAACAGTGATACAAGATATGTATGAGGGAAGTGTGACAGTGGGGAGGCTTGTGATAAGAGTGATGGATGCATTCAACGTAGAGATGGGATTACATCAGGGATCAGCTCTGAGCCCTTTCTTATTTGCAAAGGTGATGGACAGGTTGACAGATAAGATTAGACAGGAGTCCCCATGGAATATGATGTTTGAGGAGGACATTATGATCTGTGGCGAGAGCAGGTCAAGGAGACGCTGGAGAAGTGGAAATATGGTCTAGAAAGGAGAGTAATAAAGGTCACTAGAAACAAGATAGAATACTGTACATGTGTATAAATGAGAGGGAGGTTGGAGGGATGGTGAGGATGCAGGGAGTAGAGGTGAAGAAGAGTGTGCAGGCAGGGTGGAGTGGGAGAAGAAGAGTGTCAGGAGTGATTTGTGACAGACAGGTACCAGTAAGAGTGAAAGGGAAGGTCTACAAGATGGTAGTGAGACCAGCTGTGTATATGGGTTGCAGATAATGGCACTGACTAAAAAACAGGACACAAAGCTGAAGGTGCCAGAGTTAAAGATATTAAGATTTGCACTGGATGTGATGAGGATGGACAGGATTAGAAATGAGTACATTAGAGGGTGAGCTGAGGTTGGACGGTTGGAAGACAAAGACAGGAGAGATTGCATTGGTTTGGACATATACAGAGGAGAGATGCTGGGTATATTGGGAGAAGGATGTCAAGGATGGAGCTGCCAGATAACAGGAAAAGAGGGAGGCCTAAAAGAAGGTTTATGGATGTGGTGAGAGAGGACATGCAGGTGATGAGTGTAACAGAACAAGATGCAGAGGACAGGAAGATATGGAAAAAGATGATCCACTGTGTTGACCCCTAATGGGAGCAGCCAAAAGAAGAAGAAGAAAGAAGAAGCTATTTTCTTTAATTAGTTCACATATCTCCAATTATGCAATCAGCCATTCAGACTATTTTAAATGGACAGAAGTTGTCACTCTGCTGTTTGGTATCATCATGTGTCCCACACTCAACATGGACCAGAGAAAACAAAGCGGAGAGTTGTCTGAGGTGATCAGAAAGAAAATTATAGACATGCATGTTAAAGGAAAAGGCTAGAAAGACCATCTCCAAGCAACGTGATGTTCCTGTGGCAACAGTTGCAAATATTATTAAGAAGTTTAAGGTCAATGGGACTGCTGCCAACCTCCAAGAGGAAAACGGACACAAGAATGGGCAGAAGGAGAGTGAAAATGGTAGATAAAAATCCAAGGACAACTTCCAAAGAGATACAAGCTAAACTCCAAGGTCAAGGTCCATCAGTGTCTGATTGCACCATCAGATGCTTTCTATAAGTGACAATAGGCTCAATGGAAGAAAATTAAGGAGGACTCCACTGTTGAAAGAAAAACACAAAATCCAGACTACAATTTTCTAAAAAACATATTAAACCACAATGCTTCCGGGAGAATGTCAGAGATCAGACAAAATGGGAGATTTTTGGCAAGTCACATCAGCTCTATGTCCACAGATGACAAAAATGAAGCTCTCAAAGAAAGAAAATCACACCTACTATGAAACATGGAGGACAATCAGTTATGTTTAGTTGCTGCTTTGCTGCGTCTGACGCAGGGTGCCTTGAGTCTGTGCAGGGGACAACAAAATCTCAAGACTATCAAGACTTTCTGGAGTGAAACGTACTGCCCAGTGTCAGAAAGCTCTGTCTAAGTTGCAGGTCATGGACCCTCCGATAGAATAATGAGCCAAAACACACATCTAAAAGCATCCAAGTATGACTAAGAACACAATATTGGGACTTTTCTAAAAGTGGCCTTCTATGAGCCCTGACTTGAACCCTATCGAACATTTACAGAAAGAACTGAAACGTGCAGTCTAGAGAAGACCCCTTCAAACCTGACACAACTGGAGCAGTTTGCTCAGGAAGAGTGGGCCAAACTACCTGTTGTAGTCTCATCGAGAACTCCAGGAATCGCTTGTTTCAATGACTGACACTAAAGGTTATGCAGCAAAATATTAGGTGAAGGGTCTCGTCATTTTTGTAAATGGCATTTTCATTGGTTTTATTACTTGAAATATTATGTTGAATCAAAACTCTTCAAATAAATAAATATGGAATAAACAATGATGGGTGAGTTCTTTTTTCAGCATCTATATATTAATGTAAAAGGACTTTGGAAAAAGAAATTTGTAGAGCACAGAGAGAAATGGACTATCATGAAGGGCACCTAATCTATACGGTATGATACATGATGATGAGTTACTCTGCCAATAAATGCATACTTCCATTTTCCATGCATTTAAACACATGCATGACAAGTTAATAGTGAGAGTAAACTGTCCAGGAAGAAGTGATTACCTGGGCTGGGCTCAACATCAGTATGGCTTATTTCCTTGCTTTATCTTCCCCCATAAACAACATAAAATGGCTTAAACGGGCTGAGTAATGTATGGATTAATATATTGTAAAACGCAGTTTACAAGTCTCAGATATAATTTAATGGAGAATCTCTCACTTTCTAACATGCAAACTCAGTATATAATACTTTCTAGGGCCAGATCTGGTGAAACAAACTATATTTTTAATATTGCTTATACAAAAAGGTATAAATTGCATAATCTACTTTCTTCACGAAGACAGTCGATACTAAAAACCAACATTACAAAAGACACTTTTTCCTCTTGCCTGCAATTGTTTTTGAAAAACATCGCCTATAAAATATTTTTTAATTTTTGCATAATTTGTTTTTACAAAATATAAATGCACCACAGCCAACACAAAAAAGTATTCAGAAGTTATAAACCTGGGATTGCTTATTTAATGACTTGAAAACTAATGATAAAAATGCAGCTGTTTACTGCCTCCTGAAAGTAGAGAAAGAATAGGATAAATATGAGGAGAATGTAATGTAAATAAATGTGTGATTCACTATTAAAACACCATAAGCCAATAAGATTTATATTATATTTTAGGGCACTATGAAAATTTGGAATTCTGCAGGAAAGCAACAAATCTAACAAAAGACCCCATTGAGACCAGGGCTGCAGAAGGTGATGTCCTCTGTTAAACAGTAGTTGAACTATAAAACTCCCAAATAAATGGGGCAGTGAAAATGGTATCTTCTGTGGTCTTGCCAGTGACAGTAGGTTGTCACCATTTGGAGCCAGCTCTAAATCAAGTGCACAGCAGTTTTGTCTCTTCTCTCTGTTGGAGTTGGCTGATCTATTGATCCAAGCCACAAAAAGGTCTAGTAGGGTTAAATTAAAGAAAGAGGGTTTCGAGAAGTTTACAGCAAGTGAGTCAGGAGATTTCCAGTGAGAGACTCATAAAATTACCTCTGCTGGATAGAAGTCAAGGTAAGAGAAGAGATGTCCAAGAGAAGAAATATATGAGGCAGAAGGTGACAGTAAAAATATTAGATTGGTAATTGGAAACTTTCATCCTTAAAGCAGAAACTGGAGGGCAGCTCCAAAGCATATGGAGAAAAGGAACAATTAAAAGGTACATTTAAAAGACACAGATGTTTGATAATGGGTCCGCAGCTAAATGGCCGGTCAATTTTTAAATAAATAACTAAACAGCTGGTTCGAGCAAATTCTAAATTTATTTTATAATTTTTTTTAAACTCGCCATTTTAATTGGATTATTTATCAGAGACTGCACTGCACTTTGGACACAGTTTTATTTTTTGTGAAGGTTGTTTGATTGTTTTAATTGAAGCACCTTTATGCTGCACGTGTCCTCATTTGCTACGCTCATTCCTTGGTTATATTACAGAGGGTGGCAGATCCAGGAGTTTCCTGAAGGCATCAGAAGGGTGGAGACAACCTGCTCCATCACAAGATGGCAGACGGGTTCAGCAGCCAAATGCATAGCATAGTTTTTGAGGGGTGAGGTACAGGCGATATATAAATTTAAGTTGCGTATGCTGATAAATGGGGCTATTAGAGGATGCAGAGATACTGTTCCGCACGATGGGAGCAGAAGAAAGGAGGTCATGCTGCCAAACTGAAAATAATGATATGCAGACTTGCATCTAAAAATGATATTGGCTTAACGTTTAGAGATAACAAGCAGGAAAATTTATAAAGGGGGAGGAAAGGAAATGCAGAAAATATAGGGTTCGTGTTTGCTTAAGGAGAGATGTGAAGAGAGAAAAAGAAAGAAGAAGGAGGAACAGAAAAACTGGACCCGAGTGATTAGATCGTTCCTAATCCATTGTCATTGTTAATGTCCAATATGGAGAAGAGGAGGAGGAGCAGAAGAAGAAAAAGACAATGAAGGAAAAGAAGAAGAGGGGAAAAGTAGTGCTTGCTTAATCAAAAAGAAAAGTGTCTATGGTAATAAATGAAAACAACTAACACCACCTCATTTTATTATTTATGTAATGTCTTTCTGTTTTACAAGTACAGAGCTCTATTGGTATTGACATATTTCTTTTCTACCATAGCAATGGCAGGTAAAACAAATCTCTTAGGCTCAAACAGTGAGTTAAAGGCAAAGATTGAATCTTGTGATTTAAGGGCTGAAACCCTAGGCAATAGGCTACATTGCAGCTTCAAAATCTATGGTGGAATATGATGGATACAAAGAGCATATAAACAGGATGATGATGATGATGATAACATACAATTATATAAAACTGTGACATTTAAAAGGCATTTATAGCATCAAAGAGATAAATAAAAACTAGACATTGGGACTTAGCATTAAACCTTTCAGGACGGCTTATCATGACATTATGTAGCAGGGAAATACTTGTAATCTGTTACTGATAACAGACGGATGGATTTATTTATTTATTATTTTTTTACTTTCTATTATTTTTAGCCATATTGCCTCCAGGCAGCTTTTGAAAATGCAGAGAGTAAATAGATTAAGACATTTAACAGTTTCAGGTGAAGCACATAAATCATTGCTTACTTACATAATTCTTTTCTTTCTGGGACTCAGTTTATCAACCCACGATTCATCTACTGAACAGTGATCATCACTATTGATTCGCTGACAAAACAAAAATAAAAACAAATATCTGTGATTAATACTCTGTGTTAGATGCTAGTAAAACAAGCTCAGCAACCCAGACAAGCTGCATGTAAGCTGTTTTATTGCACATATAACCCACCATTCCTCTTACTTTACTGACCAAAACAAAATACATAAATTATATATGTGGTCTAAAAATAAAATAAAAATCAGACTGTATGAATATGAACAATTTAGGAGAAAAAGAAATCTGGATGGTGAAAACTTGGGTGCTCAGCAGGCCTCATCACCGAAGAACAATTAAACCTGACTATTCAAAAAAGAAAATTCTTGTGCCCACAGAAACAAACTATATAGACAAATGCTTGTGGGCACTTGACTATCACACCTATATGTGCTTGTTAGGCATCTCACTTCAAAACTATGGACATTAATATGGGGTCCCCTAAAACTCCACCCTTCCTCCCCACAAGTCTATAACTGCCTCCACTTTCTGGGAAGACTTTCCACAAGATTTTGGAGTGGGTCTGTTACATCCACCCATTCATCTTAAAAAAGCATTTGTGAGGTCAGGGACTAATGTTGGATGAGAAGGCCTGGTTCACAAACGGCATTGAAATTCACCTCTAAAGGTCCTCAGTAGGGTGGCAGTCATGGCACTGTGCCGACCACTCGAGTTCCTCTATGGTTTTTATGGACCAAATTTGTGCAGAGGAATACAGTCATGCTGGAACAGAACTGGGCCATTCCCCAAACTGCTGCCACAAAGTTGGAAGGGTGCAATTATCTATAATATCTTGAAGGTAGTGTTCTATTGGAATCTGTCAAATCCACATTCACCCATCAGACCACCAGATAGTGAAGTGTGATTCATCACTCCACAAAACATGTTTTCACTGCTCCACAGTAGGGAAGTGACAGATATAGCATCTGTCTATTATAAAAAAAAAAATCTTGGGAAATCTTAGGAGGGAGACAAGACGTGATCTTCTCGGAAGACAATCTGACGTCCCGCAAGAGACACTTTAACGTCAAGCGAGACAAGGCATTGAGACAAAAGGACAGCTGCCGTACAGGCTTTTAAATGATCGACACGCAGCACAACAAGCAGAAAACGCACCTCGGCAGCAACAGCACAAAGCCAGCAGCTGATCCGTCTGCATCTCCTCACCGAGCGTTCAGCTCCCCCCCTTCATAACGCGAATGGGAGAGAGGCGAAGTGGCAGGAGCGTAGCGTGCCTCCGGGGGTGGTTGAGACAATCTCGGAGAGGCACTTTGACGACACGCAAGACGTGATCATCTCAGAGAGACACTTTAACGACACGTGAGACTAGATATTACAACCTTAGGAAGCAAAACCCATGAGCTGGTGACTTTTGCACGTCATGCCCTACTTACAAACAATTTAAAACAAGTTCACGGACATCTAACCTAACAGTTGTTGGAATGCTTTTGGCAGGCACACTTCATGTGCTCTCAGCTCTTAAAACAACGACAAGCAACAAGCAAAACATGCAGCTGACCAGCAGCAGCAAGCCAGCAGATGATCCGACTGCATCTCCTTAGCGTGTGTTCAGCGTACCACAAGTTAGGCTAGTGTAGCTGCCTAAAACTGAGTGAGCAAACAGCGCCAAGGGATAAAACAGCCCACAATTAAATCTAACGACGTAGACTGCAAGACGTGGATCATCCTCACTCAAGTGGAGGTGATTTGGCTTTGAAAAGACTGATGTTGCTTAAAAGGCGGCAATCTGCAAGCTATATCGGAAATTGTTTCCCATTAAAGACAGCCCAACAACTAACTTGTTTCACCATCTGTGAAGTGGAAAGGATCTATTATAAATCTATTCAAGCTGATTATTTTTTATTTCTGTAAGAAGCATATGCCTATCGAGTGCATTTTATTTCGCAAGCCATCCTGGTTGGGGATCCTCAATTCCAAAGCACATTTTTTTCTTTCATTATTTAAAACAATCACACAGATCTCTGCACTTCCTCGCCCTGCTCCATCCGCTTCAATGGCTGCAGAAGTTGGAGCAGATGATGACACGAGAGAACAAAAAAGAAAAAGAAAAAAAAAAGTCTTTTATTTAAAAAAAAAACACAACACACACATAGAAATTCAGAGAAGGTGAGTCTCTGCACACAGCTATTGAAAAAGAGATAAAGAGCTACTTGATGATACCTCAGGCAGACAGTGACGTAACTCCACTTGAGTGGTGGAAAACACAAAAAATATCCCCAAATTGGGGAAACTTGCAAAATAGTAGCCCTTCTGAAAGGGGTTTCAGCACTGGAGGAAATGTTGTAACATTTAACTATGCTGCACTGAAGCTAAATGCTGTTAGCAGACTCAAGCTGAAAAGACTTTTTAGCTTCCTCAGTAGAATTTTACAACTGTTATTTTTTCCTGATATCTTCGTGCAATATTAGACAGAACTTGAAGTTAGTAATTTGTTTAAAAATGTCATAGGCTTGGGAGTTTTTGTATATTTGTGGAATATATATGACAGAACTTGTTTACAAATGCTACAGTTTTTTTTCAGGTGCAGTATTTGACAGACCTTTCGATTTTTGCACTCTACTACAGTATGTTAGATTTTTGTTCTTGCTTGTATGCTGCACAATTCACCAGCAGTTTATATTTATCCAGACTGTAATATTCATGCCCTGTATTTCAATTAGCATTTTATTCCATTTCGATTCATATCTTGTTTACAATAAGGGTAAGTGTATGTTGAAAATTTTCTTATTTAAAATCTATTTGTTGCTCTTAGTGCAATTTTTTATGTAAATCCCATAGGCCACTTTGGGTTTACTCATACTTGCACTGTTTGATCGCAGTAATACTCTGACTGGTGATTTTAATGATTTTGTGTTATTTTACTTTAGTTTTAAATAAATAAACAAGACCTGTTTTCCATAACTGTTGTTTCCCTTAATGTCATTTGTAAGCTACAAATAATATCATATTATCAAGACCATGCTAGACAACTTTACAAATACGTTTTTAAAGGATGCAAAATATCGTCCAATTATAGTTATCGTCAAAGTCCCAAAAAAGTACAGAGATATTATTTTATGCCAATATCACACACCCCTAATTCACAGTCCAATTGTGGTGTACTTTACATCACTCTAGCTAACGCTTATCATTGCATGTACTGATTTTAGGTCCATATGTAACATGACCATGGACACCCATTTCACAGAGCTCCCAAAACAAACTTCTTGTGCTGACGTTAATTCAAGCAGCAGTTTGGAAACCTATTGTGAATGATACAACAGAGGACAGGTGATTTTCACAAGCTATATTCATAACCACTCGGTAGCCCCATTCTGTAAGTCTGCCCATATAGTGAAGCTCGGAATTAATGAAAAAAATTACTATTCATGGTAGCACAAATTATACTTTTTAAACCAGTAAAGAAAAAAAAGTTATTGCAGTATGAAATTAATTTATACTTACAACATCCAATAATAAAGGTACAGTTTCTGAAGATCTCATGGGACTCTTAACATCGCTTTTTACAGCAAAAAAAATCAAAGCACTGAAAAGAAAGGAAAAACAAATCTATGACTCAAGAACTATTTATTAATGTGATTATATAAACCATCTTTTTATTTTGAGGCACAGTGATTACTGCTGCTGCCTCAAAGATCCACTGACTTGTGTTTGAATGAAACACCTACTCATCTCCTTGCAGCCTATATGCTCTCATATATATATATATATATA
>JANRMT010062823.1:7613702-7664001 GCA_026402145.1 Polypterus bichir lapradei
CATTCAGTTGACACTCTGAACAACCACCAGAGGGCGAACTGGAGGTGAATGCCAGCATTCTTTATATTTGAGCACCACCACCGCGCCCATGTTGCTTTTGAAATTAAATAGAGTTCTACACGTGCAAGTGTGTCTGTCTGTCCAGCCCGGAAGTGAGACGTAGAGCCGGTGTGAGGGTTCCAGCTCCGAGGATACGCAAGCGAGTCAAGCACACTGGCTAAAGGAAATCTCCTAAGGCCGGGTTTATACTTTACGTGACATGACGCATGCTGCAGCGGAAGCTTCTGCTACGCAAGCGTTATACTGTTTATACTTGCGCGCGTACTTTATGTAAATCTGGAGGAATCCACCAGGTGGCAGTTCGAGATATCATCACGGTGAGAACAGGTTCGGCTTCGCTGTGTTGTGAATTGCCTGGAACACCCATTAAATTCCGATGACACCTTACCGCAATATCTCTGAAAAGGATGTTTAATGATTAAATCCATTTGTCCAGAGATTTGTCCATTTCAGAAAACATTGGGCACGAGGCAGAAACAATCCCTGGGTGAGGCATCAGCTCATCGCAAGGTGAATACAAGCATTCACATACACAGGAGTCATTTTAGTGTCACAAAATCTGCATATCTTTGGAAGGAAACCGGAGCACACTGAGGAAACCCAGCAGGAAAACATATAAACTCCAGGCAGGGAATATCAGTGACATGACTCCCTGCAAGACAGCAGCGCTAACGCTCCGCCACCATGTCCCCCCATGTGTGTAATTATTAACAGTATTCATTATTTAAATGAAATTACCGATTTATCTGTAAAATGTAACATACATACTTTAATGCATTTCATCATGAAAGTGATATCAAGTATAAATCTAAGGATTCTAAATGTGCAGAGAGTTGGAATATCATACATTTAATGTGCTCAGTGTGGCCATCTATTGCTGTTTGCCGCTCCTGTCAGTACTAGAGGAAGCCCTAGAAAAAAAGACGGCACAGAAGGCGGTATGTGAGACTTATAAAATGCAACGTGTCATTACGATCGGGAATATGCAACGCTTGAATATAAAACCACCACGAATGCATCTGTATGTCAGCATTTTGCTTCACCACATCAAACCATTCATCAAACATCGAAGTGCGCACATTGATCTTGTAGGATCCGCAAAGCGGCTTTCTGTCACATGTAGATAGTAACCAGAGACTCTGACGTCACATTCCAACCTTGTTGCTTTTCAAATTAAATATAGTTGGCAGGTTGCAAGCATCAACAGGATGATAACATGCATACAAGACCGCAAGACAAGGACATTAGTGAGTCTTTATTGTTTGTTAATTAAAAAAAACAACTATAAAAATAAATTATGTTGTTCTCAAACAATTAAAAAAAAAAATACTTTTTTTCTTTTCCGGACGGCATGGTGGCACAGTGGTTGTGCTGCTGCCTCGCAGTAAGGAGACCTGGGATCGCTTCCTGGGTCCTCCCTGCATGGAGTTTGCATGTTCTCCCCGTGTCTGCGTGGGCTTCCTCCCATAGTCCAAAGACATGCAGGTTAGGTGCATTGGCAATCCTAAATTGTCCCTAATGTGTGGGTGTGTGTGTGTTCCCTGTGGTGGGCTGGCGCCCTATCTGGGATTTCTTCCTGCCTTGAGCCCTGTGTTGGCTGGGATTGGCTCCAACAGACCCCCGTGACCCTGTGTTAGGATATAGCGGGTCGGATACTGACTGACTTTCTTTTCCTCCTGGGCAACGCTGGGTATTTCAGCTAGTCTTTTATATTTTTCTCCTTTTCTGCAACACTGCATGTGATTAAGTGTCAGTTATAGTGTGACAAACATAATTTCTTAAGGTCTATAATTTGTTTTCATTAAATTCACATTTCAATTTAGGTTCAAAGCAACAAGATCTTTAACTAGAATATTCCCCAACACTCACCTTGAACTTGCCCAGCCCATCAGCAAGTTAAAAGAGCCCCAAATCAACACTCCAAGTCCCAAACCAATTGTTTTTAGTATTGGCACCACCGTGATATTACCTGTAAGGAGAAAGAAAAGCAAAACTGGACACTGAGGGAAAGAAAGCAAAAAAAAAAAAAAAACCCGACCTCACTCACCATTCACTCACTCCAAACTAAGCTGAGCTCAACTACTCAACTCTAAAAAGAAATGTTCATAACTACTGTTCTATACCAACCTTCCATCAAAAATGTGTGTTACAGCCAGGACATTTTTTGTTGCTTCAAAGTTCAGAAAACATAATGACCATTTTTTTTGTATCTGTCACTCACCCTGTTCTGTGTACAGCGATAGCGCAGAAAAGTTGTAAATTTTATCTCACGTTTAAATGGAGAACAGAGATGATAAATTGCCAAAACAATGGGCATGAATGGGAACTTGGATTGAAAAAAGCAAACATCAAAACTGCATGAAATAAATCTAAAACTACTTGCATAATCCACGTGGCATTTATCCAGTCATGTGTCCAAAATATTCCAAAACTGTTTGGCTAAAGTATCCTCTTTAATAAAACCCCTGTGTGCGTCCAGGTGTCCATGTGTGTGTCTTTTGGTGAAGTACGCATGCGCGAGGCTCGGTGCGACACGCACGACCGGCATCGTGGACGCACACACACTGGAAGCTGAGCACACAGTGAATGGCGAAGCCACAGCCGCGCATGATAAGCAAATAAAGGACATCATTGCTGGGGAGACCGTGGACGCACACACACTGGAAGCTGGGCACACAGTGAATGGCGTTGCCGCGCATGATAAGCAAATAAAGGACAGCATTGCTGGGGAGTGTGTTGATTGGGTAGTCACGGCCGCCCACATAAAATCCATTGCTGGGGAGACGCCACACATACTGCCCCGTGCATGTTTACTAACTAACTAACAACATGCCACCCAAAAAAAAAAAGGACACGTCAAGTAGGACAAAAGACACACACACTCAAATCGTATATAAGCAACATCTCCTGGAAGAACGGTCAACTCAGCAAGTAAACATCAACAAAAGAGAGGCTGAAAGACAAAGAAAAATACGAGCAAATAGATCGATTGTAAAAAAGAAAATGAGCGTCAGAATATTCCCCGTATTGATTTGGCCCCATCCTCTACTAATCTACCCTTTACCTTGAGAAGGCGACAATTTCCAGTTACATTAGCCTTTGCCATAATAATTAATAAAGCTCAAGGGCAAACCTTAGAAAAAGTTGGCATTTACTTGCCAGAACCAGTATTCAGCCACGGTCAGTTATATGTTGCATTATCAAGAGTTAGAAGTTTTACAGATGTTGTTGTCAACGTTGTAAATTATCCTGAACAAGAGTGTTTACAAAAAATGTTGTCTATAATGAAATTTTATTGAAAAATTTCCTGAGGTAAAAAAATAAAAACATTTTCCTAAATATCTTCTTCAGATATTATGTATTACAGACTGTTATAAAGTTTTACACTAAGGTAATATTAATTATACTTACTGTATTGTCATATACTTTTCTATTTTTAATATTATTTTACTTTTACTTTTACTTTAGGCTTCTTGCAAAAATATTTTTAACAAAAAAATTAAGACAACAAACAGAATGAGGTCAAGGTCCCTTGCCATTTAATATAGACTGTTCCTAATGATGTTTATGCAATACTGTTCTAGCGCCCGTTATTGTAATGGGCTTAATGTCTAGTAGTCATATAAAGCATGTCCTGAAATTCCTGTCATGCAAAATAGTGAAGCAAACACAAGGGAGAAGCCAGGGTTCCTCCCCAGTCTTAGGTTTATACTTCTTTTTTCTGTCTTTTTTTATTATTGTTAATTTGTTAAGGTCATTTCTGTTCTCTCAATTGATTATTTAGCAAATATGGTTCATTATTTTTGATATTAATTAATTGTCATTTATTTATAGTTTATTTGTGAGCGACTGTGTTCTACTCTGTAACTCCTCTCTGGTCTTTAAAAGCAGGGTGTGTAAATTAATCCCTTGTGGTTCATTGAATGCACCATGGAGGAGTGCTGCAAGAACATTATGATTTCACTACTTATTTTCAGGGTTTCTGATCTTTTCCTTCAGTTTATTGGATAAAATACTACGATTTACAATTCTAGTTATTTCTGACCGTTGGCTCTAGAATTGGCTTTGGCCAAACTCCTTTTTGACTTCTAGTTTGGACCTTCACTTTGTTTTTTTGACTTCTTTCTTTCTCCTATCCCTCGCTCTATGTTTTTTGTTGACTGCTTGTTTCAATGATTACAAATGTGAGGCAAACTTTTGCTAACCTTTGAATCTCCAATTGTATGTGTCTTCTATACCATGCCCTGTAATGTTAATATGACGTGAAATGCCTTGGTAGCCATTGAATGAGCTATTATGGACTGGGCTCCTGAACAGCAAAAGAGTCCAACTGACAACTATCACATTTTAGCATAGTCTTGTTTTTATTGACAACTAGGGGGCTTTGCCCCCTGCTCGCCAACCCCCATGTTTGGTTTTCCGGATACACACTTTTAAGATTTTTTTTTTTCTTTGAATTGTTATTATTTCATTAGTTTCACTTTTAATTCAGAACTTCTGTAAAAACAATATTTGGAATCTTACGAGTCCCATGAGGTCAGTGAGACATGTGTTTAATGACTTTGTAATATAATTCAGGATAGGTTTCTCTGTTTGGAATTTCAGCACAGACAAAATGGGCTATATAATCAGCAGTTAATAATTTTTTTTTGCAAAGTAACCAATAAATGCATGTAAGGTAAACCACGTTTTTGAAATTCTCTGACTTAAACTTCAAAGCATTACAATATTTACATACTTCTGACATATCACCTACTGTATGTCCATATATTCAATCTTTATTCGCCTTTTCATTATTTCTCCGTGTAATAATTTCTCTTTTTTTGCACTAATGCGATGTTTACTTTTTTTGTTTTGACACTGTCATTTTTTTTCTGCTTTCATATTCTGTATCTTGCTCTGCATGTGTTTCGTACCTACTTTTTTTTTTTTTTTTGAGTCTTTTGAATTCCAGTTTTCATTATCTTTAACCTGCTCTGCATGTGTTTGGCCCCCTTGTTTTTAAACCTCTTTATGACGTTTTACTCTGTTTTCTACTCTGTCTTTTATTTCTGACCTCGCTTTGTCCTGCTTTTTTTTCCCCAATGACACCTGGACCGTGGTGATTATTTTCCCTTTTTCGAGTAATAATTTCCGTTTGTTTGTGCTCCTGCAATCTTTACTTTGTTTTTTTTAAACTTTCAAATTTTCCTACTTTCATATTCTTTAACTTTCTCCACATGTGTATCACGCCATTTTTGTTTTTGAGCCTTTCAAATTCCATTGCTTTCATAATCTCTAACCTGCTCTGCATGAGTATAGCGCTAGCGTTTGTGAATGTCTTTATGAAGTTCTACTTTGTCTTTTACTCTCTGTCTTTTAATTCTGAGCCCGATTGGACGTGCTTTTTTCAATTCCACTTGTTCCGGGCTGATAATACTTTCCTTATTTTCTGAATTTGCACACAGATTATTCTTTTTCTTTTTTGCTCTTTTTTCTCTCCAATGCTTTTAAGTCTCTTTTCTCCACGCTGCTTTCTTCTTTGCTTAGTCATCGATGTTTCATTTATAAAGTATTTTTCTTATATGCTTTATATGTGCTGACAGCCCTGGATCTGTGTGTGCTACATGCCTTTACACGACTGAGTGTTCTGCTGCCCGGGGTCTTATTTAATATTGGTTGTTAAGTAGGGCGTGTCTTCCAAGAATCTCATGTTCTACGTCATCGCGAGACAGTCCTGGGTCAATCTCTTGGCACAAAGTCTCATGTTTAAGGTCCCCGCGCGACGCTCTGTGGCCAATCTCTTTCGTCTCATGGGTTTTTTAAGTGTTTAACGTGAAGATCAAGTCTTGTCTCCCGTCTTTCTCTCCCAGGATTTTTTTTTTTATAATAGATAGAAGCTTGATAATGTATTCTGGATGTGTGCGGTCTGTGCTTTTAAAATGCTGCATCGTTTCCATCATTGCCTCAGCATTACTGAAAGAATAAGTTGTACATCTTGGAAGAGTTTAAATGCAAAGAACGTTGTTTACATTGGAGTGTTCTTTGAAAGCTTACATTTCTGTACTTGTGTATTCTATTAAAGAAGGACTCTTCAATAGACTGTGGCATGGCGCATTATAAATCAGAGGAATATGGCAAAAATCATGAATTGTATAACCTCATCTTATGTGAACTCAACTTTTAGAGAAATATAACAAAAGAAGGAAAAAAAGTTAAAGTAAAATGATAATGAAATACTTAACATCAAGAACAAAGCAACCAATGTACTTTACGGTTACTGTTAGTGTTGATTTCCTCCAAAAATGCTCTTTTACAGTTGTAAATGTTAATTCATCATTACAAACCATAAGTGTGTGAAACAAAATTATATAATTTATATCATACCTGTGGCCCATATGAAACCACCAAGCATTGCAAGTGGCCAAAACCTGGGACATTGAAGTATTATATTCACTATTAAGGAGACCATCCAAATGGCAGCACAGAGGATCCACTGGAAGAACATTCCTGAAATGGCAGAAATACAGTACAGTCAACAAATGGTTAATATTGTTACACTATATACGTAATAAATAAATATACTTGTCTGCTGCAAAAAGTGTCCTCAGAATAGCTGTCCAAGTACAATAATGTAATTGAGCTTTACCCCAATATGACATCCATCCACCTCCTTAATTAACACACTTAATCCAATCCCTGCTACTCAGGAGGCTGAAGGCTATGTCAACAGCAATATTTACAAGACTATCCCTATAACCTGTATCACTGGAACTTACAACAGATCAATCGAGTAAGACAGTGCCATTATATGTATCTCTTGGAGTAAGACAAGCAATAAATCAAGAGGTTTGTGTCTCACTCTCACACCACAATGTGAGAGAGAGAGAGAGAGAGAGAGAACACTAGGCACATAAATGCCTTGTTCATGCACACAAGCAAGATGGAACTAAAGTACACAGAGGAGTCTGTCTCTCTACCTCTCCTCTCCTTGAGGAGGAGACTGAATGAGTATACAGTGCCTAGTGTCTCACTCCTTCTCTTGCAACCCTAGTGCACTCATACTCAGCGGTGAGTAGAAGTCCACTAGGGAACACATTTACCATGTTGTCATGCACGGCACCATGAGTAAATCACAGCAAGACTTTGTGGGATACTTCTTGCAATACTGTGGATGACAGTGAGCAAGAGTCCACCTAATGGGCATTTACCCGTTTCTTGCACTGCTATCTGAAAGCACAAGAGTACATTAGACGGTCATGCTACAACGACTGAGACAAAACAACATGATGACAGCACAACATAAGAAAAAAGCATGTTATCATTGTCTCACACGTGCACATGGGCTTGACTAAATTTGGTATTGCAGACCAGGGGTTGACAGAGTGCACTAACACCTTTTCTCCTTCTTCTGCAGATCCTCAGAAGGGAAGCCTGCATAACTGTAATACCAGTCCTCAAACATACTCCACTTCCGGTTCTGATTCCCACCCTGCTTCTAACCTCAATTCCGCCTACAGCCCCTTGGACAACACACCTCTTCCTCCTCCCCAAATATAAAGCCAACAACTTTTCTTTGTTACGTTAGTCCATTTGGAACTTAGTCTCAAGTGACTACTCAGTCATACTGTATATTAATTTGCTTTGTGCATACTATTGAGAATATACGGGAACCTCAAATCTTTTTTGTCTCTGTCTTGCTCTTTTCTCACACTGTATACAATTAAGTTATTTGCTCTATTTTTCTTCCATTTTATTTTTACTGTATATATTATTCTGCCAATTTTCGGTAAGTTGAATTCACATAAGCTTAGGTAGTGCAAGTTCTACTGTATTTTGTACATACATACTCCTCACATCTGCATTGATACATTAGAACAGAGTTTCTTAAATTATGGGTCGCACCCCAAAATGGGTTGCAGGTTGTCATTGTATTAAATGGGAATGGATCACAAAAACGTTTGTGAAGTGTGCCATGGCGGGCCGCACTGGGGCGAGTTACTAATAGACATAACACCACCATGGCAACCGGCAGCAATTCTCAAAGGGGGTATTGGTGATTGGAGGCACCAAATCTGACAGTCATCATCGAATTAATCCCAAAGACACCAAGAAGGGCAAAATGGGGTCATGAGAAAAAAATAAACTCTGCATTAGATACATAGTGTTTGTTATTGCTGCTAAACAAAAAGAACACTAGCCATATCACATACACTCCATTCCATTTTCAATATTCATAGAGCTGATCATTGGCAAAATAACCTACAGCTTTAACCCCAAATGTGGGTTCAAAATATATCCCAGTCAAATTTTTTACTTTTCTTACCATCGCCAGTATCAAACTTCTTTACTGGTACAAAATTGCTTCCAAAAAAGATGACAGATATTGCACTTGAAACGTAGCCATAAAGCAGTGCCGAGCTATTTGTGACATTGTGGCTGCTTGTTCTCATGTGGATATAGTCATCCGTCATTTCATCGTGGTTACTTCCTTCGACTAAAGGAAAAGAAAAAAAAGCAATCAGGATTCCTTGATTTAAAAAAAAAAAATGAGAGAAAAAGTTAAATATCTTGACTCACCTGTATAATATACTATTTTATAAATCAATCAAAATACAGGGTGATTCAAAAAGATTAATCCGATTCCAAAGTGCCATTTTTATATAACTGTGAGGTGCCTAGGAACCAATCACATACCCACTGAAACAGGGGGTCATAAAGTTTGTAATTGTCACTGAAATAAGGCTCCCTTCAGTCTATAAGGAGACGGCGACCCCTGAGAAGAAAGCGTTTTTGTGTTCTCCACTACTAAAAGAGTGAATTCGTCATAACTGTGCAATGTGATTTTTGTAGGCTATATGGCTGTGAACCTCCAACAGCTCAGAGCATTCATCATTGGTACCAACAGTTCAAAGAATGTAAAGGGAAGAGCACTGGGCAACCTTGTGTTTCTGATAAGGATGTTCAACAAATCCGTGCGAGTTTCCAGTGCAGACCAGGCAATTCTACTAGACGTGCCAGCCGAGAACTATTACTCCCTCACACGACTGTTTGGAGTGTCTTGAGGCAACGGTTGGTGATGAAACCATACAGATTGTAATTTTACTTTGCATAGCAACATTCACAAAATATAAAATGCACAGGTACTTTACTCTATATAGCACAACAATTAAAGGACCAGTGAAATTTCCAGGGAATGAATGATCGCCTCCTTAATTAGAGAAAATTGATGCTGGTTGGAAAATTACAGCTCTTGAGCATGAAAAAGGTGTTACATACCTTATATACTTGTGTATAAGTTGGGGTCTTCAAACCCAAAAAATCGATCATAAAATCAGACCCCGACTTATACGCCCATTCAATAATACGACACTTACATTTTTTTTTTAACATATCCTTGCTTCCTCCAATCTCGCCCCAGTTTCTCAGACATTGAATTTTGTTGTAGCAGCGCAGTTACCAATTTCTTTTGCCAATTCAATGACTTTTAATTTAAAACCAGCTTCATATTTTCTTTGATCGTAGATAAGGGATGCTCTTATGATAAAGGTTTTTGAGGGTGTGAGATACAAAAAACACAAAACAGTGCAAACGTCACTTTGGAATAGTTCGGGTATTACCATGTGGTCAAGTAGGCACAATACATAGAAATAAAAAGGCAGTGTTCTCCGTGGTTACTCTCGCAGGTAGGTGGGTGTTAGCATATCATAATTTTTTGGACCATTACCGTCAGTTTTCCGCATTCGACTTATACGACCGACATTACAAATTATCAGAAATTATAGAATAAAATCAAGCCCAGACTTTTGCGCAGGAGAACTTAAACATGAATGTATACGGTAAATAAAATGTATTACGATTCTTGCGTACTGTACGACAGAACACGACGATTTCATTGCCATCTAAACTTTGTAAGTACTCAAAAGTACACTTAGTTATGCTTAATAGTTGCGCATTTAAGAACTGAAACCAATACGAGAAATGTTGACTATACAAGCAAACTACCTAATTACTATTAATACAACATAACTGACGTACTAACCCTGTAGAACAAATACTCTTGGACAGATGGGAAATCTGAGCTGCCGAGTCGGAAATTCTATGTAAATGCTTTACCAACTTGGCGCTACAAGTCAGATAATTTGAAAAAAACAAAGCAAACTGAATTGCCGAGTTGTGATGCGACACTGACAAACAAACAGGGGCACCATGAAGAAAAAGTGTTTTGTCATTTCTACATGCTGCGAACCAAAACAACCCTTAACGTCTGCAATGTGCACTTTAATCACATCTAGATTCTTTGATTTATAATTTTAAACTATGGAGCAGAGGGATATATCAAGGAAAAATTAGTCTTTGTCCCAAACATTATGGAGGGCACTATATAACCTTGTGTACTAGAAATACCATTTTTTGGTCAAATTACATTTGGAGTGAAGCAGGACACATTTAATACGTTTATTTTACTCTTTTATTTCCACAAAAATGAATATTGTCTTTAATTGTTTGTGTGGCAGAGATCTTGCACTTATAAAAATCTAACATATAAAATCATGTGAATGCACCGAAGGTGAAACATCACAACTCTTTACTTTTAACTCAACAAAAATCAGAAGCTGCTGCTGGTGGTGGTTTGACTTTTATTTCTTTATACTGTGGGTTACACATTAACAATGCCTATTAATGTGTATATATTAATAAACGTACGGCTAAATGGCTTAACATGAACTTTTTTCTGTAACTTTATACAGTATATGCCTCTACAAAATTTGCCATAACTAAAAATGTGATTTAATTTGTATTCAAAATTAAATTATGACAACTATTTACTTGACTGGCAAAAAAAAAAAAAAAAAACAAATAATGCTAATTTTTATTTATATAACACCTTTCCCATGCTCAAGGCACTTAATTAGAAACTGTAATAATAATAATTAATAATAATTCTTTGCATTTATATTGCGCTTTTCTCACTACTCAAAGCGCTCAGCAATTGCAGGTTAAGGGCCCTGCTCAAGAGCCCAACAGAGCAGAGTCCCTTTTGGCATTTACGGGATTCGAACCGGCAACCTTCTGACTGCCAGTGCAGATCCCTAGTCTCAGAGCCACCACTACGCCTGTAACACAAAATGAATTTCTAATATTTTATTACAAAATTTCTTGAACATATTTATAGTACTAGGGTGTTGTACCTTGTTAGCCATTGTGAATGTAGTGAGAAGTCAAAAAAAAATGACACCTTCTATTGGCTAACTAAAAAGCTTTTGAGGCAACTCAGGCCCCTTCTTCAGGCAAGATGTAATATTTAGATAATTCAATACATTTGCTATGCTCATCATTTTGTTGCATAATCTCTGTCAAATTCAATAGCCTTGTGTCAGCATGAAACAACAGTAAGTGTTCCTTTCTTGTACCGTTCTTAATCTTCCACTTCCATATATTTCTTCAACAACCTTGGCAGTTACAAACTTCTCGCCACTGATTTGATTTTTCAGGGCTCAAGAGAGGCCAAGAGCTGGGCTGCAAGATGGATGGAGAAGAACAACCCATTCAAATTGTGTGATTGACTCCTGCGTTTTCAAACCTGCGTATGCTTGTGCATGGTCATGCCGACCTATTGCTTGACATTTGCTGTGAAGGGGTTCGACTACTAATAGGACGGTCCATGTCATATGCTATTCCTATAATCTGGAAGAAGCCAAAA
Source organism: Polypterus bichir lapradei (assembly GCA_026402145.1). Lineage (NCBI taxonomy): Eukaryota > Metazoa > Chordata > Cladistia > Polypteriformes > Polypteridae > Polypterus > Polypterus bichir. The sequence continues at coordinate 7,625,446 of JANRMT010062823.1, forward strand.
GACCATCCATCAGATGGTTATTTATGCCTAAAGGCCATGTCAGATTAGATGACTTTCCCAGCGATTTTCAGTCGTAGTCTTCATTTACATAATCTTAGCAAGTTGGAGGCAGTTAGTAGCATGTTCTTGTGAAGGCCAGTCACATAATCTGACAAATCCAGTGATTTACTTCAACGGTACCTGACTCGCACTCATCTTTAGTTGTAGTGACAGGCTCTGTGTGCAGGCGAGAACAGACAACCAATGAATCCGTAAGTACAAGAAGTGTGGATGTTTTGTACCTCACAAAAAGAACAGAGATTCATCTGGTCTGATTCCTTAATTTTTTTTTTTTTTTTTTTGGTACCACAACAAAATGGAAAAAAGATTTTAAAAGGTCAAGACTGAAGCACTTGCTAACTTATCATACAGCACTGTCTATGTCAGGCAGAAGGTTATTGGCTGTCAGAAAAAGGAGCTGGAAAACCATCAAGAAGTTGTTTAACTTGACATGCCCCGCAATTCTCAGTCACCTAAACTGTCATGGTTTACAGGCAGAGTGGTAGCTCAGAGGCTAAGGATCAGTGCTGGTATCTAGAAGGTTGTCAGTTCAAATCCCATTACTGCCCTTAAGATGAAAATTAAATCAATGGCTGACCCTGTACCCTGACCCCCAAAGCAATAATACTATTTCCCCTCAGAGATTAATACAGAATACCATATTTCAGTTGAATTACAGCCGTACCGCCACACTCATGCCAACTGCATGGAGCTTGCATGTTCTCCCTGTGTCTGTGTGGGCCTTCTCCTCCAGTCAAAAGATCTACAGGTTAGGTGAATTAGTGAGGCTAAATTGGCCACGGGGTGTGTGTGTGTGTGTGTGTGTCCCCGGCTGCAGCATCCAGGGGGCGCCAAATTGATGTGATTTTAAAATTCTGCTTATCGTTTATGAAGCCTTAAATAATCTCGCTCCATCTTATATATCGGAATGTCTGACACCTTATATTCCAAATCGTAACCTTACATCCTCAAATGAGTGTCTGCTTAGAATCCCAAGAGCAAAACTTAAAAGAAGTGGTGAGGCGGCCTTCTGCTGTTATGCACCTAAAATCTGGAATAGCCTGCCAATAGGAATTCGCCAGGCTAATACAGTGGAGCACTTTAAAACAACTGCTGAAAACACATTACCTTAACATGGCTTTCCCATAACTTCACTTTAATTTAATCCTGATAACTCTGTATGTTCAATTCATTACATTAACTATTCATGGTGGCTCTAAATTCCATACTAACCCCTACTCTCTCTTCTGTATCTTTTTCCAGTTTCTTTGTGGAGGTGGCCTGCGCCACCTCCACCTACTCAAAGCATCATGATGCTCCAACATTGATGGACTAAAAGCTAGAAGTCTACATGACCATCATCATCAAGTCCTTCCGTGAGAAACCAAAATCCAAAGAGGACTGTTTCATTTATGTTAGGTAGAATGCTCAGAGGGGACTGGGCGGTCTCATGGTCTGGAATCCCTACAGATTTTATTTTTTTCTCCAGCCGTCTGGAGTTTTTTTTGTTTTTTTTTTGTTTTTTCTGTCCTCCCTGGCCATCGGACCTTACTCTTATTCTATGTTAATCAATGTTGACTTATTTTATTTTCTTACTGTGTCTTTTTTTTCTATTATTCATTATGTAAAGCACTTTGAGCTACACATTTTGTATGAAAATGTGCTATATAAATAAATGTTGTTGTTACAAAATTTTACAATGAAATGTTTTCCATTCTTAAATGCACTAAAAAGGAAATAAAAAACATTTGCATACTCAGTCCATCACTCCATCAGTATGAGGATATCTTTTTCCTTTGTTTTTTGTCTCTTTCTGATTTCGAAGCACGTATTAGTTCTATATACCCAACAGACAATAATTTATCCCCTCCACTACTCTAACATGCTTGACTCCCACCCACAAACATTTTTGACGTTATTAAACAGGTCGCGCGACTGACATGAGGCATTAGTGTATCATTGTCTAAGTTGTTGCAAATATATATTTTCAAACTACCATTGTTGTCTTAATTATTTTAGTTCGTTCTATCTTTATGAATTTAGCGAAACCTTGAAAATATACGCAAAAAAGTGCTTTAAAACTATTTAAAATAAAAAAATGACATTTTTTTCTTAAAATACTATTATTTTAAATACATTTTTTATTTTATTTCCCTTCCCCATTGCATTTTGGCAAACAAGAGGGGGCGCGAAATCTTCAGTTATCCCCGGGCGCTGAAAACCCCAGCTACGCCTCTGGTGTTCACTCTGCAGTTGTTCCTGCCTTCAGCCCAATGCCTGCTCGGGTAGGCTCCAGCACCTCTGCGATCACTCTTCGATTGAGTGTGCTTAGAAAATGGTACAGCATTTAAATGATGAACTCAAATGACAACCTGGCTTGGACTGAAACGCGCCACCTATGACTTTAAAGCGTCTTTGCTAAGCACAACCCCAGCGTGCAAAATGTAAACGTTTCACTGTTATTATTATTACTACTTTTTTGTAATCAGAATATTTGCTCGATACCGACTTATGCGAACTCTGAAAGTGGGCATCGTACAGTCAGAAACACTGAAAATACTACTAAAATAAAAGGTACCTGCTCTCTCCTCCGTACCGGACAGGCAGTTCGTAACCGCACACAAAGCAAGCAGAGTCACGAACAGCGTCACTTGGCATCGCACGGCTTTCACCGAATGTACAAACATCCTTTCGACGTTTTCACAATGAAGATATCAGAGCCAATATAATTTACTCGATTTCTCAATCCCTCTCCCGCAGATAAATTGATCGGAAGCACGGAGCTGGAACAGAGGATTTCCTTAAAATTCAATCAGCTGACTTTCACACGATCACGTGACAGTGTACAGCGCGATACACCGCTGCACTTTGTGCGACTCCCTTTGAAAGAGCGTCACTCTTCCGCGATATTCGTTTGCTGCACAGTCATTTAAACCCTGTACTTTTGTTGGGTGTCAGCGTCTTCTTACTGTAATGCGTTACGCTATCAGTTTCTTCCGCTTAAATGGTCTTTGGAGAACTTATTTCAGTAAATCGATGCGTGCTTCAGTTACATCGTGCCTGCGCGTTTATGTTGAAATAACGGTAGATGTGGCGAGGGGTACTCGTCTGACCCCAAATCTTCCAGAGCAGCGGATCTCAACTTCACTCCTGGGTGGGCATCTATGGTGGTAGATTTTTGTTCCAAACAGTTTCGCAGTCAGTTGTTGTTACCTTTAGTTGAGCTCATTGTTTAATTAGCTGACCCGTTTTTTGTTTTTTGTTTTTTTTTTCATTTAGAAAAGTGCAATGGTATCAGATTTACACTTATTGGAAATGAAGACATGTTTATATGTTTTCTGTATCTTTAAATGCTTGCTTTCTTTTAGTTTACATTTGCTGTGGAGTTGCTGTGAAGGACAACCATCTCTGCAGCAATCCACCAATCAGGCCTGTATGGCAGAGTGGCCAGAAGGAAGCCACTCCTTAGTAAAAGGCACATAGCAGCCCGCCTGGAGTTTGCCAAAAGACATCTGAAGGACTCTCAGACCATGAGAAACAAAATTCTCTAGTCTGATGAGACAAAGATTGAACTCTTTGGTGTGAATGCCAGGCGTCACATTTGGAGGTCTTGTCTGTTGCGAGAGATGGACGTCTGAAGCATAGCTCCGCTAGCAGCGGTGTTATTTTTCATATTATTGCTTATTATCCTGAGATATCCTGTATTTATCCGACCTGAGGTGCACTACTACAGTATACGAGGTGTGGCAGAAAAGTAATGAGACTGATTTTTTATTTACCAAAGTTTTTATTTTTTTCAAACATCAATGTTATCCCCTTCAAAGTAGTTCCCTTGGGCAGCTACACACCGATGGAGACGTTGTTCCCACTGTTGGTAGCAGCTCTGGAAGTCTTCAACCGGTATGGTCTTCAGCATGTCCGTTACACTCTTTTGGATGTTTTCTAAAGTCCCGAAATGACGTCCTTTGAGGACATTTTTCAGTTTTGGAAAAAGGAAAAAGTCACACAGACTGAGGTCAGGTGAATAAGGGGGCTGGGGAACCACAGGAATGCGTTTTTTCGATTGTCCTTCTGCTCAATTGTGAGGTCTTTCGGCACCATTTTGGCACAGACCTTTCGCATGTGCAAATGTTCAGTCAAAATTTGATAAACGGTAAATCTGTTCAAATTTAATTGTTCACTCAACATTCTTAATGTTAAACAATGGTCTGTTCTCACAAGAGTGTTCACATGTTCGATGTTTTCATTGGTTTTCGAAGTTGAAGGCTTCCCTGAAAAACTTGAGCTCGGGATAAAGATGTTCCCCATAGGCCTGTTTTAACCTTTCAAACGTCACACTTGCCAATTCTCCAAGCTTAACACAAAATTTAATGGCACAACGTTGCTCCAAATTCCGCTGTTCCATTTTGCGTGACGCACAACCAAAAACAAAACTTCGCTAATAGTGACAAAAATCACGTAGTTAATGGAAGGAGTTGAAACTCGCACTGAGCTATGGGAGGGTACTGATACACGTGCTCTATCAAGGACAACAGCGCAGCGTTGCTAGATCGCTTGCAGTGTTGCCAGTCTCATTACTTTTCTGCCACACCTCGTATGCAAGCATACATAAACATGGCCAACAAGAAAGGGGGTCCGAAAGAAACGAAAACTAAAGCTACATCCAAGCTAAGATCGGCAAGCCCAAGTTCAAGATACAACCTTTCAGAGACTGACCTGGATCAGATGGGCGAAAGCCCTGACTCCTCGGGACCACGGTCCGCCACATCGTCTTAGGCTGAGAGCGAAATGGGGAGTGAATGTACGAGCGTGAGTGAAGCAGGTCTCGATAGCTCGCCGATTGGCGAAGATCACCTGAAACTGGAAAAGGCCTTGCAGTCTGCGGCTTCAACTACTCCAGGCGAGCCGGGAACATTGGGAACACTGGCTACAATAGAGCCTGCCGCCTCACCTACGGTGCATGAAAGCAGAATTGATCTGTCTGAGCTGAAGGTGATGATTGCTGAGCTCATGCAAGAGATAAAGAAAGATATAAAGAAAAGCGAGAAGGCAAATGAGAAGCTGCGGCAGCAGGATAATAAAGTCTTTAAAGATATGCTGGGTAAAATTGAAGAGCACATTCAGGAAACCTTGTTTTAAACTGAGCACACTTGCTGATCAACTGGAGGATGTCAAGGCGACATTCACGACTCGGATTGAAACAGCCGAAAATCTAGCTGCCAGTGCTGAAGAAAAAGCAACAGCTGTCAGCTCCGAATGCAAAAAACTCGGAGACAGACTTGCTGCTTTGGAAGATGGAAGCAGAAGAAATAATATCAGAATTGAAGGACTGCCTGAGATTCGAGAAAGTCCAAATCCAGTGAAATTCGCAGCCGAACTGTTTTCTAAAATAATTGGAGAGGACTTTAAAGCAGATTCTGAGATAGCAGCAGCTTATCGCATATACAGATCAAATACTGTTAGACCTAGATCTTTTATTATTCGCTTTGAGAGATTATTATTTAAGCTAGAGGTGATGGCACTCCTCAGACACAAGCAAGAGATTATATATGAAAATAACCACATTCGTATCTTCCCTGATTTCTCTCCAGCAACAACTACTAAACGCGTAGCTTTCTACAACATTAAACAGCGGTTACGGCAAGCCAATATCAAATACAACCTCTTGTATCCTGCCAAACTAAAAGTGGAATTGCATGGTCAATTCTATGTCTTCGCTAGCAAGGAAGAAGCAGAAAAGGAATTAAGAAAGCTGATCCCGGCACTATTCTAAAACAAAATAGTGAGTCATGATATGGCAAGGATAAATAACCTACTGTCTGATCTATTTGTTAAGATACAGGTTTTTATCATTATATATCCTCATTATTACTCATTATTACTCGGATGTGTGGAAAATGAATGTTCTCTTCGTTCCCTTGTACTAATTCATGTCTGATTTAAAAGCATGCTTTTCTGAGCAAAACAGAAAAATATTTGTCCAAAGGACTCAAGGTCTAAGCATTCCACACGAGTCTGCCTTATCACGTTTTCCCTTAGCTTACATCTTAACGCCATAACAAACGGGGCCAAGAAATCAAGTTTTACAAGGGGCGTTGAAGAGGCTCAAGGATTGTGTATAATAAACGTGTTGACTGTTGCATTTCATAATGATATTAAATCACGCATTCTAGGGGTATAAAAACTTGCCCCACCCAACAGACGGGGTTCAGAAGAGCCCTGACACTGTCATGCATAATGATTGTCTGCTTTTCTGAAACTTTTCTCACTGTGACACTGAAAAATAAAGCTGCTTTATAATTTCACCTGCTGTCTTGTCTGAAGTCTTCGTCCACAGACGCTATCTGTTAATGTTTTAATTACAGTTATAGACGTTTGTGGTTAACTACTTTTTTATTATCTAATTATTTTTTCTCTACCCTAAACGAGACTGTTCAACACCATACCCTGGGTTTATTGTTATTGCTATTATTGCATTAAGACTTGTTATGCTTATTCTGGACCACTTTCTAACACCATTCCCCGGGTTTATTATCTGGGCGTATTATCTTAATACATTAAGATCGCTGAAGATTATATATATTTTAAGTTCATAGTTTGTTAATGATTACATTTTAGGCATACATTATTTAGACTATATTGGTAATAGATATCTCTACAGTATTTTTTAATCCTAAAACGCTGCTGCTTGGGGGCTTGTTTTGCTTTGGATGTGCTCTGTGTCTGGGTATGTCAGAGGACCGGGACTGTGTGAAGTGGGGTCTAGCCTCACGTGGGGAGGCAAAAAGGGATGGTGGAGGGTTAAGGGGGGGAGAGAAAGAGAGCAGGCTATATCTATATCTAATCTATCCTTTTAATCTTTATAATTATAACTACCAACGTAATAATAGGCTGCATGGCAATAACTATTTGGGAAATAGGAAATTAAGGCTGAAGCTGTCTCACTTCCAGTTAAGACTATAAAATGACATCAAAAATTCAGAATCAATGTCTCCATGATGGGACAGTTAACTTCGTGAGCTAGAATGTTAAAGGCCTGAATCACGAATTAAAGAGAAAGAAAGTACTCTCTCACCTAACAGGTTTAAACGCTAAAATAGTATTTTTACAGGAGAACCACTTACTAAACAAGGATCAGTTCCGGCTGCAAAAGGACTGTACTGGCCAAATGTTCCATTCTAGCTTTACAAAGAAAACTAGAGGTGTGGGAATTCTCATACATAGAACAGTCCCATTTGTAGCATCAGATGTAGTATTGGATCCTGAAGGGAGATATGTGATGGTCATGGGAGACTTATCTAACTGTAAAATGATTTTGATAAATGCTTATGCACCTAATGTTGATGATAAGGAATTTATACAAAATTTATTTGCATTCATTCCTAATTTGAACACTCATAAAATTATAATGGCTGGGGACTTTAATTGTGTTTTAAATCCACTCTTAGATAGGACTTCTACCACAGGGGGGATGACATCTAACACTGCAAAGATAATTACAAAGTTTATAACTGATCACAACTTATCAGACCCCTGGAGGTTTTTAAGCCCAAACTCAAGAACATATTCTTTCTACTCACCAGTACATCATTGCTACTCAAGAATTGATTATTTCTTTATAGATAATTTCTTGCCTTTGATTAAATCTTGCAAATATGATGTTATTGTTATTTCTGACCATGCACGTCTGATCTTGGAGCTAAAGTTACTATGCCCCACACACTCACCTCGCAGATGGCGTCTCAACCCGCTTCTATTAGCAGACGAGAATTGTACAGAATTTATATCCAAACAAATCAGCTTCTTCCTGGAGACAAATACATCCTCAGAGATTTCTGCAGGAATACTCTGGGAAACTCTTAAGGCCTTCTTAAGAGGACAGATTATCTAATATCTTTCCCACAGAAATAAATTAGAAACCAAGAAAGTAGCAGAGCTAAAAAGCGAAATTACTAGAATAGATGAAGAACATACCAGGCTTCCAAGCTAGGCTCTACATAGGAAAAGGCAGGCTCTGCATTCAGAACTAAACCTCTTGACAACTAAAGAAACTGAACAACTAATTTATAAATCCAGACATCATTACAATGAACATGGAGAGAAAGCTAATAAACTTTTAGCTCAACAAATTCACAAGCAAGAAGTCCGCAACGCAATCCCAATAATCACCAACACGAACGGAGACAAAATCATCGACCACAAAAATATAATGCACACATTCAGAGACTACTATAAATACTTATATTCTACTGAGTTTAAAGAAGACAATACACAATCTAATGCATTTCTGGATACATTACAGATACCACAAATAGACACTTTTAGTGCGGAGGAACTCGATAAACCTCTGGCGTTATCAGAATTACTAGATGCTATAAAGGCACTTCAAGGTGGGAAAGCAGCAGGCCCTGATGGCTACCCTGCAGAATTTTATAAGAAATTCTCCTCTCAGCTAGCTCCCCTCCTATTAGCAACATTTACAGAAGCCAGAGACAATCAAACTCTTTCTCAAAATTTTCACCAAGCATTAATTACAGTTTTTCCAAAACAAAATAAGGACTTATTACAATGTGCTTCATACAGACCAATTTCACTTTTGAATAATGACATTAAAATACTCTCAAAAATCATAGCTAGAAGGATGGAGAAGGTGCTCCCTTCGGTAATATCACAAGATCAAACTGGATTTATCAAGGACCGACACTTATCTTCAAATCTTCGACGACTGTTTAATGTAATATACTAACCAACTAAATCAAACACCCCAGAAATTACCCTACCTTTTATCATTGCAGAACAGTTTAAATACTTAGGGGTAAACATCACAAGCAAACATAAAGCTCTTTATCAACAAAATTTCGCTGTCTGCATGGAAAAAATTAAGCAAGACTTGCATAGATGGTCAACCCTTCATCTCACTCTAGCTGGAAGAATTAACACTGTTAAGATGAATATTCTTCCTAAGCTCCTTTTTTATTTCAAAACATCCCAATATACATTAATAAATCATTTTTTAAGAAATTAGATTCAACAATAACCTCATTTATTTGGAACTCAAAACATCCACATATCCAAAGAGCGACCCTACAAAGACAAAAGGCAGAAGGTGGCATGGCTCTACCTAACTTTCAGTTTTATTACTGGGCAGCAAACATACAAGATATAAAAACCTGGGCACAAACAGAAGAACATACACAGACTTGGTCCACAATAGAAGTAAAATCCTGCAGTACTTCTTTATATTCCCTGCCCTGTGCCCCAATTAATGCAAGTTATTAGCAATATACTAATAACCCAATTGTGCTTCACTTACTTAGAATATGGAACCAATGTAAAAAGCATTTTAAGATGGAGAAGCTTTTATCTGTGGCACCTCTGCAAGAGAACCACCTCTGTCAACCTTCGTAAGCATATGCAGTTTTTAATATGTGGAAAAAATTTGGGATTTACTTGCTTAGAGATCATTATATAGACAACGTCTTTGCATCCTTTGAACAATTACATTCCAAATTTAACATTCCAGCTACACATTTCTTTCACTATCTTCAAATTAGGGATTTTGTTAAACAAAACCTTCCCGATTTTCCTCATCTTGCACCCTCATCCATGCTGGAAAAAATATTGCTCAATTTCAAGGACTCGGACACCATTTCTGCAATATATAAAATCATTTTACAGTCCCTCCCTTTCAAAGATCCAAGAGGACACTGGGAAAAAGATCTCTCAATTAATATATCAGAAAAGGAGTGGAAAATAGCAATGCAGAGAATTCACTTGAGCTCCATATACGCAAAGCATACAATTATTCAACTCAAAATTATATATCGAGCACATCTGTCTCTCCTAAAACTCTCCAAAATGTTTCCAGCGCAAGATCCAACCTGCGAATGCTGCAATCAAGTCCCAGCCTCACTGGGTCACATGTTCTGGGCCTGCACCAAACTAACATCATTCTGGACCAAAATTTTTAATTACCTTTCAGACAGCCTTGGTCTCACAATCCCTCCTAACCCTTTAACAGATGTGTTTGGGGTTCTTCTAGATGGGTTTAAAGTGGAGAAGGACAAACAAACTGTGATTGCATTCACTACACTTTTGGCATGCAGACTTATTCTGCTAAACTGGAAGAATCCAAACTCTCCTCTTTTAAGTCAGTGGGAAACCGATGTTTTATACTATTTGAAATTGGAAAAAATCAAATACTCAGTTAGAGGATCTGTACAGATTTTTTTCAAAACATGGCAGGATCTAATCAGTAATATTTTAAAATAAGCTCTTAAAGCACAGAGGGAGCAATTATTTCTGTATTTCTTTTTCTTCTCCATTCATCTCTATTGACTTATCAAACTTATCAATTTAGGTATGTTTACAAGCCTTAAATTTTACTCCGTTTGCCTTGCTCTCTCTCAGGGTTGGGGGTCGACTTGTTCTCAATTCTACTTTTTGTAAAAATTGATTGATTTGTATGGAATGATTGCAATAAAATTAATAAAATTTCAAAAAAAAAAAAGGCACCTGAAGGACTCTCAGACCATGAGAAACAAAATTCTCTGGTCTGATAAGACAAAGATTGAACTCTTTGGTGTGAATGCCAGGCATCACGTTTGGAGGAAACCAGGCACCGCTCATCACCAGGCCAATACCATCCCTACAGTGAACCATGGTGGAGGCAGCATCATGCTGTGGGGATGTTTCTCAGCAGCTGGAACTGGGAGACTAGTCAGGATAAAGGAAAAGATGACTGTAGCAATGTACAGAGACATCCTGGATGAAAACCTTCTCGAGAGCGCTCTTGACCTCAGACTGGGGCGACGGTTCATCTTTCAGCAGGACAACGACCCTAAGCACACAGCCAAGATATCAAAGGAGTGGCTTCAGGACAAATCTGTGAATGTCCTTGAGTGGCCCAGCCAGAGCCCAGACTTGAATCTGATTGAACATCTCTGGAGAGATCTTAAAATGGCTGTGCACCGACACTTCCCATTCAACCTGATGGAGCTTGAGAGGTGCTGCAAAGAGGAATGGTCGAAACTGGCCAAGGATAGGTGTGCCAAGCTTGTGGCATCATATTCAAAAAGACTTGGGGCTGTAATTGCTGCCAAAGGTGCATCGACAAAGTATTGAGCAAAGGCTGTGAATACTTATGTACATGTGATTTCTCCGTTTTTTTATTCTTAATAAATTTGCAAGAACCTCAAGTAAACTTTTTTCACGTTGTCATTATGGGGTGTTGTGTGTAGAATTCTGAGGAGAAAAATGAATTTAATCCATTTTGGAATAAGGCTGTAACATAACAAAATGTGGAAAAAGTGATGCACTGTGAATACTTTCTGGATACACTGTATATATATAAGTGGTACCTTGAGTTTAATTCATTCTGTGACCAAGCTCGTAAGTCAAAATGCTCGTATCTCAAATCCATTTTCCCCATTGAAATTAATTGAAATGAGATTAATTCGTGCCAGCCCCCAAAAAACCACCCCAATTTTTTCTTAAATGTTTTTAACATAAGAAAAATGTATATATAATGAACAAATATTGTATACAAACAAAATAAAACATAATACATAAAAGAGAATCTAAAGAAATAAACAGATGTTGGCAGAGCCGATTAGCGTATTATAACATTTTTTTCTTTTACTTCACTTTTGCTTAACTGACTTAATGACTTAAAAGGAAGACAAATTAAAAAAGAAAGAAAACGTCTCACTTGGCAGTCCGAGTCCTAGTGAACCACTATACAGTCATGGCTACTAGTATAAAGGGACTTCAGTTGCGTTTCTTCACACACTTCTACTAAACAATTTGTTGGCTGAAAGTCCTCAGTGTTGGTTCGTCAGAGAAAGGATGTGCAACATTTTTCACAATGGCACTGAGTTTTGTTTTAATCCTCTTGGGAGGTCCAGATTACATTCCATAACTGAACCTGCCCTTTAATTCAGATTGTTGATTCTCTTGAAATAATGTTACCAGCCCAGCACACCACAGCATAGAAAATTTCACAGGCCATTAATGACTTGTAGAAGATGTGAAGGATGTCACTAGCCATACTAAACGTATTCTACTTCACTTGGTAATTCTAAGATGAGTTAGCATGAGTGAATTTGTGCGTGGTGTATAAAAGTGCATCATGCTAAAGAGACATCCCATCCATTTTTGGCCCACTGCTCTTAAAGCTGTCTAGGTAGGCTTTTGTTTCCTGTGGCGCTGTAAATGTACCTGCATTAAGCTGGTTTGAAGATGGATAAATTGAAAGAAAACAATGCCCACTTAGTGCATATCAGGGTCAGGTGCGGTGGGTTGCAGAGAATATGTTGGAAGCCTTGAGCCATACACCAAACCAACTGCTGTACAGGATGCCCATCCATTGAAGAATCCTCTCATTCACACAATTATTGACACATCAAAGCCAATTTATTAATTTCCAGTCAAACTAATAGAAACATCTTTTGGGAGAAAACCTAAAGTACCCAGACAAAAACCCACAAAGACACAGAGAAAACATGTATATGCCACACAGACAACAACCAGCCTCGCAGTAAGGAGACCTGGGTTCGCTTCCCAGGTTCTCCCTGCGTGGAGTTTGCATGTTCTCCCCGGTTTCCTCGCACAGTCCAAAGACATGCAGGTTAGGTGCATTGGCGATCCTAAATTGTCCCTGGTGTGTGTTTGGTGTGTGGGTGTGTGTGTCCTGTGTTGGCTGGGATTGGCTCCAGCAGACCCCCGTGACCCTGTGTTAGGATATAGAGGGATGGATAGTGGATGGATGGATGGATGGATGGACAACAATCAGACCCAGGATTTGACCCTAGGACACTATATACAACTGATTTTGACCGTAAACCTTACCTGTCGCTCTGTGATAGTGAGCCCACATGCTGTTTCCATGTATCTTTTTTGGGATGATCCTGACAAAACTGTGCTGCTCATCCAGCCACCAGCTGCTCACCAGTGAGTACCACCCCAGGATGTCTATTTTGGATGAAGACTGATTAAATTGATTTAAGAACGTCATCATAAAAATAATATAATACATTTTATTTATATAGTGCCTTTCCCATGCTCAAGGCACTTATGACAGTCATCTTTCTGGATTGTTCTTTGTTTGCCCCTTCCCTTAGACATCTTTGCCATGGGTAACCTGAATAAGGTTCTGAATGGATGGCTGTGTATTACATGAGGTATTCATGTTCTCTTGTAAATTACTAGTTTCCTTCAGGCACTTACATTTCCTCCCACGGTTCAAAGCCAAACTGTCATATTGACTGCTGAAATGGCCTTTTGCTCATTTAGAGTGATAACCTCTGAATTCCATCTGTAGGCTTGGAAAGTTTGTTCATGTACTGCCAAGAATGTATACAGTAAAACAGAGTGCTGATTTATGACTAAATACAAGAAAAGCCGCAGTGAGGCTAAATGTCTCTGGAGCTTACTTAAAGATAAATGAGCCTTCTAAAAGATAACAGAACATAACATTTCCAAACACACCGGTGGCCAGAGCATAACATGGAGACATTGGATGCAAAGTAGGAACCAAGCCTGCAAGGCCCACCAGTCCCTCACATGGCCCGCTCATACACATACCAACGTGTGGCTCATTTGGAATCACTAAGTGCGAGAAGGAAATTGGAGGACTTGGAGGGAAAGTCTAATAGATAAAGGGTGGCCATGCAAAATTTCATATATCTAGCTGAGGAGTGGTGCTCAAGTAACCAGTACACAAATTCTCTGAATGTTTTTTCCAGCTTTTTAATACACTTTCCAGCTTTTCGACCTTTGCAAACAGATTACAGCAAAGCAGGTGCTAATAATATACATCTCAAAAACAATGAAAGCAACACTTTTTAATGCGAGTATAGCATCAAGTGAATGAAACTTGTGGGCTATTGATCTGGCCAGTTAAGTAACAGAGGGGGTTGTTAATCAGTTTCAGCTGCTTTGGTGTTCATGAAATTAACAACAGGGGCACTAGAGGGGCAACAATCAGACGACCCACAAAACGGGAATGGTTTAACACGTGGAGGCCATTGACATTTTTCCCTCCTCATCGTTTCTGACTGTTTTTTCACTTGTTTTGAATTTGGTCATTTGGTCATATGGCCAGTGTAACTACTGGTAGCATGAGGCCATACCTGGACCCTACAGAGGTTGCACAGGTAGTCCAAATTCTCCAGGATGGCACATCAATATGTACCATTGCCAGAAGGTTTGCTGTGTCTCCCAGCACAGTCTCAAGGACATGGAGGAGATTCCAGGAGACAGGCAGTTACTCTAGGAGAGCTGGACAGGGCCATAGAAGGTCCTTAACCCATCAGCAGTACTGACCAGTATCTGCTCCTTTGGGCAAGGAGGAACAGGATGAGCCTACCACTGCCAGAGCCTACAAAATGACCTCCAGCAGGCAGGCCACTGATGTGAATCTCTCTGACCAAACAATCAGAAACAGACTTCATGAGGGTGGCCTGAGGACCCGACGTCCTCTAGTGGGCCTTGTGATCACTGCCTGGCACCATGGAGCTCGATTGGCATTTTCCGCAGAATACCAGAATTGGCAGGTCCACCACTGGCGCCCTGTACTTTTCACAAATGAGAGCATATTTACCCTGAGCACATGTGACAGACGTGAAAGGGTCTGGAGAAGCCATGGAGAACGTTATGCTGCCTGTAACATCGTTTAGCATGACTGGTTTGGTGACGGGTCAGTGATGGTCTGGGGAGGCACATCCATGGAGGGACGCACAGACCTCTACAGGCTAGACAACGGCACCTTGACTGCCATTAGGTATCGGGATGAAATCCTTGGATCCATTGTCAGACCCCATGCTGGTGCAGTGGCTCCTGGGTTCCTCCTGGTGCATGACAATGCCCGGCCTTATGTGCTAAGAGTATGCAGGCAGTTCCTGGAGGATGAAGGAATTGATACCATTGACTGGCCCCGAGACTCACTCGCCTGACCTCAATCCAATGGAACAACTCTGGGACATTATGTTTCAGTCCATCCGACACCACCAGGTTGCACCTCAGTCTTTCCAGGAGCTCAGTGATACCCTGGTTCAGATCTGGGAGGAGATCCCCCAGGAAACCTTCTGTCATCTAATTAGGAGCATGATGTTGTCAGGCATGCATACAAGCACGTGGGGGCCATACAAACTACTGAGTACGGTTTGAAGTTGCTGTAATGAAATTTTGGCAAAATGGACTCGCCTGCCTGCCGCATCATTTTTTCACTTTGATTTTCAGGGAGTCTTTGAATTTAGCCCTCTGTAGGTTGATGCTTTTTACTTCCATCAAACGATGTGGCATCCTTCTATTCCTAACACATTACCCAGTCCATATCAGTATAGATAGCCAGCAATATTTTTTTTCCCTTTGAGATCTGATGTGTTTTCAAAGTGTTCCTTTAATTTTTTTGAACAGTGTATCTTTTCTCATCCAACTTTTAGAGATACTTCTCTTGGTTTTATGATTCCAACTTCAGCCAGTCCTTCTCAAAATTACCTAATCAAAGTTAGGGTCACAAGGAGCCTGCAGCATATCCTAGCAGCACTGGGTACAGTGCAGTAAATGGATGAAGCAGCAGTCCATCATAGGGCCACTTTTGCGGACACCCACACTCACGCAGGAGCCAGTTTGATGTTGCCAATTAACCTAAACTGTATGTTCTTGTACAAGTTCCAACATTGTTGGCTTTGTTTAATATTGGCCTGTGCCCTGGTTTCTAGGACTCAGTTCCCATGAGCCTTTGTTCATATGCCTGTTTTTTAGCATATATAGTAGGTTTCTCTTGATTCTTAGACATACATTTTATTTAGCTCTTTAAACTACTAAGTATTTGCCTGAATGTTTGTGTATTTTATGCTTTCTTGTTGTTTTTGTTAATTTTCAGTTATTATTTTTCATGTCTGTATGGCATTTTTGATAAGGCCATTCTGATTATGGCTTATATTTATATAGCTATTTTGTATAATGTTATAATTATTTCTGCTCTCCAACGATGTCATTTTGTTTCAGCACGGGAGTCACTATTTTGTGCTGCTTTTTTGTCCAAAGCTAATCAGTTTGCTAGCTGCAACAGTGGAGGTTGTGAACTACAGATATCAAAGGCCATGAAGTATATAAATACCGGCCACTGGGGTCACTTCTCTTTTTGAGTTTGTGGATACCTTAATACTTTGAATGAGATGTACAAGTTAAGTTGTATCTCATTGAGTCTGTCAAGGTGTGGCATACCATATAACTCGCGTGTCAGTATACGGCCACTAGCTTGCTGGTGACTTCTGCTGCCGCATCTCAGTTATCCACTATAGTGCTGCCATCTATTGGATATCCACAGATTTTGGGACAACTTGTGGAAAATAGTGCTATGAATAGACAATCTGTAGTTATGTCCAATGTTCCCTCTAAGCTGAGCGCGTGAACGATCGCTCACACGAATTCAGAGCGTCGCTCATACTTCCCGCACGATCGCTCATTCCGACGGCGTCGCTCGTACTTATCGTGAAAATTGGTGCTCATAAATTTTTGGCTTAAACAAAATGTCGCTCATAAACAATGTTTTTTGCTCACTATATGCTACTCCTTAGAGGGAACATTGGTTATGTCTTTGTGAAAGGTGTCTAAAGCTGCTGATGTTTTGAAACTACCAGATTTGTTGCAAGATTAATATTTTGATGATAAAGAGAGTGATCAAAATAATGACAATCAGCAGGATATTGTGGAACCTGTAGGCTCTGGCACTGATGCGTATAATTGCTCTGAAGGTGTTTCTTCATCACAAGGCATCCAATTTGACACGACTGTCAGGAGAGCACTTGATGGACATTCTGCCACCCCCGACTGCAGACCGTCATCAGCTACCACAAGTGTTGTAGATAACAAGTGAGGACAGCACAAAGAAATGCGTTATATTTAATGGCACATGTGCTTCTAAGCCTGCGCCCTGTGTGGTGCCATGCTTCTAGGCTTCTTATTCAATTGCAGTCTTTTAGTCGTATTGTTGTTCAAAATGAAGCAATTAACATACAGCTATTCTTGATAATAAAAACGTTCCTTTCTGTTTCATTATTTATTTGTATAGACCAAAACTGCAGCGTCCGGGTAATAAATGGTCCAGCAGTCATGCAGATGTGATTTTGTAATTGTGTACTGTCACCTTAAATGTAGTTGTATTCTTTTTGAATAGAGCCTCAGGAGGCGGGGCCACCCTGATGTCATCACTCCTGGGCCCTTCCTCAGGCCATTTAAACTGGCGGATAATGGTCAGGAGTTAAAGATCAGTATTGTCATTTCTTGTTGGAATTTCTGGTTTTGTGACTTCTTCTGTTTTAAGGATCCTGCACTCTTAACGTCAGCCAATTCTAATGGGGTTCCTCACATCATCACCCTCTGCTTCCTGTGTATGAGCCAATTCTGCACCCATCTACACACCACACACTGAACTCCCACTTTATTTTTAGTTTGATTCCCATCCTTTCATATCAAATGCTTTCAATGCTACACTTGCAGTTACGAAGCAAATAAAAAACTGGAGAGAGCTGCTTCAGAAGCAGACCTGATATGCCATCTGGCCCCACTGCATTGTTGGTTTTTATTTGCAGCCACATTTTCCCCACTTCAGTTATACTGACCTCAACACCAGTAATATTTCTGCCAATCTATCACAATGTCTGTGCAAAGCTAACAATTAAATGATTATAATGGTGTTATTTTCATTTTACTGTAATATGTAATCAACTTATTCCTCTGAGAATGTCATGTTCCTTTTTGAACAAATCACTTCTGAGAAAAGAAGAAGCCAGATGTTTCAAAGAGAGGTCCTCATTGGACTTGTTATACTTGCCAACCGTGGTACTGGTGACATTTCCCATGTTGATCAAACAGGCAAATGAAAATTTCCCTGCACCTTGCTCAGAAGAGGAGTGGCAATAAAATGTTGACATATCCCTACACTAACACTAGGGGTCACCAAAAGCACACAGTTCAATACACATTTACTATTACAGAAAAAATAAACTATCGGGAAGGAAAGGATGCTGTGTCGCCTGTGTGGCAATCACAATCTTTTTGAACTTTGTAAGTTTTGAATACCAACTTGTTTTTTTTTTTTTTTTTATAACTAGTTATTTTAATTGAAATTGAATCATGTTATTTAAAAAAGAATACTGTCTTTAATTGACACTAGAACTGGTTTTATTGGTTTCTGTTTTAATTAAACAGCTTGAGTTCCATTAGTTTAACTGATTATGTTTCTATCTCACATACAGTGTGAAACCTTTAGAGTTGTGATGCAGAAGTCCATCCAATGGCTGCAACCATTTCACAGTTGCGGGGTAAGAAGTCGTCCTTGTGACATGAGGATGAGTAAATTAATTTCCCACACTTCGGCAAATTCCAAGTTATATGTCAGGCCCATGGCAGAAGCCTGCACTTAATGAGGTGCCAGGGCACACTCACATACACCACACAGTACCATTTTGGAGTCTCTAATTAACTTAATGCACTCATCATTTAGATATGTAAGGAGAACCCGAATTAACAACAGCTAACGACTCATGAAGATACAAGCTGAATAGGCAAATTTTACACTGATTTTGTCTCAGAATTTGAGCCCAGCTTCCTGGACCTGTCAGGCTACAAAGTGCGTGTTTGCTTCTTCACTTCCCCAGTAACAATTCACAATTTCAATGCTTTTTACCTCTTGAATTTGATAAGTTAGTCTTGTACCTTTATTCTGTCTAAGTGCTTCCTGATTGGTCAAGGGGAACTGAAATAGGGATTCAACTTACATAACCTCTCACATTTGATGAACTCAGGTTGACAGTGCCTGCTTTTTTTATTATTATTATTTTATTTTATTACCACAATTATTTTAACTTCACCTGTTTGTTGCCTGGTACTTGTAATCAATATTTAACCTACTTCCTATTGTCCAAATGACTTGAAATTTGGCACACTTACTCTCTTCCGATGACAATACATGAATCAATAATCAGTTTTACTAATTGATCAATTAATAATAATAATAATAATCTGAGGTGGGATGGCGCCCTGCCCGGGGTTTGTTTCCTGCCTTGCACCCTGTGTTGGCTGGGATTGGCTCCAGCAGACCCCATGACCCTGTAATTAGGATATAGCAGGTTGGATGGATGGATAATAATAATAATAATAATAATAATAATAATAATAATAATAATAATAATAATAATAAGTTACATTTATTGAGTGCCTTTCACAAACCCAAGGTCGCTTTACATACAGAGTAAAAAAAAAAAATTACACAGATGACAAAAGTTCGCAGAAGAGGGAAGTTTTCAGTTGAGATTTAAAACTACAGAAAGAGGAGCAATCTCAGAGAGACT
Organism: Polypterus bichir lapradei; assembly: GCA_026402145.1. Lineage (NCBI taxonomy): Eukaryota > Metazoa > Chordata > Cladistia > Polypteriformes > Polypteridae > Polypterus > Polypterus bichir. Next base: position 7,644,843 of record JANRMT010062823.1, read on the forward strand.
GAGGAAGAGAGTTCCAGAGTTGAGGGGCTATAGCACTGAAGGACCTGCCGTCCATGGTGGAGAGTCTGGTGCGTGGGACAGTAAGGAGATGACTGTGCGAGGACCTGAGAGAGCGATAAGGAGTGTAAGGAGCTAGTAGCTGAGTGAGGTAGATGGGGGGCAAGGTTATGTAGGGCTGTGAAGGTAAGAAGCAGAATCTTGAATTTAATCCTTGATGGAACAGGTAACCAGTGAAGCTGGGAGAGAACAGGGGAGTTGTGAGCAAAACGCTTTGTGTGGCTGCGGAGTTCTGAATATGCTGTAGCTTCTGTATAGATTTTGCAGGGAGGCCAATGAAGAGGGAATTACAGTAATCAATACAAGACATTATGAAACAATGAACCAGAGTTTGAGGATCATTAAAGGACAGAAATGGACAGAGGAGGGCAATGTTACAGAGATGATAGAATGAAATTTTGGAAAGAGACCTAATGTGTAGCTCAAAGTTAAGTGATGAATCAAACAAAACACCAAGATTTCTGACAACAGGAGCAGGTTTGACAAGTGGACCATCAACAGAAATAGAGAAATTGGATGCCTAAGAAAGATGGAATTTTGGACCTACCAGTAACACTTCAGTTTTATTGGCATTAAGTTTGAGAAAGTTATTTTCCATCCATAGCTTAAGATCAGTGATGCAGTCAGTGAATGTGCTGGGAGGTGAATCTGTAGGGGAGTCTGTACTAAGATATAACTGTATATCGTCTGCATAACAGTGGAAGTTAAGGCCATGTCTCGGAATAATCTGACCCAAAGGATATAAAGTAGAAAGAGTAATGGCCCAAGGACTGAACCCTGAAGGACACCACGTGACACAGGTGAGGTGAAGGATTTATGTCGGCTGAGTGTGACACACTGTTGCCTATTAGTAAAATATGATGTCAGCCATTGAAGGGCTAGGCCAGAGATGCCTACAGCAGAGAGACGTGACATTTCATGATTAACAATGTCAAATGCTGTACTTAAGTCAAGAAAGAGGAGAATATTAAGGAAACCGCAATCTGCAGACCGGAGAAGATCATTGACTACTCTGAGAAGAGCTGTCTCAGTGCTGTGCTGTGTACGAAAGCCAGACTGAAAAGGCTCATAGAGTATATTATCTAGAAGAAAAGCATGGAGTTGTGTAGCAACCACACATTCCAGCAACATAAAAAATAAAAGCATGGGTGCTTTTCATCAATCAACATTCAAAAAGTGGCGACGCTTTTATTTTTTGTACGAGTGATGTATGAGAGACTTATTTTTTACTTTTTAGTACACTTTTAACTTAATATTAGCATGGTTTTTAAAAAGCATTTTATATATATATATATATATATTTGACCTCATTTCATACCTTAGTAGCAGCGTTACAATACTCAATGACTTTCTTGTAATGTTTGAAGTTCCAAGCAATAAAGAGTGCCAAAAATACCCACTAGAGTGGAAAAACGTCAAACCCAGCTAGTAACAAGGTGTCACACACGTGCGCATATTAGGAAGGTAAAGGGCTCGAAGGAAGGTAATTCCACTCCAGACCAGGGGGTGGCAAGGTGCACTAATCCTTTCTCTCTTTCCACTGCAGACCCATTACAGGAAATTCTCCCTGGCCTCCATGACGTCCATTCCGGCCACAAGCCCAATGACATCACTTCCGGTCCAGACAAAGCCACTTCTGGTCATGAGCCTGATTATATCACTTCCAGTTTTGGTCATAATTACCTCATTTCCTCTTCCACACTTGAAAAACCCACCATCTCAATCTCACCAGTCAGTTCTGTTTTAGACTCCAATCTGTAGATACTTGCACACAAAATCAATCATTTTGCAGCCAAGATCAATTATACGGGAAGCTGCCTCAAACCTTTTTTGGCTTTCTTGTCTCATCTTTTGACAAAGGGCAAACACAGAATCTTAATATATACAAATATTTATCCTTCAAAAGAACAATGCTTTGTAACACTGCGAAGCTCCGAAGAGCAATCAAGCGCACAATGCCTGTTAAAGGCAAATGCAAAAGCAAATGAAGCACCAATATGAAATCCCAGGAATAGTCAAAAAAGAGAGGAACAGGTCAAAATAATTCAATAAATCACTAAGCTCAAGCACAGCAAAACACTCCTACATGAATTCAAATGAACCACCGGCAGGGACGTGCGGTCTGGGGTGTGGGGTGTGACATATTTAGTCTTGCTGATCAGACATAAAACCGCAGTGAAAAGGCACAAGGTGAGGCAGACTGTACCGTGCCGCCCTGAAGGGGGCGCCTGTAAGCCCAACATGTGCTTGTTGCTGAATTGTTTGATTTGTAATTTTAAACTGTGGAGCAAAGGAGTAAATCAAGGAAAAATATGTCTTTGTCCCAAATATTAAGCAGGGCACTGAATTTATGAATACTCTTGACCACTTTGCACAGATCTATTTTCATTTTGATGTTAAAGAGTCTTTTTACTTTCTCACATACGAAGTGTTGACCTCGAGATTTTGATTAATCTTGATGTTTTAGACCTCCCTGAGTCCAATTTACTTTCTCATAGACAAAGTATTGTAATCGTCCAAAAATTCCATTTTGAGGTTTTGATGAATCTCAACGTTTTAGTCCTCCCTGAGTCCAAAAATGCCATTTTTAGAATTATGTCTGTGTGTCTGTCTGTGCGTGTGTGCATGTAAATACGATAACCTGAGTATGCTTTCACTTAGGTCAACCAAATTTTACATACAAGTATTAGGTACAAAACTTTTGAGCTATTTCCGCTAACAGGAAGTGGTACTTTTTTATTCATGCAGCTGCAGAGTCCAATTTATTCAACCTTACTTTTATAATAATTGTTCAATATATTATTAATTTGATTTGATTTGTTGTTGATGGTTCTTTAATGTACAAAATATAAAAATATAATCATTGTCTTGCGGTTTACTCCTCAAATATCCATCCCCATATATGAGTATACGAGAAAGTCTAGGGGAGACTACTTCCGATTTTTCTGTTGATGAATGTCAAAAAAGCCAACCTGAATTCATTGTGATTTAATGTTGTGGAACAATAAAATGTGAAAACTTCCAATGGAGTGAATACTTTAATATGCACTGTGAGAGCTGTTTGGCTACTCAGAGTGTTTGCACTGCTAATTTTTAGAATAATTTTGCACTTCTCAACTCCACCAGAGAAAACCTTTTCCAGCATTAAATTATATTTACACCTGCAGTGTCTGTGTAACATAGCAGAACAGTTATACAAGAGCTTATTCCTCCCATTCATTCCTCCCACATACCACAGATATGCACGTTATAGTTAATTAGTTACTCTAAACTGACCCAATATGACAGTGTGTATGTGTTTGGGGTGTTCCTGAAGGGTATTATTTATATTCCTGAAAGCAGCTAAGTTCATGTGTCTGAGAGATATGACAACAGGTTAAAGTACCAGACAGGTGGAAATCTGTGGTCCGTAAATTATCTGAGGTCCTTTTAAAAATCAGAGGCCTCAAAGTGTCCTGACCACTCTATTGGTGTAAGCTCTTTAATAAACTGATTGATTATTGAATGTCTCTATTGATCTGCCAGCACAAGATAAAAAGGGGTGATGTCTCCAAAATATTCCACATAGCAAATCTCACCCCAAGGAAACTCTGACCCCAGGAAATTGGGAGTGTTGTGAACTTGGGGTTCTTAAGCAAACAGAGTCCCAAAAAAACAACAACAATACCCAGTAGAGGGGGAAAACTGTCAAACCCCAGCTAGTAATGAAAAAAGGGCAAATGTAGAATCTTTATAAATAAAAAGTTCTATTTTCAACCAAAATGATGTGTAGCAAATATAAGTTCTGAGGAACACAAGAGGCAGTGCACAAAGTTAATCAGAATCCAAAAAACTTGCTGGACATCAGGGTCGTCTTAACTAATGGCCACAGTGGCCCCAGGAGTATAGGGGCCCCCTCAACATATGTTTCTGTTTTGCTATCAAAACAGGGCCCCCAGTGGACTACTTTGCCCGGGGACCTATGATGTGTTAAGATGGTCCTGCCTGACATGCAGCAATGTCCGTTTATGACACTCAGTGGCAGCATTTAGTCAATTCAAGTTCAGGTTCAAGTTCTTTCATTGTCATTGCACTTACAGTACAACGAGATCGAGTTAGCACACCATAGCAGTGGAAATACAATAAACAAAGGATAAAATTACATATGTAAAATAAAATGACCATAAACAAGAAGGTGTACAACACAATTCACAAACAAGGGCAAATATTACAAAACACAATACAATACAAACAGGGCCAAACACACAGTAGCCAAAGAAAAGAAGGTTCACAATGATCACAAGAGACTAGGAACAAGGTATACAACTCCATCTAAAGTGCAAACAATAGCAGATATTCCAAAATATAAAAGGGTGGTTTGATGTGGTCATAAATTACAGTCCTTGTGTTTCTGGTTCATCCTGATGACCACAGTTGTGAAGAAACGTTTTCTGTCTGGATGTGTGGACTTTGATGGCCCTAATCTGCTACTGGATGGTAAACGTGAGTTTTGGCTCATGTAATTTGTGAACCAGTCTCATGATTCGTGTTCATTTGATTTATCAATGAATCATTACTAGTTGCACAATTCTCATTCACCTGTGATTTTGTAATTTAACGACATATTTTAATTAAGCATCATAAATATGTTATCAAGCTTTGTGTACAGAAACAGGGAAATGGCATGTGAATTTTGTTTTATATATATATAGGTTTCATTTCAAAATTCAACACGTAACGGTCATAACGGTCGACAACATCCGCCATGTTGAACTTTCTTATTTATGGCCCCATCTTCACGAAATTTGGTAGGTGGCTTCCCTGCGCTAACCAAAGCCAATGTACGTACTTATTTCGGTGGTATAACGCCACTGTCGGCCGCCATATTGAACTTTCCAACATCACTAATTCTCCAACTTCCTGTGTAGGTAGAAGGCTGAAATTTGGCACGCTCATTCCTTACCACTTACTTACAAAAGTTAAGCAGGTTTCATTTCGAAATTCTACGCGTAACGGTCATAAAGATCAACAACGTCCGCCATGTTGAACGTTCTTATTCATGGCCCCATCTTCACGAAATTTTGTAGGCGGCTTCCCTGCGCTAACCGAAACCAATGTGCGTACTTATTTCGGTGGTATGATGTCACTGTCAGCCGCCATATTGAACTTTCCAACGTCAATAATTCTCCAACTTCCCGTGTAGGTAGAAGGCTGAAATTTGGCAGTCTCATTCCTTACAGCTTACTTACAAAAGTTAAGCAGGTTTCATTTCGAAATTCTGCGCGTAACGGTCATAACGGTCAACAACGTCCGCCATATTGAACTTTCTTATTTATGGCCCCATCTTCACGAAATTTGGTAGGCGGCTTCCCTGCGCTAACCGAAACCAATGTACGTACTTATTTCGGTGGTATGACGCCACTGTCAGCCGCCATATTGAACTTTCCAACGTCACTAATTCTCCAACTTCCCATGTAGGTAGAAGGCTGAAATTTGGTACTTATTTCGGTGGTATGAGGCCACTGTCGGCCGCCATATTGAACTTTCCAACGGTCTTTGTTACTTATGGGTCCATCTTCAAGAAATTTGGTACGCGGGCTCCCAATGCTAACTGAATCCTACTTACGTATATATACGTCCATAGCCTACAGCTCGGTCACCGTGTGAGGCGGCGTTGGGTCCCCCATTCCAATGCCTCCCACGTTGTTGGCTGCCTGTCTATATAAGGCCGTCCATCGCTCTAGTCTCTACATTCCCTTCCTTGCTTCGACATGGGATTCACGTCTCCCTGCTGATAACTACAGCCTTTTTACTTAATCCACCGCTTCTCCGCTGTTTTATTGTTCATTTATTACGATTATAGATATTGTTTAGGTATTTTAGACTTACTTTACATTGTTCAGATACCCATTTCCTTTATCATTCCAACCGTACCCCCATTAACATGTCTATCGAGGTAATCACCATCGATCAAAGAACTGTCACTTACCAAGTGGTTTCCATGCCCGGAGATGGCACCTGCCTTTTCCATTCTCTTTGTTACATATTGCACAGCCATATCAGGCTCACTCTTGATATCCGGAGGAACATTGTGTCTTATGTATTGAATGACTGGGACAGGTTCAAGGTGTGGACTGATGACGGTACAGGAGATAATTATACTACACAGGAGCACTAGAAGAGTGAAATGCTTAAGCCCTTCACCTATGCATCTGCATGTGAGTTGATGGCTGCCGCTGAATTGTTCGGTTGTCGCTTTCAAGTGTACCGAAATGGCCAAATATTTTACACCTTTGGACAACCGCCAATGCCTCTTAAACATCTTAAATTCACAGGTGACGATTTCAGTATTGGACACTTTGATGTTTATGAATGTTTAAACTTTCAAAAGCTGGATGTGAAGTTATCGATGAAACCGGTTGTAAGCTTACAACGCTTGACAGATGCCGAATGTCACTTCAACACAAGTCCTGCAAATACTGTCGTAATTGAAACAAACCATGAACCCCAAACCGATTATGACAACAGCAATCCAAGCTGTGAGATTTGAAACAAGATTACTGTTCACATGGCCAACTGTACGTTCCATGCTCAAGAGTAAGCTCAGTGCACAGCTTGGTCATATTACAACCGGAGGGCCAAACTCACAATGTGGTATATAAAGAGATCCTTAACAAATAATTATTGGTATATTTTCCCTCAGTTTAAAAAGGTTTAATTTTCTTCTTAATAAAAATTTTAAGGCAGTACTTCGCCGCTGCGAAGCGCGGGTATTTTGCTAGTATTTGCATATAATAATCATATACTGAGAAATAATAAATTATCAAGAAATAATATGAATTACAGTATATATATATTGTATACACACATACATAGAATATGTATTTGAAACTAATGTACAAATTAAATATGAATTATTAAATTATGTATTTGTGATGTAATTAGATGTGATTAGAGGGGACACCACCTCGGAATTACAGTATAAGCTATTCCTAATAAACAAATCCTCAATAGGATCTGTGATCACTTGCTCAGCTATCAGCAACAGGAGCAGTCTTTATACCTAAGAAGTCTACCATCGAAAGCATCTTGGCACTGAGGGTTCTCATGAAGCACAAATGTGAATATTTCTTTGCAGCCTTTGTCAATTTTCATAAAGCTTTCGACTCGAGTTGCCCTGTGGGACATCCTGAGACTTTGCGAGATCCCCCCGAAGTTGCTGGCTATCATGGCCAGCCTGTACACCCATTTGATTCTGATGGACATCAGGGGTGTGTTTTGCTCCTACTTTGTTCAATGTTTGTATGGACTGGGTGTTGGGCCGTGTGGTCCAGTGGAAGTGGGGTGTCTGTTGGTGAAGAAAGATTCACTGATCTTGACTTTGCTGACGATGCTGTGATCTTCATGGAGTCAGTGGAGGCTCTGATCGGGGCTCTTGAGAGACTGAGCGAGGAGTCTGAGTGTCTGGGCTAGTGAGTGTCCTGATAAAAACCAAGATCCAGGCCTGTAATGAGCTCTTAGGCACAGCCATCAGAAGTGTGTCTGTCTGCGGAGAGAGTGTTGACCTTGTCGAGAGGTTTACTTACCTCAGCAGTGACATTCATGTCTCTGGTGACTCTTCCTATGAAGTCAGTAGACAGATTGGGAGAGCATGGGGGGTCTTGAGGTAACTGGAAAGGGGTTTGTGACGCTCCTGATATATCTGCAAAAGGAGTCCTGGTGCTTCCTGTCTTTCTATATGGTTGTGAGACATGGATTCTATCCAGTGACCTGAGATGAAGACTGGACTCCTTTGGTACTGTGTCTCTTTGGAGAATCCTTGGGTACCATTGGTTTGACTTTGTGTCGAATGAGTGGTTAATCACGGAGTCCCTAATGAGGCACATTACCTAAGGGTGCATCAGCTATGGCACTACAGCCATGTGGCACATTCCAAGGATGATCTGGCTCACAGGATGATCATTGTTCAGGATTCGAACGCCTGGACCAGGCCAAGGGGGCATCCACGTAACACCTGGCGGCGGCAGAGAGATGGTCTTTTCTGGAGGGTGGGACTGGACTGTGTGTCTGCCTTGGGAGTTGCCAACCGGGATTCCAAGCTGTTTTGTCGTGTGGTGGGTGCTGCAACATGCTGTACCAGTTCATGTTCCCCAAGCAGACTTGTCCTGACCTGACCTAAAAATGAAGCAAATGACTCAATAGAATCAATTCTCTTAAACGTATAGTTCAAAAGAATTGATTCAGTAAATTGAATGGAAATGTCCATCACTACTCATGCGTCAGGCGGCTCTTGCCCAGGTGTTTGAAATGTCTACCAGTATCAGCGTAAAAAAGGGCGCTGATGACATCGTGTATGACAACTTGTTCGTCCCCACAAACTGATTCTCACTGAAAAGAGTCGCTGAAAAAGAACGAATCGCCCATCATGACCACACACAGATCACAAGAAACATCAGAGAACAAGATTACTGACAATAAAGTATTACACAAACAATATAAGCATTTAACGATATTTACCATAAATAAATAAAAAATTAACAAAAAAAATGAAAACATTAAAATTAAAGATTAAAATTAGGTTAGGTGCATTGATGATCCTAAATTGTCCCTTGTGTGTGCTTGGTGTGTGTGTGCCCTGCGGTGGGCTGGCGCCCTGCATGGATTTTGTTTCCTGCCTTGCGCCCTGTGTTGACTGGAATTGGCTCCAGCAGACCCTGTGACCCTGTAGTTAGGATATAGCAGGTTGGATAATGGATGGATGGATGTAAATTAAAATTAAAAATTAAACATAAGCTAGGGGAGAAACCCACTGGCTTATATATGACACTATTTGAAATATGCATTTTGAAAATAGCTCCTTATATACCGAGGTAAAGACAGCTTAACGTTTGACATTCCTTAGATATATGGATTTTGAGGCATCACTTCTCCAAAAAGAAAATACCAACGACATTAAAGCCAAATATGGAATAATAAATCACATTGCTCACAATTTATTTACAAGTGTTCATTTTTCTAGAAATGTTCTGATTTTTTTAATAAAAATTGAAATGCAAAAAAGTCAGAATTTGAATTTTATGACAATCTATACAGGGTGGTGCAGTGGTGGCACTGCTGCCTCGCAGTAAGGAGACCAGGGTTCGCTTCCCGGGTCCTCCCTGTGTGGAAGTTTGCATGTTTTCCCCGTGTCTGCGTGGGTTTCCTCCAGGTGCTCTGGTTTCCTCCTACAGTCCAAAGACATGCAGGTTAGGTGCATTGGCGATCCTAAATTGCCCCTAGTGTGTGCTTGGTGTGTGTGTGTGTGCCCTGCCCGGGGTTTGTTTCCTGCCTTGCGCCATGTGTTGGCTGGGATTAGCTACAGCAGACCCCCGTGACCCTGTAGTTAGGATATAGTGGGCTGGATAATGGATGGTTGGGACAATCTATACATATTTTGTGAGTGTTACTGACTGTTTAATTATTTTTAATGACATCTTTTATTGGATAACTTGAAAGTTTACAATATTCAAGCTTTCGTGGCAACTTACGCCCCTTCTTCAGGAAAGATGCAAAAGGTTTCGTTTTAATTAACTTCTTACCACTTCAACAATGGATAATTACCTTTAAGTATATCTTGTATAATTTATATAGTGTTTTTCAAAAACATTCAGCAGCCTATTGCTGCTAATTAACCCGTATGCGTGTTTGTGCACGCGCGCGCGTGCGTGTGTGTGTGTGTGAGAGAGAGAGAGAGTCAAATAAGAGGGCTGAAATTTCAACACGGGAGCGGGAATCACACTAGTTATCTACAAATCTCACCAGGTTTAATTTATTAGACTGGGAAACCCGCTTCTCTTCTTCTCTTTCAAGGCACAAAGACTTTTGGAATTGCTACTCCATTTTTAAAATAGTTGTATCTAGTTATTAAAACTTTCTTACACAAGTGAAATGGTAGTATGTAGGATAACGGCACTTCTGTCAGACAGATATTCATATTTTGATTCATCAGATAAAACCGGTGTGTGAAATTCTTTCTCTCTCTCTCTGTCGCTCTCTCTCTCTCTCTCTCTCTCTCTCTCTCTCTCTCGCTTATCTCCAGTTGGCTTCCCTCCAAAGGCCCCCTCCCTTTTTTCCTGTCTATGCGACTCAGTTTAGTAAATCACTTCTCTCAGTTGTCATTCACTTCAAAATCGGACGCTGCCTTCGGGCGGACAGAACGTGGCTGCCAACTGAGCATCGTGACGTGTTTTTTTTTTTTTTTTTTTTTTTCTTTTTTAGAGAAGAATAATAGTCTGACGGCGCACTGTCAGCTTGGCTTCTTGTGCAGCGTCCAGTATTAGCCGTCGGCCGAGGGCTTTCTATGCGGTCCATCATGTTTGATCACGATGGACGCATACTTCCCTCATCTTGGCCGCGCTGTCAATGCGTTGTTTTGCCATTCGTGCGCTTGGCTCTTCAGGGCATGGAGCGCCAGGCGCGTCCGCTCGAAAAGGAACCTGTTGATCGCGAGCGCCTGTTTTATATATCTGTTTTTTATCTTCACTCGCGCGGAAGATGTTTTGCAACGGAACAAGACAGCTGCAAAACTACATTTGAAAAAAACACCTGGCGCACAGTGGCCAAATGTCGCAGTCCATCCAGAATTGGATCGCAACCCACCTGAGGAAATTTATTTGGAGCAAAACAGTACAAGCATACAGCCCAACGTCGTGTACATAACCCTGAAGTCCAAAAGGAGTAAACCTGCCAATATCAGAGGAACAGTGAGGCCGAAGTTCAGGAAGAAGCGCACGCTTAAAAATGTACAAAGGGGCGCGCAAATACCGGGGAACCCCGATTTTATGGCGCAGGACCCGGGAACTCAGAAACAGTTTACCAAAGGAGGAAGGGATGTGCCAGAAAGGATTAAAAAAGTGGCAACCCACCTTGGTGGGCAGAGAGAAGCACAGGAGAGTAACATAAGGATTTACAGCGAGAGCCCACCGCCCTGGTTAAGCAGAGAAGACTTCAGCGCGCTGAGGTTTTTAGCGGACGGCAACATCGCGCAAGTCCGACACCTTCCATTTACCCAGCGGTCGCATCTGCGCCTGTTTGACTCCGAGCCTTCAGACCAAAGCAGCACAGAGAGATCGGACAGAGCCGTCTGTCGAGGGCGTTGCGGTCTCATTAAAAGTCCAATGGATATGAGCGAAGTGTTTGCTTTTCACTTGGATCGGATATTAGGGTTGAACCGGACCCTCCCGGCTGTTAGCAGACGTTTCAGCTTCCTTCAAGGTAAGGGAGGGGTGAACAGAGCAATATCTTCAAGAAAACTCGAATCAAATGGGTAATTTATTTTAGAGTGTATACTGTATTTCTTAATCACGGCTGAGAACGATGTGCCAATGTTTTAGTGCTACTGATCCTCGGGGATCGAGTGTTAAAAAGTTACACAGACGCCCAGAAGGCAGTGTGAGGTCTTAAAACCCCAGGTACTTTCTTAAAAATTTTGCTTCTTAAATGGCACTTTGCTGGGTTGTGTGTTTCCTCATAGAACAATTGCTTGACAGAGAAGCATTTCATTCTGGGAAGGTTTCTTTGCATATGAAATTAGGTCTTTGGGCTTTGAAAAGGTTCATAACATGTGAACAAAACATAAATCGTGAATGTATAGCAGGATGCTAACATATCAAGAAAACCTAAACTTAGCCTGTGCTATTTTATCCATTTAAAACCAGGAACACTGTGGTATTTCACAAATCTGTTATCATCTGTTTGTAGCTATTTATGGATCTTGTGAAATAAATAAATAATGTTTCTTTTAGGAACTTTTTATATGGACGGCCCTTTTGAGAACCAGAAATGTTTCCCCTGTGGGATCGCACTGAAGAACCACTTTAGCATCTTTATTTTTAAGAGTATAGACAGTGGCCAGCAAGGGCAGATTTTGATATGGGCATCAAACTAAAAGATGCTGGAGTTCAGGGTGTTGTGTGAAGGTGGGTGCAAAACTGTCTAAGACACGGGAAGCTGAGGGTGATGGTGTGAGGATCCTGATCAGAATTTTGTGGTGTTAAAAGTGGGGTCCCTCAGGGGTCAGTTCTGGGGGCTGCTGCTGTTTCTAATATATGGAAATGATTTGAACGGGAACATAAATAACAAGCTGGTTAAGTTTGCATAGATGATACCAAGATTAGGTGGATTGCCAGATAATCGGAAATCCATTAAATCATTACAGAGGGACCTTGACAGCATACGTTTTTTTTTGGCAGTTTTTCCTTGTCTTCTTAGAGAGTCAAGGCTTGGAGGCTGTCAAGAGGCAGGGCCTGTTAAAGCCCATTGCGGCACTCCTTGTGTGATTTTGGGCTATATAAAAAATTAATTGTATTACGGGCTTGGGCAAATTTGTGTCAGGTGAAATTTAATATAAAGAATGTACAACAACAACAGCAATTCATTTTTTCTACTGCCCAAAAATCACACAAGGAGTGCTGCAGTGGGTTTTAACAGGCCCTGTTTTTTGCTAGCCCCTCACACGTGACTCCCTAAGAAGACAGGATAAAATAAAAAAGCCCTTGTAGGATAAAAAATGGAAGAAATGGGGAAGGTAATTTAGAGAAAGACCCCTTTCAAGGTAGGTTAGACATGCATTGAGTGTCAAAAAATGAGGTAAATACCACATACAAAGCAGAACACAAGTAATCCTCTTCACAGAACTAGATGGCCAATCTATCATGGTCACCTCAAAAATACAATGCAGATGTAGGAAGGAAAAATACTAGGTTTGAATACACAAAGGGAGACCTGAAAATCAAAAGTACACCTTATGAGAAGGATTTAGAAGTTATAGTGGACTCGTCAGTGTTCCAGTGTTCAGAAGTCATTAAAAAAGCTAAGGTAATGCTTAATGAGGAGTGTGAAGTCCAAGTCACAGGAGGTTCTGCTCAAGCTTTATAACACACTGGTGAGGCCTCATCTGGAGTCCTGGGTGCAGTTTTGGTCTTCAGGCTACAAAAAGGACATAGCAGTGCTAGAAAAAGTCCAGAGAAGAGCAACTAGGCTGATTCAGGGCTACAGGGGATGAGTTATGAGGAAAGATTAAAAGAGCTGAGCCTTTACAGTTTAAGGCAAGGGGAGTTTAAGAGGAGACATGGCTGAAGTGTTTCAGATTCTGAAAGAAATGAGTCCAGTGGATCAAGACTGTGACTCGCTCTTCTCTGGACCTGTTCTAGTGTTGCTGTGTCATTTTTTATAGTCCAGTTACCCAAACTGCACACAGTTCTCCAGACGAGGCCTCACCAGTGCATTGTGCAGAAGGTCCTTGGACATGTACTCTATACATCTTGCTAAATAACCTGACATTTTTCATGGCTTCTGAACTCTGTTCAGAATTGGTTCTTTGTGTTTTGTAAAAGTTCTTAATACGAAGACGATCAAAAATCTGTAATGTCCAGCAGGCCCACCTAGCAGGATACAACAAATCAAAAAACTCAAACTTTTTTGAGTGTCTGTGTGATTGAATGCAGAGAGGGTCCTTTTAAAATCAGGAAACTATTTCCAACAAATTAGGAAACCAAACCAACAAGTCATGATTATTGATCAAATCTGTCATGGATCTACATCAGCAAAGGTTCTTTGTGGAATCTTCACGAAAGTCGCTATTGTGTTTAATGGGAATGAGTTGTGGATGTTTTGCAAAGTAGGCCGCTGAGGATTGCCATGGGTTGATTAAGCAATCGACATTGCTCTGATGGTCATTTTCAACCCCCTAAACAACGAGTAGTAATTCTCCAATGGGGTCTGTTCACAGATTCCCGGCGCGGGGGGCGCCGAAGCTCCGTTCTGACAGTTGTCAGTGACACTTAACAATATAATAGACTTTGAAGACAATGAGTAGGGCAAAATCTGGTCGTTCCAAAAAACATTTAAGAAACGCTGGTTTAGGGAAAGTTAGCGCTGGTCTACAGGACAGTAGTGAGACCAGCTATCTTACAGTATATGGGTTGGAGACGGTGGCACTGAGCAGAAAGCAGGAGACAGAGCTGAAGGTGGCAGAGTTAAAGATGCTAAGATTTGCATTGGGTGTGATGAGGATGGACAGGATTAGAAATGAGGATGTTAGAGGGTCAGCTCAGGTTGGACGTTTTGAAGACAAAGTCAGAGAGGCGAGATTACGTTGGTTTGGACATGTGCAGAGAAGAGATGCTGAGTATATTGGGAATAGGATGCTTAAGATAGGGCTGCCAGGGAATAGGAGAAGAGGAAGGCCTAAGCGAAGGTTTATGGATGTGGTGAGAGAGGACATGCAGGTGATGGGTGTAACAGAACAAGATGTCGAGGATAGAAAGATATGGAAAAAGATGATCCACTGTGGCAACCCCTAACGGGAGCAGTCGAAAGAAGAAGAAGAAGAAGTGCTGCTGGGTTCAAATCTCATCTCTGCATGCTATCTCTGTGTACCTTGTGTATTCTCTCTACATGTGGATTCTCTCCAGGTACATCCTTAAGATGTGTGTTTTAGATAATGTTAGAGTGCTAGTAATATTTTAACTTGGATGTCGATACCAGCTGTTGGTACTGTAGCAAAAAAAAGATAAGAACCCCCCCAGCCCCCCATACTCTAGCCTAACTTGTGCACCTCACTGTACTTCACATCAATCAAGGACCTTCCAGTGGGACCATAAAGTTTGCAGTGAGTCAGAGTTTGGGGAAAGTTCCTCCCCATGAAGCCTTCATCGCATCAAACCCTTCCTTCATATATTCTACTACATATCAAAAGAGCAGGTGGGAGGACGGATGGAAGGAAAGTTATGTTTACTTCCGGTACTAAAAATACAGAAATGCTGGCACCATACTGCTTTGAACAATTTATTTAGAACTGGTGTACTGGGCAACTGTAGTTTTTGAATGAAAGGCAATTCTAGATGTGGGTGTGTGCTTGAGTGGGTCCAGTGAGGGGCTGATGCTTCATTCAGGCTGCCACCTGCACTGTGCCTGATGCTGCTAGGAAATGCTCCAGCACCCTTGCAATATTTAGCCGAATTAAATGAGCTTTAAAATGTTATGTTATTATCTAATTGAGAGGTTACAGTAAATATTTGACAGGAAAGGAAGGAGAAATGGAATGCCGTTTCGTTTCCTGGTATTTCTCTTGGGGTAAATAATTGCAGTGTTTGTTTCTGGCATGGCTGATAGCTCAGTCACTAATATGAGGAGGATATCCTTTGTTGATGAAAAAAAAACTTGGCATCTCCAGTGCTTCGTTATGGAAGTCAGTTATGTCACTCCAGAAGTGTCGGCATCTAAGGTACTGTAATTAATGAAGAGACTTGTGATATGTTGTGCCTGGGATGGAAAGAGCCATAAAGAACTGTGTGAATCAGTAGATTTGTACTCAGTGCCTAGTGTGTGATTTTACTCATATATACAGTGCCCTCTGTAATGCTTGGTACAAAGATACATTTTCTTTTGTTTTCCCCCTCTGCTCCACAGTTTAAAATTACAAATCAAACAATTCAGATGTGAGTAAAGTGCACATTGCAGATTTTAATTTTGAAATTATAACACTTTTTATATGGTTCCCCCATTTCAGGGCACCATAATGTTTGGGACAATCAGTGTTGCAGGTGTTTATGATTCTTCTGGTGTTTTTCACTGCTTCATAAGACATCTCAGCTTGCTTCTACCTTTTGGACTCTCTAGTTGCTCAACATGAGGAGAAGAGCTGTGCCAATGAAAGTCAAAGAAGCATTAAGCAAGACTTGGATAGATGGTCAACCCTTCATCTCACTCTAGCTTGAATTATTAACGTTGTTAAGATGAATATCCTTCCTAAGCTTCTCTTTTTATTTCAAAACATTCCAATATACATTAATAAATCATTTTTTAAGCAATTAGATTCAACAATAACCTAATTTATTTGGAACTCAAAACATCCACGTATCCAAAGAGCGACCCTACAAAGACCTAAGGCAGAAGGCGGCATGGCTCTACCTAACTTTTAGTTTTATTACTGGGCAGCAAACATACAAGCTATAAAAACCTGGACACAAATAGATGAACAGACACAGGCTTGGTCTGCAATAGAAATAAAATCCTGCAGTACTTCTCTATATTCCCTGTTTTGTGCCCCAATAAATGCAAGTATATATATATATATATATATATATATATATATATATATATATATATATAATAATATATATAATAACCCAATTGTGCTTCATTCACTCAGAACATGGAACCAATGTGGAAAACATTTTAAGATGGAGAATCCTTTATCTGTGGCACCTCTGCATGAGAACCACCCTTTTTCAACCCTCGCAAACATGTACAGTTTTTAATATCTGGAAAACATTTGGCATTAAATTGCTTACAGATCTTTATATAGACAACATCTTTGCATCCTATGAACAATTACATTCCAAATGTAACTTTCCAGCAACACATTTCTTTCACTATCTTCAAATTAGAAACTTTGTTAAACAGAACTTGCCAGATTTCCCTCATCTCACACCTTCCTCTATGCTGGAAAAAATAAAAGGTGGACCAGATCTAATTATGCAATTTTCATTACGGTATAACTTATTAAGTTTATGACATAGAAAATCACCCAAAAAATCCCGGACCATTGAGAAGTGTGCGAAGTGATGATATGAAGAATCGTCTTCCCGCCGAACTGGAATCGCCCCCGCATAAATCAAATTATGCTGGATCTGCATAATTAGATCTGGACCACCCTGTATTGCTCAGTTTGGAGGATTCAGACAGCATTTATGCAATATATAAAATTATTTTACAATCCCTCCCTTTCAAAGTTTCAAGAGTACAATGGGAAAAATATCTCTCACTCAATATATCAGAAAAGGAGTGGAAGGTAGCAATGCAGAGAATACACTCGAGCTCCATATGTGTAAGCATACAATTATTCAACTTAAAATTATATATCGAGCACATCTGTCTCGCTTAAAACTGTCCAAAATGTTTCCAGAGCAAGATCCAACCTGCGAACGCTGCAATCAAGTCCCAGCCTCACTGGGTCACATGTTTTGGGCCTGCACCAAATTAACATTCTGGACAAAAATTTTTAAGTGCCTTTCAGCCAGCCTTGGGGTCACAATCCCTCCTAACCCACTAACAGCTGTGTTTGGTGTTCTTCCAGATGGGCTTAAAGCGGAGAAGGACAAACAAACTGTGATTGCCTTCACTACATTATTGGCACGCAGACTTATTTTGCTAAACTGAAAGAATCCTAACTCTCCTCTTTTAAGTCAGTGGGTAACTCATGTTTTATACTATTTGAAATTGGAAAAAACTAAATTCTCAGTTAGAGGATCTGTGCAGAACTTTTTCAAAACCTGGCAGGATCTAATCAATAATATTTTAGAATAAGCAATTACAGCACTGAGGAAATAGATTCTCTTCCCCATTTTCCCTTTTGTTTTTTGCTTTTTTTTCATCCGCCTATTAAATTCATCAATTTATGTATTTTGACCAGCTTTAAGTTTTACTGTGTTGGCCATGCTCTCTTTCTCAGGGGTGGGGTTTGGGTTGATTTGTTTTCAATCCTATAAAAATTGATCTATCTGTATGGAATGATTACAATAAAATCAATAAAATTAGAAAAAAAAAAGAAAGTCAAAGAAGCCATTATGAGGCTTAAAGCTGACTTGGAATAACCTCCCACGTTCACCGCCCTGACACTGGAAGTTCTCTTGAGTCTTGTTTAAAACGAGTCACCTCACTTCAACTCAGAGAGTCAGAGTCGGGAGGTGGAAGATGAAGCTCACCTGGAAGAGTGGAAGGAGAGGAAGGAGGAAAAGAAAGAAGAAGAAATCGCACTGGTGTGAGTGCTTAAAAATAACCTGCTTGAAGATATTTGTTAAAATGAATTATTAATTGAACTGGAACTTGTTGTGGTGCCACTGTGTTTGGGGCTTGGTGGCTCAGTGGCAACACTTACAGGTCACAAATGATTGGGCTGCACATGTGTGTTGACTGGTGGTCCCTCCTGGCTGGTTTAGGGTTTGCACAAAGTGCTACCAGGGTAGGCTCTCTACCACTAAGCCCTAAATTTATTGGATAAAACACATTTGAGAATGTCATGCTATGTATGTGACATGTATTCAGACCTGGACTAATTTTTTTATTCCACCTTTTATCGTGTCTTTTAAGAAGTACTTTTTTTCTTCATACTGGTCTTTTCATTGTCTTCTTCTACAAAGCATAATCTCTGTTATGCATACAATTCATTTTAATTAGCACAAGAATAATACTGATCTAATGATGGTTATTGTTTTATTTAAGACTGGATGATTGACTAGCTAAGCTTTTAAGGTGACAACTGTTGCTCCTTTCTTTCTTTTTCTTCAGGTGGCCATCCTTGTCCTACAATTCTATGGGACTCCTCTCTTTTGCCAGCAGACAATGAAGAGCAGTCCACAGTAAGACTGACCTGGAAAACGTACCAGAACTCTCTTAAACAGAAATGTTGGCATCGTGGCATAGTGCCTAAAGCGGAATGGGGATGTGCAGACGTACATCACTACGAGTGGAGCAAACTGACTCTCTTTGACTTCTTGCTGCAGGTACAGGCCATTTCTTATTGACAACTTCATTTAACCTGAATTTAGCACACTATAGTGATAAATAGTCTTTAACACTATAGTGCTATATTTGTCTTTAATTTTGATCACTCTGCAGAGATCTGTTTACACTTTGACATTTTTTTTGTTGATCAGTGTAAAAAAAAAAAACAAATTAAATTCACTAAGATTCAATGTTGTGTAACAATAAAATGTGAAAACCTCCCAAGGCTGAAGACTTTTTAAAGGCGTTAACTAGGGATGTCACAATGCCACAATTTTTACATATGATATCAATGTGAATAAAATTCCGTGATACTCAATAGCCATTCAATAACACAGCAAAAGCAAAAATCCCTCTTCCCGGATTTTTCATTAAATGTAACTCCATTATTCAAGTGGACAATATTGTACCATTCTCTGTGACAAAATCTAAAATACAGAATTACCAATAATGACAGTAAATTCAAAATAGTGATATATCATTCAAGTAATTGTCCACCTAACATTTACTGTATTCTTAAATAAGAAATAATGATGCAAGGTTTGAATTTAATGTGTGACAGACGTGGGAATTCTGC
>JANRMT010062823.1:7708963-7725509 GCA_026402145.1 Polypterus bichir lapradei
ATATATATATATATATATATATATATATATATATATAGTGAGACACGGGTTCGAACACCACCAGACAGACACCAACACTTTATAAAACACAAGTTTATTCAATAAAGTCCGCACAACACACAATGCTCTCACACCAATCACCGTTAACTTGGGCCATCTTCCCAATTTCCTTGGACCACACTTCCTCTACTCCCGGAAGCTTCGTCCTGCTCCCGTTCCTGACTCTAGCTCCCTGATTGGAGTGAGGTGGCCCCTTTTATTCTCACCCAGATGTGCTCCAGGTGCCTGATAACACTCTTCCAGCAGCACTTCCTGGTGTGGCGGAAGTGCTGCCCTTGCACCCGGAAGCACTCCATGTGTCGCTAGAAGGATTTTCCCCCACCTTCCCAGGTGTGGCAGAAGTGTCGATCTCCCGGGCTCCACGACGCTCGGGGCGCCCCCTGGCAGTGGCCACAGGCTCCATTGGGCTTGAGACTCCTTGCTCCTTCTCCGTGGTCCCCTCAACATCCAGGGCGGTTGCCCCCTCGAGGCCCGGAGGATGTAAAGACCACCTCCTGGTCCTTCCAGGCACCCTGGTGCTTGGTCTGACCCCCAGCCTCCTGTGACATATATATATATATGTCGTGGAGCCCGGGAGATCGACACTTCCGCCACACCTTGGAAGGTGGGGGAAAATCCTTCTAGCGACACATGGAGTGCTTCCGGGTGCAAGGGCAGCACTTCCGCCACACCAGGAAGTGCTGCTGGAAGAGTGTTATCAGCATATATATTGTTATCAGCATATCAGCATGTTATCAGCATATATATATATATATATATATATATGCTGTTTGGGTACAGAGTGACCCTAAGACATCCCAAAGAGTGGTGACTGTAAACCGCACGCCATTGGAAAAGGCTCTCTGATCCCCAGATTGTGTTCTGCTTCTGTGTGGTCTTCTTTGTGCTGTCCCACTTCCTCTGAGATATGGATCTACTCTGAGTTTGCATGTTAGATGTTTGCTGTGGCATGGAATGCAAGAGATTTCTTGTAAGATAACACCATAAAATAGTTTCTGTGAATCTTTAAACCTCATACCTTGCAAATGTAAAAATGATGTAAAGTAAAAATGTATTTAAGGAAAACATCTGTAAGCTTCAAAGTAAATTCAAAAATGGAATTGTCTCCTTTTGAAGTTGTTTTGATAACTAATTCTGTACGAAAGTCATAACACATTTTCTGGTTGTCTCCTCTTTTGACTGATAAGGGGAAAAATAAAGGAGGCTCTTTGTAAACAGCATTCAGGCGTAGTCTGTTATCTCTGAGTACGATAGGGCACCTTAGTTTAAATAGTGATAGTCAGTGGTCTAGTGTTAGGCATTAAGTGCTGAGCATTAGGATAAAATCTTGCAAGAGAAGTGATTAGAGATCACGAAGGGTCCTAAGGAGTACAAGTCCTGTATATTGTAGGTGTTGTGATCTGAAAGGTTGGAATGGTGCCTCAGCACATTGCTATTGGTGACTGTGTGCCCTTAACAGAGCTCTTTTTTGGATGAATTGTTTACATCCAGTTCAGACAGGAGAGCGAAAATTAATTAGTGGACCTTTTATAATGATAGCTTTGAGTGGGTCACTAATAAGAGTCAGGTTAGGGTCAACTTTCTCTGTTTTCCACATCGGCCTTTGTCTTCTTTAATTTAACGTCTTTAAGTTTCTTGTACACTCATATTTCAGATAATCTGCCTTACAGCTTGTGTGATCCCGGCTCAAATCCAAGTCTAGCCATTTTCATTTTCAGGGTGTTCTTGTAGGTTTTCTCAGAGTAACAATAATAATAATTCTTTACATTTATATAACGCTTTTCTCACTACTCAAAGCACTTTACAAGTGAGTGAGCAGCCACTTCACCCACCACTAATGTGTAGCACCCATCAGAATGATGCAAAGGTAGCCAGCTTTATGCCAGTACACTCACCATAAATGAGCTATTAGGTTTTGAAGAGGTGAGAGAGACAGTTAGCCAGTTAGAGACACGGGATAATTAGGGGTTCAGAATGATCAAGCCATGGAGGTCAGTTTAGGCGGAACATCGGGATACGCCCCACTCTTTACGAAGGATACCCAGGTATCTTTATTAACCACAGAACGTCATGACCTCAGTTTTATGACTCATCCGAAAGATGGCACCATCTTTAGAGCACAGTGTCCCTATCACTGCACTGGGGCATTGGGAACCACATTCAGACCATAGGGTAAGTGCTCCCTGCTGGCCTTGCCAACACCTCTTCCAGCAGCAACCCAAGCTTTTCCTGGTTGGTCTCCCATTCAAGTACTGGCCAGGCCCGAAAATGCTTAGTTTCATATAGATGACCTCTTCTGAAGTGCATGTGGTATGAAGCGCATAGTGTTTGATGTTTTTAAACTGACTCTGCCTTGGGGTGGACTGTTGTCCCCTCCAAGTTTATTAGTATTCCTAGAATAAGAAATCTCTACTTTTAGCTTGTGTACTTTTACAAGTAACTTTCATTTTTTCTCTAAACTTTGTCCTTCGTTATTAGTCCTCTGACCACAAATACAGATGAGCAATGAGGCATTGCGACTTCTCAAACCCACAATAGCTTGTTAGGTGCAATCTGACCCAGTGAGGCCCATGTGTTTAGATACATTTTTACCCTGAAACTTCCCAGCAGGACGCCTGTAAAAAACCTTCACCTCCTTGGCATTAACCCTGAGACTCCCTCGGGCATATAAAAATGGTTAAGCCCGAATCAGACTTGAAGTGACGTGTAAGGATCAGCCTGAATAATACTTGAGACAGTGTTCTGCTGCCGTCTAGTACATAAATTAGCATCAGGCTGAAGTAAAGTCATGAATATGTCTATGCATTTTACCACTCTATGGTACCACATCAATGTTCATGAATTGGACAGAACCTTTAACCTACAAACAAAATGGCATGTAAATGAAAAGCTGTAAATCCAGTTTTAGAACAAACTGAAACTGAACTATTAGTTGAATCAAGCAATAGTGATGACCATATGAAAAAAGCCGACACAAAAAGTGAAACTGCTGCATATGGCATTATATGACTGAAGCACAATGGCATGACTGATGAATTAAAGTTTCACCATGGTGCAAGTAGGTGAATTGCGATCAAGTGGAAGGACAAGAAAGACGTTAGCCCCCTAAGCATTCTTCACAATGCAGCAACTGTCAATGTTCATATTGTGGAAATGTGGAAGTCAGTAAACTTTGCTCTGTGGTAGCCTAAAATAATACTAGGGGGGTTTCGAGGATGCAGAACAGGCAGTGATATTCTACCCTCTAACGTGCAAGAAACAGAAATATCTCTCCATTATAAAAGAAAATTTTGAGACGAGACTTTTGCCAAGAGATTTTGTCAAGTCCCACCCTCTTCTCAACCATTTCAGGTTAACGGCCCACGCCCATGGCCTCTCACCTCACATTCGTGTGAATGCTTTTGTCAGACACAGTTCCTGTGCTCTCAGCTCTTATAAAATTTTACATTTCCTCACTTTAAGCCCAGGGTTTGGCGAGCGAAGTGAGCAGGGGGCAGAGCCCCCTAGTATTATAAGAAAAGAGTGCAAAAAACACCCTTCTGCTGTCCAGACTGTGACGTTAGGCTTTGCATTAGTGACTGTACTAAACCAACATCAGTACAGCAATGGACACTCAACTTTCCTACTATTTTTTTAATATTATGTAACTACTAATACGCATAACATTTTTTCTTGTTGAAAGTATTTCAATGTTTTTGAATTGTTTTCACGTTGGTTAACATAAATCTAAGGAGGTTATATTAAAGTTTAGGTCACAGCAAGACAAAAGCCACACTTAGTCCATTTTCCGTACATTCCATAATGCCTCAAATATTACCAAAAGGAAGGAAAAGGGTCATTGCATGTTTCCGACAGGGACAATATGGTAGGTATGCCATCCATCCATTTTCTAATCCACTGAATCCAAACACAGGGTCACGGGGGTCTGCTGGAGCCAATCCCAGCCAACACAGGGCACGAACCAATCCCAGGCAGGGTGCCAACCCACCGCAGGACACACACAAACACACACTAGGGCCAATTTAGAATCGCCAGTCCACCTAACCTGCATGTCTTTGGGAGGAAACCCACGGGGAGAACATGCAAACTCCACGCAGGGAGGACCCGGAAAGTGAACCCGGGTCTCCTAACTGCGAGGCAGCAGCACTACCACTGTGCCACCATGCCACCTATATGGTAGGTGCCTCTTAACTATTCTGGTGACCGAAATCTTGTAATCCCTTTGACTTCGATTCTGGTTTGCATTCTGCTTTTTAGTGTCAGAAAACTATTTGACTTTTCAGCGTTGACTCTTTTTCTGATTTTTGACTTTGATATATTTCCTGGTCTCATGTGTTCATACTGTAGCATTCCTGGGTTTGGACGTGAAAGGAACATGCTCTTTAGGTGGCCATGGACTGGCTAAGGAGACCAGGAGATGTACCCGAAGAAGCTGGTTATAAAAGCAGCCCTGTGAACAGCATGAAGAGAAGTGGGGGTGCAGACACAGCAGTTAGAGAGAACTTTGTAGGCGTCTCTCAGCTGCTAAAGCCCATTGGTCCTGATGTGCACACACTGGTGATCCTCAGATTTTGAACCTGTGCTTGGGTCTGCTCAGTGTGTCTGTCTGCGGAGAGAGTGTCGACCTCATCAAGAGGTTTACTTACCTCGGCAGTGACATTCGTATCTCTGGTGACTCTTCCTATGAAGTCAGTAGTTGGATTGGGAGAGCATGGGGGTCATGAGGTCGCTGGAAAGGGGTGTGTGGTGCTCCCGATATCTATGCAAAAGGACGAAAGTCCAAATCTTTAGAGTCCTGGTGCTTCCTGTTTTGCAATATGGTTGTAAGACATGGACGCTATCTAGTGACCTGAGATGAAGACTGGACTCCTTCAGTGCTGTGTCTCTTTGGAGAATCCTTGGGTACTATTGGTTTGACTTTGTGTCGAATGAGCGGTTGCTCACGGAGTCCTGAATGTGGCACATTACCTGCATTGTGAGGGAGCGTAAGTTACGGCACTACGGCCATGTGGCGCGTTTCCCTGAGGGTGATCCAGCTCGTAAGATCCTCATTGTTGGGGACCCAAATGGCTGGACCAGCCCAAGGGCTTGCCCACGCAACACCTGGCTGTGGCCGAGAGAGGGTCATTTCCGGATGGTGGGACAGGACCGTGTGTTTGCCTGGGGGGTTACCAACCGGGATCCCGAGCTGTTTCGTCGTGTAGTGGGTGTGGCAACATGCTGTACCAGTGCATGGTCCCCAACCGGACCTGACCTGTGGTCTGCTCATGAGTTGGAGGAGAGTGTGGCAGAAAGGGTGCCTCTGACACTGGGAATGAGAGGACAAAGGGACAAAGCAGCTGGGAGCACATGCCGCCATTTAAGACCTGAGGAAGCCAACAGTCCTTTCTAGGGCCATATACCACCAATCAGGCATAAAGTGACTAAGTCCATTCCTTCTTTACTTTGGCAGCAGTGGTGGGATAAGAACTGTCTGTGACCCTGAGGTGAAGAACTGGTTTAACACTAACACTGGCGGATCATGTTAAAGACTGTGCACTTCAGGCTGGTCAGACCACATCATCTTGCAACCCTTGAAGATGCCAGTGGATGTAGCTCATGTTACCCTCAAAGATGAGGGTTCTGAGAGGAGACCTGTGTAGCGCCCCCTGGTTCCAGACATGAGAGGGACACACTCTTCAGGTGGCCGTGGACTGTCTGATACAGAGGGAATATTTAAAGAAGCCAGCTACAAAACAGCCCCTAGTTATGGATTAGCCTATGGAGACAGGAAAAAATGTGGCATATGGGCTGCCTCTGACCCCAAGTGAGCGGTGTGAGTTGGAGCTTGGCGTCTTGTATGAGTGGACAATGGGACAGAGCAGCGGGGAATGAGAGTCCCTGTTGAAGACGTGGTAAAAGCAGCTGCTGACAAAGCCAACCGTCATTTTTATGGGGACATACCACCAGTCTGGCATAAAGTGGCTAATTCCATTCCTCCGTCTCTGACACCCTGGGTTGTTACAATACCTTATGCGCTGCTCACTGTCTAAAAGGAGAATCTATAAAATAACTTGGAATTGTTTTAGTAAGCTAATTACAACCCTTGCTAAATCTCATCTTATTTACATCCCAGTAATGATATTGCGGGGACATCCTCGTCGTGAATTATTTTCTCTTTCTTCAATCAAGCATCCCCCCAAGTAAATTCGGTTGAATATAGAAATGCTGATTTTTTTAACACTATACCGTTCTAAAAGCACGGCTAAGAAAAAAAAAAAAAAAGAACCAAATAGAATTTGAATATTACGAGATGCACAGTTGCGTGTCACCGGTTCACAGCCGTCTAATCTGAGCTTGCCAGCAATCGTCAGGGTGGTAGTTTTTCATACTCAAATCTAAAATTGTTTTATTGCACATGTCTCTTTGGTTATTAGTTTAAGTGTCCTGAGATTTGATTTCATTGGTTTCAAGTGAGGATTTACAACTGCACCACAATTCCAGTGTCATTTTTATTACGGTCCTCTCATATTTATAACAGCAAAACAATCGGAGTGCATCTGCTCTTCTTCTGATGTGTGAGCCTGCGTTTCCTTTGGCCTTCGACTCTGAAATCTTTGCATTCTTTATCTTTTTGAAAAATGTGTAGTGATTTATGTACATGTGCATCCTGTTTCTAAATGTGTAATAAGTCAAAGAGAGACACATGATGCCTAAATTCAGGAAATGTGAAGTAATGGGAGAACACATTCACCAACACCTTAAGTACTGTAAAAGTACATCTATTACTCATTTAGTGTTATGTAAGAAGACCTTAGCAATGGCTTCTGTTGGCCTTCATAACACTCGTGACCACTAGGGGGCGCTGCAGCACCCCAAACCTCAGACACAACCACCACAACACAAGTCCCAGTACAATAAAAAGCTTTATTCATAGAAATGACTTACATAAAGGTTTTGAAACTCACAAATACAACACACTTATTCTCTTCCATTCTCCTTCTCTCTCCTTCGACTCCTTCAGGTGAGCTTTGTTCTTCTTCAACTGGACTCCTATGCTTGAGTGGCCCAACCAAAGTCCAGGCTTAAACCTCATAGAGTATCTTTTTTTCTGTTTTGTTTTTATTTTGCATTGTAGAATTTCTTGTTCGTTTCCGTATAACAACAACAACAACAACAACATTTATTTATATAGCACATTTTCATACAAAAAAATGTAGCTCAAAGTGCTTTACATAATGAAGAATAGAAAAATAAGAGACACATTAAGAAAATAAAATAAGTCAACATTAATTAACATAGAATAAGTGTAAGGTCCAATGGCCAGGGGGGACAGAAAAAACAAAAAAAAAACTCCAGACGGCCGGAGAAAAAAAATAAAATCTGCAGGGATTCCAGGCCATGAGACCGCCCAGTCCCCTCTGGGCAATCTACCTAACATAAATGAAACAGTCCTCTTTGTATTTATGGTTTTCACGGAAGGACTTGATGATGATCACGTGGACTTCTGGCTTTTAGTCCATCAATGCTGGGACATCATGGTGCTTTGAGTAAGTTGGTGGTGGCGCAGGCCGCCACCACAGAAAAACCGGAAAAAGAAACAGAAGAGAGAGTAGGGGTCAGTACGGATTTTAGTGCCACCATGAATAGTTATTATAATGAATTGAACATACAGAGTATCAGGATTAAGATAAAGTGAAGTTATGAAAAGGCCATGTTAAAGTAATGTGTTTTCAGCAGAGTTTTAAAGTGCTCCACTGTATTAGCCTGGCGAATTCCTATTGGCAGGCTATTCCAGATTTTAGGTGCATAGCAGCAGAAGGCCGCCTCACCACTTCTTTTAAGTTTAGCTTTTGGAATTCTAAGGAGACACTCATTTGAGGATCTAAGATTACGATTTGGAATATAAGGTGTCAGACATTCCGATATATAAGATGGAGCGAGATTATTTAAGGCTTTGTAGACTATAAGCAGAATTTTAAAGTCAATTCTGAAAGACACAGGTAACCAGTGTAGTGACATTAAGACTGGAGAGATGTGTTCGGATTTTCTTTTCCTAGTTAGGATTCTAGCAGCTGCATTCTGCACTCGTTGCAAATGATTTATGTCTTTTTTGGGTAGTCCTGAGAGGAGTGCGTTACAGTAATCTAATCGACTAAAAACAAAAGCGTGAATTAATTTCTCAGCATCTTTCAATGATATAAGAGGTCTAACTTTTGCTATATTTCTTAAGTGAAAAAATGCTGTCCTAGTGGTCTGAAGAATATGTGATTTAAAATTCAGGTTACAGTCAAAGGTTACCCCTAAGTTTTTTACTTCAGTCTTAACTTCTAATCCTAATGCGTCAAGATTATTTTTGATAACCTCACTTAATCCGTTTTTGCCAATCAATACAATTTCAGTTTTCTCTTTATTTAACTTGAGAAAATTACTATTCATCCATTCAGAAATACCAGTAAGACATTGTGTTATTGATTCGAGAGAGCCGGTGTCATCAGGTGCTACTGATAAGTACAGCATACAGTATACCCCTTAGGGTCAGCCATTGCACAGCATCCCTGGAGCAATTGCAGGTTAAATGCCTTTGGATCTCTTTTGTCAGTAGCAAAGATTCAAACTGGCAACCTTCTGGATACCAGCGCAGATCCTTAGCCTCCAGGCCATCTGTGGAGATGGCAGTTTACTGATGCTCTCCATTAAATCTAACAAAGCTTGAAAGAATAGGATAAACCGCCCAAATCCAGGTGTGCAAAGCTTGCAGAGGATTACCTAAGAAGACTTGAAGCGGTAATTGCTGCCAAAGAGACTTCTACAAAGTGCTGAATCAATAGTCGGGTAGAGGGGTCCTTTCATCGGATTGCCAATGGCCAATAGGGGGAGGCAAATTGATGGCCAAATTCTCCAGGACGCTGAGCAAATCTGAATCATATTATGTGATATCATCTACTGTTAAATTCTGCTCTGTACTTGTAATATTTCTATTGCACTACAGTATCTCACAAAAGTGAGTACACCCCTCACATTTTTGTAAATATTTTATTATATCTTTTCATGGGACAACACTGAAGATATAACACTTTGATACAATGTAAAGTAGTCAGTGTACAGCTTGTATAACAGTGTAAATTCGCTGTCCCCTCAAAATAACTCAACACACAGCCATTAATGTCTAAACTGCTGGCAACCCCTACACCCCTAAGTGAAAAATGTCCAAATTGTGCCCAAAGTGTCAATATTTTGTGTGGCCACCATTATTTTCCAGCACTGCCTTAACTCTCTTGGGCATCGAGTTCAATAGAGCTTCACAGGTTGCCACTGGAATCCTCTTCCACTCCTCCATGACGACATCACGGAGCTGGTGGATGTTAGAGACCTTGCACTCCTCCACCTTCCATTTGAGGATGCCCCACATATGCTCAATAAGGTTTAGGTCTGGAGACATGCTGGGCCAGTCCAGCACCTTTTACCCTCAGTTTCTTTAGCAAGGCAGTGGTCGTCTTGGAGGTTGTCATGTTGGAATACTGCCCTGCGGCCCAGTTTTCGAAGGGAGGAGATCATGCTCTGCTTCAGCAAGTCACAGCTACAATGAACTGTAGCTCCCCAGTGCCGGCAGCACTCATGCAGCCCCAAACCATGACACTCCCACCACCATGCTTGATTGTAGGCAAGACACAATTTTCTTTGTACTCCTCACCTGGTTGCCACCACACACGCTTGACACCATCTGAACCAAATAAGTTTCTCTTGGTCTCATCAGACCACAGGACATGGTTCCAGTAATCCATGTCCTTAGTCTGCTTGTCTTCAGCAAACTGTTTGTGGGCTTTCTTGTGCATCATCTTCAGAAGAGGCTTCCTTCTGGGACGACAGCCATGCAGACCAATTTGATGCAGTGTGCGGCGGGCGTATGGTCTGAGCACTGACAGGCTGACCCCCCACCCCTTCAACCTCTGCAGCAGTGCTGGCAACATTCATACGTCTATTTTCAAAAGACAACCTCTGGATATGATGCTGAGCACCTGCACTCAACTTCTTTGATGGCGAGCCCTATTCTGAGTGGAACCTGTCCTGTTAAACCGCTGTATTGTCTTGACCACCGTGCTGCAGCTCAGTTTCAGGGTGCTGGCAGCCTTCTTATAGCCTCGTCCATCTTTTTGTAGAGCAACAATTCTTTTTATCAAATCCTCAGAGAGTTCTTTGCCATGAGGTGCCGTGTTGAACTTCCAGTGAGCAGTATGAGAGAGTGTGAGAGCGATAACACCAAATTTAACACACCTGCTCCCCATTCATACCTGAGACCTTGTAACACTAACGAGTCACATGACACTGGGGAGGGAAAATGGCTAATCGGGTACAATTTGGACATTTTTCACTTAGGGGTGTACTTACTTTTGTTGCCAGTGGTTTAGACATTAATGGCTGTGTGTTGAGTTATTTTGACAGGACAGCAAATTTACACTGTTATACAAGCTGTACACGGACTACTTTACATTAAATCAAAGTGTCATATCTTCAGTGTTGTCCCATGAAAAGATATAATAAAATATTTACAGAAATGTGAGGGGTATACTCACTTTTGTGAGATACTGTATATTGTATTGAGGATCACTTGTGTTCTGTTCTGTGTATTGTGTTGTGTCTCGATGCATGCTCAATAATCCAGGTAAGGAAATTCTAGAAAGTTGATTCTGTTCATCTGGACATAGTTTTTTTCCGATACGTTTCATCACCCATCCAAGTGACTTCCTCAGTCTCAGTTGACTGCAGGTTTCTCCAACGTTATAAACAGTACCTTGGCCTAATGACCGAACTAGCACCATATTACACAGTCAAGTGCCAAGAGGATTGCCGTGAATCATACATCGGGGAAACCAAACAACCACTGGCGAAGTGGATGGCACAACACAGAAGAGCTACCTCATCAGGCCAGGACTCCGCAGTCTATTTACATCTACAGGACAGTGGTCACTCTTTCAGTGATGAAGATGTGCACATCCTGGACAGGGAGGAATGTTGGTTTGAGCGAGGAGTCAAAGAGGTCATTTACGTAAAAAAGGAACGACCATTTCTGAACCAAGGAGGGGGCCTAAGGGTACGTCTTTCACCACCTTACAATACGGTGATTGCAGCCATTCCCCAACTCTCTGTGAATGGTACTCGTTGCCATTGATCAATGGACAATTTGCATATCATTAATCACACGGCCCATTGTTAGTCAATGGTGCTAGTTCGGACATCAGGCCAAGGTACTGTTTATAAGGCTGAAGAAACCTGCAGTCATCTGAGACTGAGGAAGTCACTTAGATGAGTTATGAAACGTATCGTAAAAAAAAAAAAACTATGTCCGGATGAACAGAATCAACTTTCTAGAATGTATTGTATTTTATTTACCCCCTTTTTTCGACACCCACGGCACGCCCAACCTACCTGGGAAGGTGTCTCTCTTTGAACCCTGACATTTTTTTTTTTGGGGGGGGAGTTTTTTCTTGTCTTCTTAGAGAGTCGAGGCTTGGGGGGGGCTGTCAAAAGTCAGGGCCTGTTAAAGCCCATTGCGGCACTCCTTGCGTGATTCTAGGCTATACAAAAAATAAATGGTGTTGTATTGCATTGTATTGTATTGCATGGTCTGAATACTTATATGAATGGGATATTTGGATTTTAAATAAACGTGAACACCTTTGGCTTGATTTTTGCCGACATGAAGTGTGAATTGTGGGACCGTCTATACACCGGTGTGTGTCTATCTAAATGATGTTCCGATTAATTCAGTTTGCCACTGGTGGACTCCAAACAAGTTCTAAGCACATCTCAAGGAGTAGTAAAGCAAAGAGGACACATTTGACCACAATTAGGAGTGCCACAGCGAAGGCTCTGAATACTTATATGAATGAGTTTTCATTTCATGTCACGGTGTCATGGCGTTTGTAAAAAGTGAGACGTACAGCCATTGTGTAAGAGGTGCCCTCATTAATTGAAGACTTTGGGATGAAGGAACTCCATTTTGTTATCCAGAGAGTCTCAGTTTCATGCCCTGCTCCCGGATGAGTAGCTGAGAGGGAGAAGACCTCCTGACTAGAGACCCTGTTGCCCAGGAATTTAAAATATCCCTCCCTAAGTGACACCGTTTATAGCAAATTGTACTCCTTGTGTGATGTTGAGCTATACAAAAATAAGTTGTTTTGTATTGTACAGTCTGAGTACTTACCGTATATACTCGCATATAAGTCGGGTCTTGAAACCCGAAAAATTGATCATAAAATCAGACCCCAAATTATACGCCCGTTCAAAAATGCGACACTTACATTTTTTTTTTACATCTTCTTATCTCCTACAATCTCGCATCAGTTTCTCAGATACATCGAATTTTATTGCAGCAGCGCAGTTACCAATTTCTTTCGCTTCTTCAAAGGTGTATGAGGGTGTGAGATACAAAAAACACAAATCAGTGCAAACGTTGCTTCGGAATAGTTCGGGTATTACCATGTGGTCACGTAGGCACAATACATAGAAAAAAAGGCTGTGTGCTCTGTGGTTATTAATAATAATAATAATACATTTTATTTATATAGCGCCTTTCCCATGCTCAAGGCACTTCACAGAGTTTAGGAAGAACGGCAGGCTACACAGTATATAGCATTGTACTAAACCAAATAAATAAATAAAGAAGATTAAGATAGTAAATTCAGAGAAAAGCCTAACAGACAACATAATTGATGGTCTCGCGCACACATACAGGTTACATGAGCATCTTGACAGAGAGGTAAACTGAGAGAAGGGGAATGAAGTCAAGTAGAGCTAAAAGCCTTCCTGAAAAGATGAGTTTTGAGTTGTTTTTTAAACGAATTCATGGAGTCAGCTGACCTGATTAATTTCGGTAGGTCATTCCAGAGTCTGGGCGCTATACAGCTGAAGGCCCTGTCACCCATGGAGTGTAGATTAGTGTGGGGTACCACAAGATTGCCAGAATCAGAGGACCTTAGTGGGCGGGCAGGCACATAGTGATGGAGAAGGTCACTGGGCATATCATAATCTCTTGGACCAATAGCGTGAGTTTTCCACATTCGACTCATACAACCGACATTATAAAATACCGGAAACTACATGATAAAATCAAGTCCTGACTTATCCGCGGAAGAACTTATCCGCAAGTATATACGGTACACGAATGACAGATTTTAATTGGAAATAAATGTGAACACCTTTGGCTTGATTTTTGTCGCCACGCAGTGTGAATTGTGGGACCTTCTATACATCGGTGTTTGTCTATCTAAACGACGTCCGATTGATTCATTTTGCCACAGGTGAGAGGTGAAGCTCCATCCAGTGGGACATCCTACCTTGTGCCTGACACAGTCAGGAACGGCTCCAGCTTCTGCAGTCTTAAATCGGAGAAAGCAGACATCAAGATGCATTATTTTTTTTTTCTCATGAACTGTCACCTTGTCTTTATTTGGCTCCTGTTTTAGATTAAATTAATTAAGTGGGTTAATACAAAGGAATAGAGCAATGATGTTTCGGCCATCACATAAAAACTACAGGCCTGTTAAAAGTGGCACGTCCTTGTGAATCGTCATTTATGTTATGATAAATGAGCTTGCATAGTTCGCTTTTTGGTGCTGAAGTGCAAGCAGACGAAGAGCAAATCGGCAACAGCCTGAGATTTTGGAATTATTTGCACATCAGCTGAGCCCCTCATAAAATCAGCCTTAAAGAGCAGTGAGCTCAACGTGCATGACTCAGATTAAAGGATAAGCATCACGATTCTCATCTGACTGACCATAAGTAAAGGTCCATATGAGGTTGTTTTTGCATATGCCACGGGAAGGCATCCCAAATATGTGCTTGGAGATATTTTTGGAAAATGTGACATATGTGCTCCTTTTAAGTCACAGTCCAAAAATATGACAGCACATTTCAAATCACAAAATCCTTATTTTTTTTATTTGCCCTTGTATTTACTATCTGACTTGAACTAATAAAGGCGGTGAAGCAGTTTTTAATTTCTGGTAGAGTGTTTCTTCATGATGACTTTGCCAATTAGAACAAGAGAACAGCAATAAACATGCCATCAAACTTGCATAGCAAGTAACAAAGGGGATATGAATTTTTATGAGGCCACACTTGATTTGCACCACCAGGGGCTTCTTCCCTGAGTTTGTTGTCCTTATTGAAAAGAACAAAAGGAGTTGGTGAAGGACGTCTTGCACGCCAGAATGCCTCTAACATCAAAATCCGAGAACATCTCTCCAGTTCTGATGTCACTACATTGGTTACCTGTGCCATGTAGAATTGACTTTAAAATACTGCTTATGGGTTATAAAACCTTAAATCATCTCTGCTCCATCCTATATTTCAGAATGCCTCTCACCTTACACTCCAAATCGTAACCGTAGATCTTCAAATGAATGTCGGCTTAGAATTACAAACTTAAAAGAAGTGGTGAGGCGGCCTTCTGCTGTTATGCACCTAAAATCTGGAATAGCTGACCGATAGACATTCGCCAGGCTAATATAATGGAGCACTTTAACAAACTGCTAAAAACTCATTATTTTAATATGGCTTTCTCATAGCTTCATTTTAGTTTAATTCTGATATTCTGTACATGCATTGAATTTTTTTTCATGGCTCCGAAATCCGTACCAACCCCTACTTTCTCTGCTGTTCTTTTTCTGGTTTTTTGTGGTGGTGATCTGCACCACCACCAGCTGATCAAAGCACCGTGATGTCCCAATAGTGATGGATTAAAGGCCAGATGTCCACATGACCATCATCATCAAATTCTTCCATGTGAAGCCTGAACACCATGAGGACTGATTGAAGTCATTTATGTTAGGTAGAATGCCTAGAGGCTCGTGGCCTTGGAACCCCTGCAGATTTTCTTTTTTTTTCTCCAGCCGTCTGGAGTTTTTCTTTGTTTTTTCACTGGACCTTACTTTATTCTGTGTTAATTAGTATTGCCTATTTTGGTATTCTTATATTTTTTTATTTTTTCTTTCTTCATCTTGTATGTATTTATATGAAAACATGCTATAGAAAGAAATATATGTTGTTGTTGTTGCTGTATCAGGGCAAGATGGGAGGCACTGTCCTAATGAAAGTGAGATATCGCTAGTGCTGACAGAATGTTTTCGTCATCTAGGGATTGTGAAGAAGTGGTTAAAAAGACAAATAAAATGTTATGTTATATCATAAACACAGTTGAATAAAATCTGAGGAACATTATATAACATATTTGTTAGGCCATTCGAGAATTCCAAACATTGTAAATCCCAATCAGTTCCAAAAATGCCCACTAGAGAGGGAAATCCCATCAATAAACCCTAGCTGGTAATGCAGAGGGGCAGGTACAAACTTTATAGTAAATACAGTATAAAATAAAAGATTATTCTTAATGAAAATGCTGTGAAATAACATTAAGCTCCTTAGCCATCCAAGGTGAACAAGTTAAGGTCAAAAAACAGAGCAGAAGGTCCCTAGAGCACTTAAATGAACCACCTCTTGGGGGGACCACTTACAAAACACAAGGCACATAACAAAAGGACCTGATGTACAGACAAAATCAGATACAAAGAAGTATACAAATGAACATAAATGAAATGAATACAAACAAAAAGAATCAAAAATGAACAAAACAAAGAGGAACCCTGGGTGAAACATAACAGCACTAGTGAGACCACATCAGGAGTACTGAGTGCGATTCAGCTCACCATGCTACACAAAAGAAACAGCAGCACTTAAAGCTGTGCAGTTGAGAACAAGCAGGTGCATCCTGGGACTTAAGGTTATGTCATACTCTGAGAGACACAGAGGAGTCTGCATAGGAAACTAATCCTCAAAAGCACAGATAAATTAGATTTAGCAGAATTCTTTGAGCCTAAGGGTGAATTAAGTACTTGTGGACATCAGGAGAAATTAGGGGGAAGTGCATTTAAGACTTCTTTACTCAAGGAGTTGTGGGAATCTGGAACAAACTACCCAGACATGGAATTGAAGCAGAAACCTTGACGACATTTAAGAAATATCTAGAAGAGACATTTAGAGCAAATTAGAGTCTAATTAGAACAATTAGGTGAGAACAGAGCATTCATCCCAACAGTACTTGCCAGTCCTATCCTCTTAGTTCTTCCCAAATAACATCAAGTCGAGTTTTGAAAGTCTTTAAAATCCTACTGTCTACCACACTACTTGATTGCTTATTTCAAATGTCTGTGGTTCTCTTTGTCTCTTGGGCAAAATTTGCCATTAAGGATTTTCCAACTGTGTCCCAGTGTTCCTGATGAACTCATTTTAAAGTCACAGTCTTGATGCACTGGACTAATTCCTTTCATAATTTTAAACATTTATATCATGTCTCTTTTTAATATTCTTTTGCTTAAACTGAAAAGGCTCAGCTCTTAAATCTTTCTTCATAACTCACCCCCTGTAGTCCTGAAATCAGCCAGGTCACTCTAGATAGATAGATAGATAGATAGATAGATAGATAGATAGATAGATAGATAGATAGATA
>JANRMT010062823.1:7725609-7737929 GCA_026402145.1 Polypterus bichir lapradei
TTTTTTGCTGCCTTTTCAATTGTGTAATTCGGTTTTTGTTCAGCGCTCTTTGGAACTGTTGCTTTTTGTCTGTGCACTGCGTCAGTTCACGTGAGCCGCTCGGTGTACATGCATTGAAGTTTCCCAGCTGTGCTGGTGCCATGTCGTGCTATGTCCATGGCTGTATCTAATGTTACCGAAGTCCTGGCACTTAAAACTTTCTCTCGCAGTTTCGCTGAGTTTGTGGCAAACACCACCCTGACCATCTCATCTTCCTCTGCATAAGCACAGTCCTTCACCCGTGAATATTTACCCGTGGCAGTGTTTCTATTGGATTGCCGCTGACGGACGGCCTTATATAGGCAGGCACTAAATTACAAACGCCAGCGGCAGCCTGTCTATGAACTTAATTTAAAGTTTAGGTTTACATCGTGCTTTTTTTCCGAAGTAGCAGAACTCATGAATATGGTTGTATATGTCACTCGCTCGCTTCTTATTGTTTCGCTGCCTTCTCAATTATATAATGCATGTTTTCTTCAGCGCTTTTTGGAGGTCTTCCTGGTTTTCTATGTACTGCGTGATTACGTGGGAAGCGTGATGATGTCACACGAAACTCCGCCCCCATGGCGTTCAAGCTCATCTCCATTACAGTAAATGGAGAAAAACAGCTTCCAGTTATGACCATTACGTGTAGAATTTCGAAATGAAACCTGCCCAACTTTTGTAAGGAAGCTGTAAGGAATGAACCTGCCAAATTTCAGCCTTCCACCCACACGGGAAGTTGGAGAATTAGTGATGAGTCAGTGAGTGAGTGAGTGAGTGAGGGCTTTGCCTTTTATTAGTATAGATATACAGTATATATATATATATATATATATATAAATATATATAAAATCCAACATCTGTCTATCTGTCTGTATGTATAGTCATGGCCAAAAGTTTTGAGAATGACACAAGTATTGGTTTTCACAAAGTCTGTTGCTTCAGTGTTTTTAGATCTTTCTGTCAGATGTTTCTATGATATACTGAAGTGTAATTACAAGCATTTTATAAGTTTCAAAGGTTTTTATTGACGATTACATTTAAGTTTATGCAAAGAGTCAATATTTGCAGTGTTGGCCCTTCTTTCTTTTTCAAGACTTCTGCAATTCGCCCTGGCAGGCTGTCAATCAACTTCTAGGCCAAGTCCTGACTGATGGCAGCCCATTCTTGCATAATCTGAATTTGTGGGTTTTTATTTGTCCATCCGCCTCTTGAGGATTGACCACAAGTTCTCAATGGGATTATGGTCTGGGGAGTTTCCTGGCCATGGACCAAAAATTTCGATGTTTTGTTTCCAAAGCCACTTAGTTATCACTTTTGCCTTATGGCCCAGTGCGCCATCATTCTGAAAAAGGCATTGTTGGTCACTGAACTGTTCTTGGATGGTTGGGTTAACAGTGCTGGAGAAACAGTTGCCTGTTCTCAGCATCCAGGACGGTGTTCAGACCCAGGTTTTTAAGCTTTGTGCCGAATAAGTGGGGGCAATGCTGTTAAAGGCTGAGCTGTAGTCTATAAACAGCAGACTTACATAATTCCCTTGGCTGCTCTCTACATGGGACAAACAGGTGTGCAGAATTGCGAGATGGCATCATCTGTAGACCTGTTTGTATGGTATGCAAACTGGAGTGGATTAAAGTCCCTTGGAAAGAAAGAGCAGATGGAGTCTTTAATAATCCCCTCGAAGCACTTCATGATAAGAGAGGTAAGTGCTGCAGGGCTTAATCATTGAGGCACATGGGTTTGTTGTTCTTTGGTATGGGTACAATAACAGATTTTTTTAAACAGGTAGGAAGCACAGACTGGGCTAAAGAGTCATTAAGAATGGATGTAAACACTCCAGCTAGCTGATTGGCCCATAATTTAAGAATGTGCCCAGAGATTCCGTCTGGACCTGGCGCTTTCTGGCAATTCACTCACTTCAGAGCACTAAGAACATCACGCTCTGAAACAGAGATCGCAGCTCTGCTGTTCTGAAGCGGTCCTACTGCTAACCGTTATTATCCTCGATAGACAGCAAGTTAATACTAGCTCAGTTAACGTCAAACAACATATAGAAAGCATTCAGATCGTCAGCCAGAGAAGAATCAACACATAATATGGGATTACATCTAAAGTCCGAAATGGTCTATAGTCCTTGCCACATTCGCCTTCTGTCTCCCAGTTAAATATTAGACTCCACTTTCTCCTGGTACCACCTCTTTGTCTTCTTCACAGATCTCCTTAGAGAGTAGCATGCTGCTTTGTACTCATTAAAGTCTCCAGTCTAAAGTCTCACATTGTAAGCTACGGTGCATACGTTCACTGCATCCCAGATGGTTTTGTCAATCCATGGCTTCTGATATGGGAAACAACGGATTGTTTATGTTGGAACCATGGACTCTGCCAGCATAGCAACAAAACTGACAGCCGCATCCGCAACTCGTTGACGTGATTAGAGGTTGAACGGAGCAAGTCCCAGTCTATGCCATCAAGAGTGTCCTAGAGCATAGCTTCTGATTGGGCGGACCAGCATTTGATCTCTCTTGTTACCGGACTGTCTCTCATGATTTACACTCTGGTAGAAGATGATCCGACTTTCCGAATGCCAGTTCTGAAAGCACATTGTAGACAGACTTAAACTGAGTGTAACAGTGATTCAGTGTGTTTCCCCCTTTGTTTGGGCATGTGATGTTCTTTTCAAAGACAGTCACTTTGTTAAAGTCCCCCACCACAATAAACGCTGCATTAGGGTGTTTGCGTAGATGTTCACTAAGCACATCGTGGAGTTTAGACAAAGTATTTATCTACATTAGCCTGAGGGTTTAAATAGACAGAGGTGATGACAATAGCAGAAAACTCACACGCTAAGTAATGGGGGCAGCAGATGATCATAAAACAAATACCTCCACCTTTTACTTTACCGGATTCACCCGTTCTGTCCATCCGAGTAAAGAAGAAATACTCAGATGGGTTTACCACTCCATCTGATAAGTCACGTTTCAGTCAAAAAACCACATTTCAGTTAATGACCCATAATGACAAAGTGAAAACATGTTTTCAGAATTCAAAAACTGAAATCTACAATTCATGTGAAATAAATTGCGCTTCACTTCCAGCAAAATGTTGGCCAATGACACCAGAAAAAAGGTTTTAGTTCGTGCCTAAAAGCATTTACATGAATTAATTCTTCATGTGCCTGTTATGACAGAGCTTCACTAGTAAAAAGAAGTTGGGTATTGAAACCAGAAAATAAAATCAGATCAGAAAACAGAACAAAATTAGTTATTGGGATCTCTGGCACCCTCAAGTGGTCCCATTAGTAACTAACCGCCTTAGTGTAACCCCCAAGCGTGATTCAAGCTAAAAAATTCTATAAATACAGTGAAACCCGAATCAGACTCGGAGTGACATGTCATAATCCGCTTTATAGTTTTAAGCCCAAATAACTCTCAGGACTGCATTCTGCTGCCAACTAGTGAATGGAATCATATCATGCTGCAAAAAATTATGAATGCTATGCTTTCTGACAATTTATGGTAATTCTATAGTAAGTTATCAATATTCATGAGTGGGGCGGAGCCTTTAACCAAAACCATAAAGGCAAACAAAAATTACAATTTCTGGACAAACTGAAATGGAACCATCACTTGAATCGAACGATAGTGATGGATGGGTTTGGTCATCAGACATTGACATGGAAAGTGAAACTGATGCATATGACACTGTCCAACCAAACTGCCATGATATACAATACAATACAATACAATTTATTTTTATATAGCCCAAAATCACACAAGAAGTGCCGCAATGTGCTTTAACGAGCCCTGCCTCTTGACAGCCCCCCAGCCTTAACTCTCTAAGAAGACAAGGAAAAACTTCCAAAAAACCCTTGTAGGGAAAAAATGGAAGAAACCTTAGGAAAGGCATTTCAAAGACAGACCCCTTTAGAGTACTGGAGACCTCAGCCATCAAACTGCCTTCACCCCATTGGCCATTCCACAGCTGAGTCAGCGCTGGGCTGGCCAATCCGATGAAAGAGCCCCTCTTTCCCACGATTCCTGGGATCCTCCATCAGGGATGACTTTACCTTAGGCAGACGAAACAACTTGGCAGGTGGGCCATGGCACCAAGTGCTACATTTGAGAACCGAGAAGAGAAACAGAATAGGTGAGGGTTAGTAACAAATTATAACTATCCTATTACTTATGTTTTAGTGCTAATGACTAAAAATAGAGATGCAGTCTGTACTGCATACAGTCAGCACCTCTAGTCAGGATATGCTAAACTGAAGTAGTGAGTCTTCAGCTGGGAATATATGCCTGGTGACTTCGGTTTGCATAAAGCAACAGCAGCTTTATGGCAAAAAACAAAATGATTGCAATGAAGTGCAAAGAGGAGAAAGACGTTAGCCCCCTGAGCACTGTTCATAATGCAACGATACAGGGGAATGTGAAAATCACTAAGCCTTGTGCGATGGTAGCTGACAATAACACAAGGGACGTGTGACTAATGAGGATCGGGCACTGATTTTCTACCCTTTCATGTACAATGTCCTAGAAATTTACCAGCACGCCCAAAGGGTGCCTTGTTCTCCCA
Source organism: Polypterus bichir lapradei (assembly GCA_026402145.1). Lineage (NCBI taxonomy): Eukaryota > Metazoa > Chordata > Cladistia > Polypteriformes > Polypteridae > Polypterus > Polypterus bichir. The sequence continues at coordinate 7,730,206 of JANRMT010062823.1, forward strand.
GTATAATGGAGGCAATAAAACACAGGCAGGAGAAAGCATCAATCAATCTTTATTATCTAAATCTTGCAAGAAGTAACCCTTACAGGAGCACACGCACCTTATTAGCAAGTGTTACAAGGGAATGGCACCTGTTGTGCAGTATTTATACATTCATTTATTAGAACACAATACCAAGGAATTTATTACACAATCAGAAAACCTTTAACATGATTGGTTACATCCACTTATCAACAGGACTTAGCAAAACATCAATTAACCTGGTCCACGAGTCTGATTAACATTCCTATTAACTTAGGAGTATGCGACTTTTTAGGTGTTTTTAAAAGTACACTGCATGTATGGCCTGCACGTCTACTTCGTTCAGAACCCTTTGTATGAATATGTTTCCTTTGTGAAATAAAACACTGGACACACAACAAAGGTTTGGGACAGTCACCCGTATACTTTCCCTGGCTTCAAAAGGGCTTCACACTAGAATTACCAAAGCCTTTGAAAAAACTAGTAAATCCGTCCCACCTTAAATCCCTTCGCACCTCTCTGTCAGCATCTTTTGTCTTGTAAATGTGTCGATAAGCAGCAAGCAGCCTACTATCACATTCCCCCATTGGTGCACAAAGTTTTGTCAGCTCAAGTCTGTTCACCAGCGTGTCAGTTGCTTAGAGTTGTACAGAGTAAATACTATATCATTATTTGGAACATATGCATTTCATGTGTGTTCCGTGTCTACAACAATCTATGTAAACACATTGTTTAAACAGAAACGTTTTTCATGTTTTAGTAATAATTGACAAAATGTAGACATGAAGCGTATAATGTGTGAAGGCTGAAGTCCAAATATCAAATAAACACTTTCACAAAAGGTACAAATATAACAGAACAAGTGTGCTTTTATTCAAGATTATAACTGCAGAAAAAGAACCCGCGTTAGGGATGTGATAGCAGGCTGCTTGCTGCTTATCAACACGTTTACAAAATAAAAGATGCTGACGAAGAGGTGCGAAGGGATTAAAGGTGGGATGGATTTACAAGTTTTTTCATAGGCTTTGGTAATTCTAGTGTTAAGTTACAGTGGTTGTGCATAGGTTCAAGTCCAAAGTAGAACTGTCTTGTCTTGGTAGGGATGATAGCGAATTTATAAGGTGACTCAAGGGAAGTGACATCCTCGGGAGAGGGACAGGAAGTGACGTCCTCTGGGTTGGGACAGGCAGAATTTCCTTTGTCTGGTCTGTTAAGAGAAAAGAAAGAGATTCAGTGCAACCCGTAGCCTACCGGCCTAGCGTGGAATTGGTGTTATCTGATCCCTTTGATTGACTCTTAAATGCACGTATGTGACACCTTCTTAGTTCAGCCATATCTGTCAACAGGAACTTTAGCCTGAGCATAACAATAGAGCAGTGATCATGCGCTTTAAAAGATGACTTTTCCCTCTTAAGTCTTATATTTTCTTTTTTGCTATAAAGTCACTTAGAATGGCCTTTCTTAATAAATCAAGCCTTTAACATAGTGAATATCAAAATAACACCTTTAGCCTTTAAGCACATGCTCAGAAGAATAGCAGACCCAACATAAACCCAGTAAGAAATGTAGCTGGTTTCCTTTTAACATCACTCCTATGGCACATGCTAGGTGCACATCAAACCAGAGTTCAAATTCAACTTCTACAGCAAGCAACAGAAAAAATATTATAAGAAAAGTGTGCAAAGAAACCTCAGGCCATGCATTGCCGATTGTTTCAAAATATGTCACACAAATGACTTATAAATATGAGGAAAGATTAAAAGAGCTGAGCCTATAAATTTTAAGCAAAAGACGATTAAGAGGAGACCTGATTGACGTGTTTAAAATTATGAAGGGAATTAGGACAGTGGATCGAGACTGTGATTTTAAAATGAGTTCATCAAGAACACGGGGATACAGTTGGAAACTTGTTAACGGTAAATTTCGCACAAACATTACAAAGTTTTTCTTTACACAAAGAACGATAGACACTTGGAATAAGCGACCAAGTAGTGTGATAGACAGTAAGACTTTAGAGACTTTCAAAACTCGACTGGGTTCTTGTAGGGGTCTGACTGAAAGAGGTGGTGTTCCTTGAGATGACTTGCTAGTGGCTCTGGTGCCCTCATTGGGCGTCTCCTTGGTACCGTTGAGGGAAAATGAGATGATATTGTTAGTGACAGTGTCCCCTCTCAGTGTGGAGTGCTATCGCATACCTTGGCCGAGTCAAGAACGTGATCTTTAGCCACCCATGCGTGACAGTGCCTTATAAGACCTGATGAGAGTCTCAGCAATAAACATGATCCTTTAGCATTAAAATTTAAGATGGAAGTAAAGCATTTAGGGGTAATCATGGACTCTGACCTAAACTTTAAATGGCATACTAACCAAATTACTAGGACTGAAATGTTCCATTTAGGGAACACTGGAAATGTCTGACCTCCTATAACAGTGCAAGATGCAGAGAAATTAATTCACACTTTTGATTTTAGTGGATTAGATTAGCGTAATGCACTCCTAACTGGCCTACCTAATAAAGGCATTGATCAATTGCAATTATTTTAGAATTCAGCAGCAAGAATCTTAACTAGGAAAAGAAAATCTGAGCACATCTCACCAGTCTTGATGTTTTCTTGAAAGAAGTGGATTGGACTGGCGAGCTTTGTTGGGCTGAATGGCCTGTTCTCGTCTAGAGTGTTCTAATGTTGTAATGTACTAAATCTGCGTCGGTATAGCAGTGGACACCAGACAGACCTTTCCTGCTGTATTAATGGCGATATTTGGTTGATAAAATTCAACATTTTTGGCTCATTTTTCTGGCGGTAAACATAATGTCATGTGTAGACATTTCATTGAGCCGCCAGATGTGTTATAGTAATTTGATCGCCAACTTTCTTAATTGAGATGACAATCCTGATGATTTCCATCCTAAAGATGCACCGGAGACAGAAAAGAAATTTGAAGCTTCAGGGTGCTTGAAGAGTGCATGTCCTCATCTACGTCTACAGGAATCAAGAAACAGCAAAGGGCGGTTGCTGGCTAGCACAGCAGTAGGGCTGTGGTAAGGGGCAGGAGAGTTTCCCATGTAATAAGATTTTCCTGTCAATCAAATACAGCAATGTGCAAATGGTTGTTCCACCACATCTTTGCGTAAATTCGGGGTGATACGAATGAGAGTTGATTTTTTCAGTATGTGGAACATTTATATGCATTACACAGCAGCAGAAAGAGCACAGGAAAACATGGCTGTGTGAACAATGCCTTACAGAACAATGTTCCTTATTTCCCCCCACAAAAAACCTTTAAAACCTCCTAAATCTCTTTTAAGTAGGTCTATCTATCTATCTATCTATCTATCATTGCCTGCAAAATTAATATTAGTGTCAGATTCACAAGCCTCCATATGCACACTTTTACCATCAACCTAATATGCATGTCTTTGACATGTAGAAGGAAAAAGGAAGAAGAAAACATCAAGAGAATCAAGAGTACCCAGTGCTGGAGAAAAGATGCAAAGTATTTGGGCATATCCTGTGGTAGAGCATAGGGAACGGCACTTCAGGGGTGTGTCAACCCTGTTGAATGAAAATTGCAGGGCAATCGAGGGCTCCAGTGTCCTACAGACTGTGAAGGAGGTGGCTTGAAAAAGGGAGCCGAGCTCGGTGGGTCCTAGCGGGGAGCTATAATGAACAGCAGGTGCTTCAGAGTCTCTGCCAGCTATACAGACCGGCCAGGAGGGTGAGTAGGGGAGACAGAGAGAGAAGTGCTGGAAGTAAGATGGAGGAAAGTCGATTTATGCTCTGCATTTCATTCTTGGTTTTAACTCTTTATTGGGCGTATTTATTGGCACTCTTAATTTATGGACCACTTATTGAAGAATTGGAATGCACCACATCTCTTGGAGACGGCTTGTTGCCTTTCTGTTTTTAATAAAACACACTTTTGCACTTTGCCCATTTAAACTTGTTGTTGTATCCTCACTTGCCCTAGCAGGGACTAGGGCAAGTGAGCAGACAAAGGAGAATTTTAATGCAAAACATGCAACATTTATTTATTTCAAACATCAGTGCTTCATCATAAATGGATAATCTTCATAAAAATCAATGTCTTCAGTGGGTGACTAGAATTATAAATACTTAAAATCTAATTAAAGACTGGAAACACTTTAGTTTAGGTACTGCAAAAAAAGTACACAGTTATGTAACAAGACCTTAACAAAGGCTTCTTTTGGTCTTACAAAGCATCTCTAAAATGGATATTCACCTTTGTGCAGTGTGGCATCTTGACATGTTGGTAAAATTAATCGTAAATATGAAGGATTTGCAGGATTTGTAAACTTGTCTCTGTTAAGCCACCTTTGACTATTCCAAAGCGAAGTGATTTCAGTCGGCCCTATTGCAGACATGAATCAACACTTAATTGATGCTTTGTAAGTGTAATTAGGACCAAAAGGAGCCTCTCTGTCTTGTTACATAATAGTAGATGAGTGACTGATGGTTTTTGCAGTACCTCAATGTTACTTAATGTGACACCCTGGGTAAGGACATAGTTGTGCAACTCCCGACTTGGGGTGACAGTAGACGGGATCTACTGGAATAAGATGGAATAAGAGAGGCTCAGACTAAAAAAAAGAATATTTCAAATCAGGAATCTGTTTTATTCTAGCAGTGTCGATACTATTTTATAAAGGAATGTCTTCCAAAAAAATATTTACAAGTCCAATGTAAAGATACTTCCCAAAAGAAAAATCCAAGCAGGTGAAAAGACCAAAACAGAAAAAAAAACCCTCCTTCGCCCATACTACAAAAAAAACCCAAAATAATCAAAACAAAATGAATAAACCAAGCACCTACTATATAAATAAAGCAATGTCAAATTTATTTATATAGCACATTTAAAACAACATAGGAATGCTGTGGCCAAAGTGCTTTACAATAATAGAATAAAAGAAAAACATACAATTAACATGAATAACATAAATAGAAATAAAATAAATGAACATAAATACAATAAATAATAAATAGAAGTAATGTTGCATAATCGCAATGAGGAAACCATTCAGTATTACTGAAGGTCATGGAATGCAAGTGAATAGAAAGGAGTCTTTAATCTCGTTTTGAACAGTTCAATTGTAGACGACTCCTTTATGAGATGAGGTAAAGAGCTCCACAGGCAAGGAGCAGCAGCTGCACATGCCCTGTCCCCCTTAGTTTTACACATTAGGTACGAGGGACAACAAGAGACAACTGACCAGAAGATCTAAGCACTCTAGATGGCTGGTGTAAAACACACAATTCGGATAAATAGGCAGGAGCAAGCCCATGTAAAGATTTAAAAACTAAAGCACAGTATGTCTCTCCACTACTCAATTAAATAAATCAGTAGCACAGATCTACACTACAGCTGCACTACATGACATATAGTGGTTGCTGCTACAGCATATTCTTCACTTTCTTTTGTGCAATGAATGCAAAGACTTATGGAGCAAAGAATGTTTTCTCAATTTAATGAGATTAAAAATGGTGTTCCGTAAGGCACAGTTCTTTTGCAACTGTTCTTTTTGATATAAAGTGCCCTCAGAAAGTATTCAAACCACTTCAATTATTACAGTTATGTTTCAGCCTTCAGCTAAAATTGTTTAAATTCATTTTTTCCTCAACAAGCAACACTTAACACCCCAAAATGGTAATGCAAGAACAGGATTCTTGCAAATGTATTGAAAATAAAAAACAGAAATATCATATAGACACAAGTATTGCGATGTTTTGCTGTGACACTTCAAAGTGATAATTCTACATATATCTTGTGTATTAAGAGTAAAACTAAATTGAAGCCATATAAAAGTATAATTTAAAAAGTGAGATTTTAGTAGTTGTTAAAAATGTTCCACAGTATTAACTTGGCATATCTCAAATGGTAAAGACTTTTGGTGCATAACAGCAGTAGGCCTCACCACTTCTTTTAAGCTCAGCTCTTGTACAATTAAAACTAAAGTGTGTGATCAAGACATTGAATTGCGGACTGAACTCGTTTGCCAGGTCACTGCCCAGGAAAGCATCATCATCCTGGCTGACTCAGAAACAGAAATGATTCACTCTGTTACCAATATCTTAATGATGAATCATTCTGAATGCTGGTGACTTCAAACAAGGAATCAAGTGTCTATCAGGCCTGTTCTATTCATGGACACTGTAAGGAAGAATGCAGGAATCGTCGAGCAGAGGGGTCTTTTCATCGGATCAACTGGCCCAACGCTGACTCAGCTGTGGAATGGCCAATAGCGGGGAGGTAGCTTGATGGCCTTGGTCTCCAGAACTCTGAACAAATCTGAATCATATTACGTCATATCATCTACTGTCGAATTTTGCTCTGCACTTGTATTATTATTTTTTCACTGTTAAATTGAGGATGACTATTGTTCTGTTCTGTGTATTGTATTGTATCTACCCCCTTTTTTTGACACCCACTGCATGCCCAACCTACCTAGAAAGGGGTCTTTCTTTAAACTGCCTTTCCCAAGGTTTGTTCCATTTTTTTTTCCTACAAGGAAATTTTTTTTTTCACTTGTCTTCTTAGCGAGTCGAGGCTGAGGGGCTGTCAAAAGGCAGTGCCTGCTAAAGAGCATTGGGCCACTCCTTGTGTGATTTTGGGCTGTACAAAAATAAATTGTATATGTTGTATTGTATTGCAAGCTGCACCTGCTCAATCCAAATATTAATGACTTTAAATATTAACCTGTGGTATAATTTGAGCAGGTCTGACTTCATCTTACTGCCACTTACAGGCCTGTTATTGACAGCAGCAACTCTCTGTTATGCAAGCCAAAAGTTCTTATGTGTGAATGACAGGAGTTCTTGTTTGTTTGTTATTATATATATATATATATATATATAAAAATGTCCCAGGGGATGCACAAACCAGTGTGTTTCCTTGTGCCGGTCCCAAGCCGATAAATGGGGAGGGTTGTATCAGGAAGGGCATCCGGTGTAAAATTTTGCCAAATCAAATATGTGGACAACAATACAAATTTCCATATCGGATCGGTCGAGCCCCGGGTTAACAACGACCGCCACCAGTACTGTTAGTTAACAGGGTGCTGGCGGAAATTGGGCTACCATTGGCAGAAGAAGGAGAAAAAGAAGGGGGAGATGTGTCTGGAGGCAGGAGGAGAGGAGGAAGGTAAAGAGAGTGGAACTGAGGGTAGGAACTTTGAATGTTGGCAGTATGACTGGTAAAGGGAGAGAGTTAGCAGATATGATGTAGAGAAGGAAGGTTGATATATTGTGAGTGAAAGAGACCAAATGGAAGGGGAGTAAGGCCAGGTGGATCAGAGGTGGATTCAAATTGTTCTATCACAGTGTGGATAGGATGAGAAATGGAGTAGGGGTTATTCTGAAGGAACAGTATGTCAAGAGTGTTTTGGAGGTGACAAGAGTGTCAGGCAGAGTAATGATTATGAAGCTGGAAATTGGAGGTGTGATGATGAATGTTGTTAGTGCATATGCACCGCAAGTTGGGTGTGCAATGGGTGAGAAAGAAGATTTTTGGAGTGAGTTGGATGAAGTGATGAACAGTGTACCCAAGGGACAGAAAGTGGTGATTGGAGTGGATTTTAATGGGTATGTTGGTGAAGGGAACAGTGGAGATGAGAAGGTGATGGGTAGGTATGGTGTCAAGGAAAGGAATGAATAGATAGATAGATAGATAGATAGATAGATAGATAGATA
>JANRMT010062823.1:7751961-7766673 GCA_026402145.1 Polypterus bichir lapradei
TATCTATCTATCATATAGTGCCTTTTATTTCTATCTATCTATCTATCTATCTATCTATCATATAGTGCCTTTTATTTCTATCTATCTATCATATAGTGCCTTTTATTTCTATCTATCTATCTATCTATCTATCTATCATATAGTGCCTTTTATTTCTATCTATCTATCATATAGTGCCTTTTATTTCTATCTATCTATCTATCTATCTATCTATCTATCTATCTATCTATCTATCTATCGTATAGTGCCTTTTATTTCTATCTATATATCTATCTATCTATCATATAGTGCCTTTTATTTATATCTATCTAGCTATCCATCTATCTAAGGTGGTGAAAGCAAATTTTTTCAGCTTTAGAATTATTAGTTTGGACAGTCGCAGGAAGCAGCAACTTTAATCAGATTTATCTAGATCCCAGAAATCATTCTTATTTTCTGAAAAAGAAAAGTTTGGATCTGAAATACTAAGTAACCTACTGCAGTAAATTAGGCATTTTTCAGATTCTTTTAAAGGAAGAGTTTACAACGCCCACTTAGACTAAGTTGTTTATTTTAATCAGGATATTCTGGGAGACCCACCAGTACAGGGCCCTGATGCTCTGTCCTGTCTGACTCAAAATCCCATTCCCAAAAGGGAGTTTTTATAACTGAATGGGAATTTGGCCAGATAAACAGGTTGATATCTACATTTGTATATCAAACAGTTAGAATTATATTGCTGTCACATTCTGAGAGAGAGGCTCTGAATAAAAACTTTGACACGTCAAAGGACTCGTACATCCTAATAGATTGTTTCCTAACATCAAAGGGCTAAACGGAGAACATGGTGCAAAGAGAATTGTCTGCACCTGGACATCTGAAAAACCAAGGAACTGCTTATTAACTTTTGCCATGTCAAAGAACCCCTACACCCGGCCGCTATTCAGGGAGTGGAAGTAAAGGTGGTCCTCTCCTTCAAGTACTTGGGAATCCACATAAATGATAGGCTGAACTTGACTCAGAACACACTGGAACAATAAAAAAAAGGCAGACCAGGCTCTTTTTCCATACAAGACTGTGTTCCTTTATTGTGGATGGTAACATCCTTGAAATCTCCTATAACTCTTAGATGGCCAGTGCGATTTTCTATGCTGTGGTGTGCGGGTCTAGTGACATCACTTCAAGATAGCCCCCCTAATCAACAAACTAATCCTTCTTCTTAATGATATTCCAGACAGTTGATTTAGGTCATCCTCAGGTTTTATTGTTGTTTTTCAGCCTCATAATGGCTTCTTTGACCTTCATTGGCACAGCCCTTATCCTTGTGTTGAACAATGGCAGTTACAGACTCCGAAGGGTAGAAGTATGCTGAGGTATCTTATGAAGAAATGAAACCCACCTGAGTGATCACCAATTGTCCCAAACATTATGGTGCTGAAATCATGTGACTCAAATGTATGCAAATATCCTTAAATGAAAGTCTGCAATGTGCTCTTTAAACTGTGGGGCAGAGGGGTAAATCAAAGAGAAACATGCCCTTTGCCCCAAACATTATGGATGTCGTAATGCACCGTATTGCACTTTACATACAGCCCACACACCTTCATAGAGCAGCACTTGGCTCTGTGTCCTTGCAGGATTTCAGCTGTAAAATGAATGGATCAATAAAAAAGGATAAGCTATGAAAAAGGAATAATCAATAGCATCCTAGATTTTCCATAGTAAAAAAAAGATCAATTTTATCTTCCATCATATTAATGTATGAATTATGTTTTCAGCTCACTTTGATTTAGCAGTTAACTAAAGCCTGCATTGAAAGACACTCTTTTACTTTTACAAAAGTGTGCATTTGACCCAAGGGCTATTTTTTATCTGTGTGAGCGTCTCTTTCATATTTCCAGAGTTACTCCAGGCTATTCTCTGTCTCAATGTGACTCTTGAGATTGATTTTTTTTTTATTGTATTTATTTTTAACTTCTCCACACAATTATCTAAACCCTTAACTCACTTTATTTTCACCTTGAGAGATCTAAGCTTCATTATGAGATTCATTTTTCCAATGGATTATTGTGCCTGCATGATGTTTGTATGGAAAAATGTATTCTTAATTCCTTTTGGAACAGTACCTCTGAATTGAGGATTAAACAAACCTAATTTTATAAAATTAAAGTCTGAATGCCTTTGGCTGAGAATGTAACTAAAATGTTTGCAAACGCACAGACTGTGTTCAAACTGATGTGGCATTCAAAACCATGTGTTTCTCTGTGGAACGTTTTTGTTAATTTAACTGTGCTCAAAGGTCCTATAATGTGTCAGAGGGGAACATTTTTGTATAATGGGAGGCTTTCTTATTGTCTTAGGCAAAAAAATAGGTGAATAATAAATGTAAAATCCAATAGATGAAGGGGCCAATAGGCACCCTTTGTTGAGACCAGGGTGATAAGTGAAAAGGCAAATTTTCTGAATAATTCCGTTACAGGTTATTGTTGACGTCTGTCTACAGCACGTAGATATTTACGTGTCTTGCAAATGAGTCACCTGCTATGAAGATTAAACTGTTTGTATCTCATCAACATACAGTAAATCCATCCATCCATCATCCAACCCGCTATATCCTAACTACAGGGTCACAGGGGTCTGCTGGAGCCAATCCCAGCCAACAAACAGGAAACAAACCCCAGACAGGGCGCCAGTCCACCGCAGACATACAGTACATGATTGTGATAAAAGAATGGCCTGCTTTCTTGAATAAAGTTTGTATTTACATGGTTTGAAAATTAACATTTTGGGGACATTGGTCTCTAATCATCATACAACTGCATATGTACTTCTTGTTAGCTGACAACACACTCTTTTTTAACCAATAAAAACGTGTTTACACAATTGATAAGCAAAAGAAATTAGTATGTACTATTGTTTAATCGATCGTCATGTTGATCTAGGCAGAGATGGAAGCAGTTATATACTTCTGGACATTGAGTGGTGTTCAGGCAGTGCAAAGAGACAGAGACGATGAGCAGAAGGAACAAAGTGATGCTGACAAGGGAATGTGGCTGACAAAATACAAGGCACGTGGACAGTGACGTCTACAGTCGTGCTTGAAAGTTTGTGAACCCTTTATGTAATATTTGATCATTTTCCTCAATAAATAAATGACCAAGTATATTTTTGTCTCATTTGTTTAACTGGTTTCTCTTTATCTACTTTTAGGACTTGAGTGAAAATCTGATGATGTTTTAGGTCATATTTATGCAGAAATATAGAAAATTCTAAAGGGTTCACAAACTTTCAAGCACAACTGTACCTCCAAGGAAGACAAGACAGTTTCACCAGAGAGACACCAGGTCCAGTGAGAGAAGGAAGACTCACATGGGGACCAAGTATAGCCAGCGGATAAGAAGCAAGATTTCTGTTGGGAAACAATCACTTGTTGAACAGAGTGTTTCAGTGGGATAGTTCACAGCATGCAACTTGGACTTCACACCACCAAAGGTTTTATCATCCACTGATATGTTTTAAGATACTTTTAGAGCGTGGACTGTGTGTTTTCTTTTTAAATTCTTATGTACTTTTATCTTCTTAGTGGATTTTACATTGTCTGGTGTAATACAAGTTACTGTTTTTTTTCTTTAAATTGCTGCCGCCCAATTTAAAGAAACCTGTTCACTCTTATTGTTAATGCTCAAGTGTTCCCAGACACTTAATAAAACTGGATGGCATATTCAGATATTTTAAATTTGCTTAAGTTAGATTTAAAATGTTTCTTATAATGTGTGATATCTCATCAAATTATTGCTGACTTTATAGAGCAGTTAGTTCTTTTACAGTCCCAGAGGGATTGTTTTATGTATTGTTAGTTGGCCATCTTGGCGCTGAGAAAACATATTTTAAAACATTTTTATTGGATAAATATGGCCAAGTATATAGATGTAAAGATGTAGTTGTAGAGTACCTGAACATTGCAAGCTGGTTCAAATACTACATTTTAATCTTTTGAAGGAATGGCATGAGTACGAGGAGATGCTTGTGACAACCGCTGTGGTTTCTGATGTACCAGATGTTGCTATAGGAGATGATCTGACTGGCACAGAGAAAAGTGAAATGATTCTTTTAATAAAAAGGAAAAATAATGTCTTTTCATTACTACTAGGGTAGACTAAATTTCCAGAGCATAACATAATCACAGAGATGGGTAATAAAATACAAATGTGCCTATATAGAATACACAGAGCCAGAAGAGAAGTGGCTTGAGAGGAGGTGAAACAAATGCAAAAATTGGGTGTAATCCTTGAAACTAAGAGTGAATGGTGTAGTCCCATTTGTTTTGGTTCCAAAACCAGACAGGTCCATTTGGTTAGGAATAGACTTTAAGTAATTGAATAAGATTTGGAAATTTGATGCGTAACAGACGCATCATGTTGATGACTTGTTGGAAAAGCTTGGTCAAACATCATAAGGACTTGACTAAGGGATACTGGCAGGTAATACCTTAGCTGTGAAACAGTATGTTCACCACTGGCTTGTTCAAATTTAGTAGGCTCCCATTTGGACTTCATGGGGTGCTTCTTACATTTTAGAGAATGATCAAATATTATGGCCACATTTGGAACATTCGCACATGTATCTGGATGATGTTGTCATTTTCAGTAACAAATGCGAAATGCACTTGCCTTCAGGCCAGTCCTCAACATCTTAAAGGGGACCGGATTAATTAGTGATCCAAAAAAAGTATGAATTAGGTACGTCTGAAAATCAATATCTTTGTTGTTCAATGGGTAATGAGCTAATCATCCCACAAATGTGAAAAATTGCTAAGAGTGCTTTTTATACCCAGAAAGATATAAAGGACTTAAAAGTAGTACCTAATTATATTTAACTATGGTCAAATGACTGTTATTTTTGTGTCGTTTGTGATTAATTTGTCATCCTTGTAAAACTGGAGCTTCCTAAGAACTAAATACTCATGCAAACACTAGCTTCTGAGTTTTTCTTTTTCAGTTAAATATCTACAGAAAATGATTTATTTTGACTTTGGAAATGTATTTTTACAGCATAAGAGTTCACATTAAACATACTGAATGGATAAATATGTATAGAAATCTTTTTCACGCAGAAAATTATGACTTTCAAGGGAAATGAATAGTTTTGCATGCCAATGTATATCTGCGTGTGTGTGTGTGTGTGTGTTTGTAGAACAGGCGAGACAATGCAAAAATTTAGGGCACCACTCTGGTAACCTTATTTACTTCTTAACTCAAAAAAAAGGTGAAAACAATGACAGAAACAGTCCTGACAATAATGTTAACAAAGGCTACAGAAGAACTGAATTGGCCGTAACATTAATTTCGTTTGAAAACATGTAATCACTTTACCGAGCTCCTCTCTTCTCCTTGGTCCTCTCAAGATGATGCCTCCTTCCCAGGGTTCCGCTTTTTATGTCTCTGGGACTGGAAATGGTGGGACTTTCATCTGATCTTGCTGTCAGACTTGGTTGCCCTCATTGGGTGTGTTTTCTAAGTTGTGGAAAAAGGAGAGGAGCCTGTTAGTGACAGAACCCTCTCTTGCCTGGGGGTGGAACCGCTTATCTCAGCTGAGCTGATCAGGGCACTCTATGGTGTGCATGCATGAAAAAGAAAAAATTTTTTATATATAGTACTAAAAATATATATTAGTACTTTGTTCCAAACCCATTTTCTTTGAGTTATCATGCTTTGTTGAGCCCGTTGGCTGCTCCCTAATCACAGGTGTGTGACTATATATATATATATATATATATATATATATATACACACATACACAGTTATGCATATGCTGCGGTAGTTGAATAAAGTAATGCATGTTCCAGAGATAAATGTTGGGGCGCAACCTGGCCATCCCTGTTTAATTCAGTCAATGTAAATATAACAAAAAGACCCTCTACTTGTGCCAGTACAAGTAACAAAAGAAAAAAAAGCAAAATAGGTCTACCATCCAGCTAGACTATCGAAATTCCTTTTTCTCTCTCTCAGGTTGTAAGAAGCTCTATCTTACGGTGCAGCCTATTCACAACTGAACTCCTCCTTCTGGCAGCTATGGGCATTACAGGCTGGAAACTGGAGTCAATTGCCTCTCATTGGGCATCTTCTCAGTACTGCGGACGGAAGTAAAGAGGAGAAGGTTAGAACAAACACTCCCTCTAACCAATGGTGGTAGTACCTGCTTCAGATGAGCCGTGTGACACTACATACAGAATGTCAGAAGAAATCTAAATACAGAGCAAGTTTGTAAATTCCAAAGAAACTTAACCGGAAATGCCAGCATTATGTGACACTTCTAGGTTCCATAGTTTTATAGGTAAGAAACAAGAAAACACATCATTTATATTGTGAAGGAGAGTCTGTGGGAAATCCTTACTTGGCCAGGATGCCATTCTAATCAAAGGACCAGGGAAGGCAACATTCTTTCCCCAGACACTGAATGGCAGCCAACCTAGGCTATGATTCCTGCTCAGATACCTACGGGGCATGCTGGTTGGTGTAGTCACTGGTGACAGCCCTATTGGGTTCCAAAGGCTCTGCCAGGGGGAGCTGCGGGGATCAGGAATCCCAACTTCGTGGGGCTTCAGATGTACCTAGAAGTGCTTCTGAGCCACAACCTCATGTCACCAGAAGTACTCCTGAGGGTGGGAAAAAAATAGCAGCACTGCTTTAATCTAGTAGCCAGAGTCTGGAGGTAGAGCATGAAGCAGAGAGAGGCAGAGAGGAAGAGAAGAAAGAGAGTAGACTGCTTTATTGTTGGGCTACTTTGTGACTGTGTTAGTGGCGTGGGAAAGGCTTCCTGAGGAAGAGTTTCCCAAAATAAAATCTTCTGATTGACTGCTGCACTTGTGTCCGAGCCTGGGTGTTTGGGGAGCTGGAGCGCCCCCTCATGGCCATTATATTGAGAATGTTCATGTTAAAATTCAGAGATTATATTGATCTTAAGTAGTGCAGCAGTGGAGGCTTGCATACTAACTATAACAGAATGTCTTACTCTTGGTTACAGAAGAAATAAGAAAGATTATCAAAATGAACACTGAAGTCTTTACCATTTTTCTTTCTGTCAGTTTAAAAACTCTGAATTCATTGTTCAATAAAAAAATGGAACTTAAAAGCTACAATTGTGAAAGTGTGAGAAGTCAATTCATATATTCCAGGTTCCCAGTCATTAGACTGTCATAAAGTGTTCGGAGCTACGCTTTTATCAGCCTTTGGAGCCAAGTCTTTTGTAAAATAAAAATTCACCATCTGAAAATTACAGGCTGATGATTGTAGAATGTGTTTGGTCCTGATGTGACCTTTAGCAGTCTTGGCTCAGAACTCTTAAATATTGAGTAAGTATCCTGCATCATCCGGTAGACCCAGATTCCCACCTGGCATTTGCTCAGACTTTTTACTTACAGTTTAATAGAGTCCATCTGGCATATTGTTGAGGCAACCTACTGTGTAAGCATCAGCTTCAATTTATCTGAAAAACTCACGAAAAGCCATAAACAATATTTATACAGGTGGCATTTTTGTATTTTTTTATTTCTGGTAAAAGAATGTCCTTGTTTCTTATGGTCATTTTCATATTTTCAGTATCCCATCACAAATACTTTTGGCAGTAAACAAACTGGGAATGCTCAATACATTTAAACAACCTCAATTTTTCCAAGTCTTAAGGCTCCTGAATTGATGTTCCAATAGTCACTTCTCATTGTGGGTGTTGTATATCAATGTCATATTAGTGCAGTCATTAGTGCTGCTGCCTCACAGATACACATTGGGTTCATATTCTAGCTTGACCACGGAATGTTCAGAATTACCTTATTCTCCCCACACCTTGAATTAATCTTCTTCAAGACTTCATCATCATTTTCATTTCACCCTTTCTCATGCAACATGCTAAACTGAGCTGACCAGACCACCCTATCCTCCACAATGTCCTCCAGCTCTTCCTGGGGAATTCCTAGACATTCTCAGGCTACAGTGGATTCAGAAGGTATTCAGAACCTGTCACTTGCTTCATGTTTGCTTTGTTGTAGCCATGTACAGAGATAATTTAAATTCATTTTTTCCTTGATCAAACAACACTCAATACTCCAGAATAATAAAAGCGAAAAGAGGATTTTAGAAATTTTTAAAAAATTATTGAAAATAAAAAATGAACTTTCACATTGACGCAAGTGTTCAGACCCTTTGATATGTCACTTGAAATGTGGCTCAGGTGCATCAGAATCCATTGATCACTGATGAGATTTGGCTACACTTTGTTTGGAGTCCACTTGGAATTGCCTGAAAATGTTAGAGACAGGATTGTGTCGAGGCACAGATCTGGGGAAGGCTACAGAAACATTTCTGTAGCACCAATGGTTCCCAAGAGCACAATGGCCTCTATGATTCTGGAATATAAAAAAGGTTTTGAACAACCACAGTTCCTTCTGGCCTAAACTTTAAATCCCCATATTACCTATATTGCTAGGACTGTGTTTATTCATTTAAACCTTTTATAACATCACACGATGCTGAAAAATGAATTCACAATTTTGTTTATAACCAAACAGATTAGTGTAATGTACAGGAGGACTGAACTGCACAATGAAAACAATTATGGGATAACCCGTATGTGTGTGAAAATATCGTGTACGTACATGAAGACATCTTGTATGTATGGGATACTTTTATGTATGCATGAGATGTTTTTACGTATGTTTACCTGAAGAGCACCTTTGTAATTTTCTTAATCTAACTTTATCTTGTAAGTAAGTGAAAGTATGTCGATTGTAGGTGAAAACATCTCGTACGTACGTGAAGTATCACTACATACGTGAAAACATCTTGTACATACGTAAAAGTATCACTATGTACATGAAAACATCTTGTATGTACGTGAAAGTATCGCTATGTATGTGAAAACATCTTGTACGTATGGGATACTTTCACAAGATATTTCACATAAGAACGAGATAAGGGCTATCTCATAATTTATTTCATCGTGCAGTTCAGAGCTTTCCTAGTAATGGACTCCTAAGAAAAACAGCAATCTTCAGCTTCAAAAATCTTTACTAGTAAAAGAAATCTGCGCACATCTCATCCATCTTAGCATCATAACAGTGGTTACTTGTGCCCTTAAAGATCGATTTTAAAATACTGCTAATGATATATATAATGCTTTGAATAATTTATATTTTGGAAAGCTTCTCCCCCTACATTCCAAGTTGTAACTTTAGATCTTCTAATGGTGGTCTGATTATTATTCCAAAAGCTGAGCATAAAAGGAGTCTTGAAGTGGCCTTTTGCGGTTTTGCACGAAAAATATTTAATGCCTCACTAATAGAGATACATCAAGCTACATTTTTAAAACAAGTAAAAACCCATTTCTTTGTCTTTTTCAAGCTAATTTTCAGTGCCACATCTACTAGATTATAAACGTACTGAAATTCCATATACTTAATAGATTTGCGGTCATTGCTAACCCTTTACTGTTCTCAGGTTTCTTTTCTGGTTTTCTTCATTGATGATTTGTCCCACCACCATCCGATCACAGTACTCTCCAGCTCAATGTTATGTTGGAAGGAATGTGGACACTGCAACTGTCTATGAAACCTCCCACCCAAACAAGAATATCAGTACCATACTGGGACCCAAGAACAGAGTTTTTACTATAATGACAGCCACACATAAACTAATAACAATGGCAACATAATTAAAAACAGTTGTTACAAAAAGCAGACACAAGAGACATAAAAAGGTTTGGGGCAGCCACCCATATAATATTTCCTGGCTGCAAAAGGGTAAATTGAGGGTAAAACTGAGTGAAAAGCAGGAATAAATCAGATACTCGACAGCTTCAGGTGCTACCGGATTGTGGGTGTAGCTGTGTTTTCCTATAGGGGGCGCTAGCTCCCTGGTTGGAATAAGTTCTTTTTAATTACGGCGTCTTAAGTTACCCGAAACTATACAGATATAATATTAAAAGCCGATACCCCTCCCATAGTGATACAGCGGTAAGAAATCACATAAGAGAAAATAACTTTCTTTAATGACGATTTACGCTGTATTACAGACGAAGGAAGCCATAGCAAGACGTTTTTACCGAGGTGGTAGCTCGATGTATACAGTCTGCCATTTTCGTTGCTGCGCTGGAAGGATTTTCAGGATTGGATGATGTTATTTCCCATCCATTCATCGGCTTCAAAGGTGTGCCAGGCAATGTTCCAAGGCTTGATACTCTTTCTTCATGTGCAGTCCCCTACTTAGGTAAATCATGCCATTCCAAACAAGGAAAAGAAGATCCAATGTCATGCTGACTCTGTCACACAGAAATAGTACAATGCCCATTTTCGTAGTTATCCCTTTCTTGTCTTCTAATGCTTGCCTTGCAGTTCTAAATGATGAGCCCCTGTGTGCTAAATCTGGCTTTGTGTTAGCTGTACATGCAAGTGGATTTATAAAAATATTTTTTGTACAGAGCACAGTGACATATTAAACATATAAACTTATTACAAGCTGGCAGGAGGGAAAATCAGGTTCAGGATCCCCTGCTGTGTTGCGCTGTTTGTGTTGCGTTTGTAGCTGTTCAGCTAGAGCAGTGGTTCCCAAACTCGGTCCTGGGGACCCACTGTGGCTGCAGGTTTTTGTTCCAACCAACTTCCGTTTTTCATTGGACTCTTAGCCTAATTAAGTGAGTCATTATTTCCCAGTTTCTGTGTTTTGGTTTCAATTCAGAAATTACAAACTAAGTTTGGTAGATTTTTATTAAAATGTAATAAGCAGTTATATGGGGAATGTGTAGTTTTTTTAAGTCGTTAACAGTATTTTCAACCTAATTTTCATTCTGCTTTTCCAGGTGTTCTGGTTATTTAATTGATTATTTAATAAATTAGCAGGTCTGACACTGAAGCCGTTGCAGCTTTCATCATCCTGGGTGTCTGCTGTGCTGGTTGTCAATTGTCACTATTAGGGTTAAATGAACGGAGCAAACTACACAGGAAAAGAATAGGAAAACAACAAAGGAGAGTTAAGCATTTACTAATTTAGAAAAAACAAAGAAATATTTGTAAATGTCTTAAAATGTAAAAATCATGCTGTTGTGTTTTTCTCAATGCAGAATAAGAGAAGAGTAAAAAAGACCAGCTAATTAAATGATATCAGTTGTTATCGATTATAATCACCGATTGTGAATCTGGTTGGAACAAAAACCTGCAGCCACAGGGGGTCCCCAGGACCGAGTTTGGGAACCACTGAGCTAGAGCCTTCAGTTCTTGGTCGATGTTTAGAAACATCTATCAGCTGTTCTACATTGCACTATCTGTGAGATCTGTGAGATTTTACAGACAACAGAAAAGAAGAAAAACAACTAGTCAACACAAGGCACTTCACCACAAGAGTATTCAGCACAGGAAGTGACTCTAATCTCCACAGGAAGTGACTCGTAACTAATCCTTCTTCACTAGACCAAAGGGGGGAACACACTCTCTTTAGCACATTTTTGTTTGGTAGAATGCACTGTTGGGACTGGGTGATATGTTGGCTTTGAAACCTCTGAACATGTATTTTCTCCAACATCTCACTGGCTGAAATTTCTATTGATGGTCTGACCATAGCATTGGACTTGTTGTCATAATCAGTAGAGACTTAAAAAAATGAATTTAGCAGTTTCATTCATAATTAATAACTGTTACTTGCTTATCTGTATTATGTAAGTGTGTGTGGATTTATTTCTACTGTATTTATTATGTTTGGTATATATGAAGTACATTCATTCATATTTATAGCTCATTATTTTTTGTTATTGCATGCAAATTGTTTCTCTCTTGTAAAGCTCTTTGCAGTGCATGCTTTGTATGAAAATGTGCTATAAAAATAAATGTTATCTCCCACTTTGTGCCCAATGTTGGCAGGACAGTCTTCGATACTGACTTGAGTAAAGTGACTTTGAAAATGTATGCATGTCTTATTATTAAATTACCACTTGTAAAATGTAAATAGCAACACAAGGGATGCAATACATTATTCATACCAATGTGTTTTATTTCCTGGTGCAACAAAATTAATAAAAATATTTTCCACATCACATTTGTTTTCAAAAAATGCAAATCTTAATGTTAGGCTTGTATTCACTGCGTAAGACTGTCTTTGTAACTGTGCACACAGATAATAAGTGTATTGCTTATTTTTAGGCAGGAGTTTATTAAAAGAAACTTGCACATGAAATATTTTATGATGAGTCTAATTACCCCGCTATGACAGCAGTGTCATTTCATCCTTTCAGTTCCTTGTTAATCATAAGTGAACTTACAATGCAGGGAAGAAAGGCAACTTGTGTTGAATGTCATTTGATGAGCATCACAGCTCACATAGTTGGCTATCAGGAGGTCTAAATGTGTCATTAAAGACGTTTTAGCAAAGATGTTCACTTGATTTATTGAAATAGCTTGACTACCGCTTCAAGGATGGATTTCAATATAATGCCTTATCTTGGGTCTGTTTTACAATGCAGAAATGCTACACTCCTTAAAGATGTCTTTGTAGATATCTCAGATCACTTCAAAATGGAGACACTCCATTGATGCCAGAATTTAAACCAATGCTGAAGACCCGCGTCTCTCACAATCTGTTATATTGTCTGGTTTTAATTTTATGCCTCTGTTTTATCATGATCAGTTATAACAATTTCATCGCTTAGATTGAAAGATAAAAAAAAGTTTTATGAAAACAGGTCACTGAACCCAGCATAGCTTGTCAATCCCTAAAATTGGATTTTTGTTGTTTTCTTTGGTTTCTGGGAATTGGTTTAACCAGGCCTGGAAAACAGGATAACTTCTTCTTCTTCTTCATTCGGCTGCTCCCGTTAGGGGTCGCCACAATGGATCATCTTTTTCCATATCTTTCTGTACTCTACATCTTGCTCTGTCACCCCCATCACCTGCATGTCCTCTCTCACCACATCCATAAACCTCCTCTTAGGCCTTCCTGTTTTTCTTTTCCCTGGCAGCTCCATCCTTAGCATCCTTCTCCTAATATACCCAGCATCTCTTCTCTGCACATGTCCAACGCAATGCAATCTCACCTCGCTGACTTTGTCTCCAACCGTCCAACTTGAGTTGACCCTCTAATGTCCTCATTTCTAATCCTATCCATCCTCGTCACACCCAATGCAAATCTTAGCATCTTTAACTCTGCCACCTCCAGCTCTGTCTCCTGCTTTCTGGTCAGTGCCACCGTCTAAAACCCATATAACATAGCCGGTCTCACTACCATCCTGTAGACCTTCCCTTTCACTCTTGCTGATACCCGTCTGTCACAAATTACTCCTGACACTCTTCTCCACCCATTCCACCCTGCCTGCACTCTCTTCTTCATCTCTCTTCCACAATCTGGAACACAGGATATCTGTACCCTGTTAATTCTCTCCAGGTCCCAGGGCAGCATTTCATCATCAAATCATGCTAGGTTTTATGTATTCTTTAATAAGAGAACTTTACTTCCATATCACTCTGTGGTTATCCTAGATGGTGTAACCATCCTCAGATCTCATTCTGATGAACAGCAAATTCAGAAAGTATTCAAAACCCTTCATTTTCTGCACACATTGTGTTATAGCTTTAATTTTAAATGGATATATGTGTCATTTATTCCCTAGCAATCTGCACTGAACATTCCAAATTTATTAAGAATCAAAAACCAAAATCTCCCATTCATGTAAGTATTCAGACCCTTTACTGTGGCACTCCAAACTGTAATCACGTACATCCTGTTTGCTTTAATTATCCTTGAGATGTTGTTTAAAGCTTCACTGTGGCACATTGAATTGACTGGACATCCTTTAGAAAGGCACACACCTGAAAGAAGGACCCACAATTCACCCTGCACGTCAGAACAAAAAAAAACCAACCTATTTAGTCTAAGGAACATTCTATAGTGTGACGTTTGAGTCCATGTCTTGCACCCCAAAACACGAGGCTGAGTCTCAGTACTTTAGCAAAACCAACTTTATTCAACTTGAAACAGGTTATTTATTGTGGCGGGATCTACCACTCTCCTATACACAGACACAGCAATCAGCCAGGGTCGAGGCCAGGTTATTGGCCAAGTCATCCTGTTCCCTGCATTTATAATGTTCTTTGCATCACCCATTGATGGCAAACGCTTATAGCTTGACCACAATCAACTCGGATCTGCTTTAGCTGCGAGCTGCTCCAGCATTGGGAGACTAAAGTTGCCCTGGTAACTGATAAACTGTCTTCCATAGATACAGGGATCATGATTCAGGATGCTCTTCAGCATGTCGTCACATTAGGGGGAGTCCCAAAAGAGTTCAGAAACCTTAGAATAGATTCTGTGATCAAATTGTGGAGAGACATAGTTGAGGGCAATGGTATAACATACAGTAATTTCTAAAGCTTTGAGTGTTTCTGGAAGAAGTTTGGAACCACCAGGATTTTTTCTAGAGTTTGCTGTCTGGACAAAGTAAGTAACCTGGAAAGAATGGTTTTGGTTAAGGAGGAGACTCAACGGTCACTCTGGCAGAGCTTCAGATGTCCTCTAATGAGGTGGTAGAACCTGTCCCAGCAGCATTCCATCAATCAGTACAGTGGCTAGACAGAAGCCACACTTGAGTAAAGCACATATGACAGCCCCCTTGGACTCTGAGAGCACTGAGGTAAAAGATTCTCTGGTTTGATGAGGCAAAAATTGAAGTCCACCTGCAGAACTCTAAAGACTGTGCCCA
>JANRMT010062823.1:7771726-7783919 GCA_026402145.1 Polypterus bichir lapradei
ATATATATATTTTTTTTGTAGTTGGAGATCCATAAAGGTAGAGAATGAATCACGTATCATAAAGTAGTTTTTATTCCTGAGCTTTCAGCTCCTGCCAGGAGCCGTCATCAGAGGATAATGATTAGACATACAAGAATCAAAGGCAATATACAACAAAATTAGGTGTGGTGGTGGGAGGGGTTAGGTGAGTGTTTCTTTTATTAAAAAAGAAAAACTGAAATATCACATGCTCATAAGTATTCAGACTCTTTGCTCAGTATTTAGTAGAAGCACCCTTTTGAGCTAAAACAGCCATGAGTCTTCTTGGAAAAGATTCAACAAGTTTTTCACACCTGGATTTGGGGATCCTCTGCCATTCCTCCTTGCAGATCCTCTCCAGTTCTGTCAGGTTGGATGGTAAACGTTGGTGGACAGCCATTTTTAGGTCTCACCAGAGATGCTCAATTGGGTCTAAGTCAGGGCTCTGGCTGGGCCATTCAAGAACAGTCACAGAGTTGTTGTGAAGCCACTCCTTCTTTATTTTAGCTGTGTGCTTAGGGTCATTGTCTTGTTGGAAGGTAAACCTTCGACCCAGTCTGAGGTCCTTAGCACTCTGGAGAAGGTTTTTGTCCAGGATATCCCTGTACTTGGCCGCATTAATTTCATCTTTCGCTCGATTGCAACCAGTCGTCCTGTCCCTGCAGCTGAAAAACACCCCCACAGCATGATGCAGCCACCACCATGCTTCACTGTGGGGACTGTATTGGACAAGTGATGAGCAGTGCCTGGTTGTCTCCACACATACCGCTTAGAATTAAGGCCAAAAAGTTCTACCTTGATCTCATCAGACACCTGAAGGACTCTGAGATGGTGAGAAATAAGATTCTCTGGTCTAATGAGACCAAGATAGAACTTTTTGGCCTTAATTCGAAACGGTATGTGTGGAGACAACCAGGCACTGCTCATCACTTGTCCAATACAGTCCCCACAGTGAAGCATGGCGGTGCAGCATCATTCTGTGGGGGTGCAAAGGTTCTGAATACTTAGGATCATGTGATATTTCAGTTTTTCTTTTTTAATAAATCTGCAAAAATTTCAAAAATTCTTTTTTTTGTCTGTCAATATGGGGTGCTGTGTGTACATTAATGAGGGAAAAAATTAATTTAAATGATTTTAGCAAATGGCTGCAATATAACGAAGAGTGAAAAATTGAAGGGGGTCTGAATACTTTCCGTACCCACTGTATGTATATATATATATATTCTAGGGGGCTTTGCCCCCTGCTCACTTCACTCGCCAACCCCTGGGCCTGCGCCACATGCTAGCCTCTTTGCAGTTCTGCCGCTTGCATATGGGGATGCAGATGTACAATTTAAACAGATTTTTATTTTCATGGTAATTGTTACATATTCATCAGCGCAACATATAACTGCCCGTGATTGAATTTCGTTTCTTTCTCTCTATTAAGTAAAATGACTTTTTCAAATGTTTGGCTGTGAGATTTGTTGTCTTTGCAAAAGCTATTCTAATGGGAAACTGTAAACGTTTTAATACGAATGGCATATCAAGATCTCCTTTGTTGTCTAATGTTATCTGCGTTTGGACATATGGATTTGCATCCATTATTGGCTGTAAAATTTCTAATACGTCCGATCGTTTAACTCTTTCAATTCTGTGTTGTATCTCTTCTCCGTGATCATAAATATAAGCCTGAAAGAATTGTCGTTTCTTTGAAATTAAACTTGTAGTAGCTGTAATTGTTGCAGGACCACAGATTCTCATAGTGTATGGTCCTAAGTCGTGTAAATCTACATTTTGAGCGTTGAATGATGCAAACGCAAACAGATTATTGTAGATTCATATATTTTGCCTGTAGTGTTTGTGGATTTCACTTTCACCAAATAACAAATCTTTTATTTCTCGCAGATATGCCTCTTCATTGGGAAGAAACACCATTTTTCCCTGATGGCAACACGAATTAGACCATCTACATGTCTCCGACTTAAACTTTAATGCCGAACAATATCTAAATACTTCTGTCATATCACCTATGTCCATATATTCGATCTCTTTTCACAGTTCCATCATTTCACTGAGTAATAATTTCCATTTGTTTGCGCTAATGCAATCCTTACTATAATTTTTTTGAGACTTTCGAATTTTAGTACTTTTATTATCTCTAACCTGCTCTGCATGCGTATCGCGCCAACATTTTTGAACCTCTTTATGACATTCTACTTTGCTTTCTACTCTTTATCTTTTATTTCCAGCTCTGGGCGTGTTTAAATCTCTTGGCACAAAGTCTCATCTCACTGAAAAACTCTTTTAAACAGTATATATACTCAGCAAAAAAAGAAACGTCCCTTTTTCAGGACATCAACAATAATGTTTTAAAAATCCAAATAACTTTACAGATCTTCATTGTAAATTGTTTAAACAATGTTTTCCATGCATGTTCAATTAACCATAATCAATTAATTAACATGCACCTGTGGAATGGTCGTTAAGACCTTAACAGCTTACAGAAAGTAAGCATTTAAGGTCACAGTTCTAAAAACGCAGGACACTAAAGAGACTTGTCTACTGACTATGAAAAACACCCAAAGAAAGATGCCCAGGGTCCCTGCTCATCTGCGTGAACGTGTATTAGGCATGCTGCAGGGAGGCATGAGGACTGCTGATGTGGCTAGGGCAATAAATTGCCATGTCCGCACTGTGAGACGCCTAAGACAGCGCTACAGGGAGACAGGAAGGACAGCTGATCATCCTCGCAGTGGAAGACCACGTGTAACAACACCTGCACAGGATCGGTACATCCGAATATCACACCTGCGTGACAGGTACAGGATGGCCACAACAACTGCCCGAGTCACACCAGGAACACACAATCCCTCCATCAGTGCTCAGACTGTCCGCAATAGGCTGAGAGAGGCTGGACTGAGGGCTTGTAGGCCTGTTGTAAGGCAGATCCTTACCAGACATTACCAGCAACAACGCCGCCTATGGGCACAAACCCACCTTCGCTGGACCAGACAGGAGTGGCAAAAAGTGCGTGAGTTTCTGCATGACAGCAATGTCAGTGTTCTGCCATGGCCAGCGAAGAGCCCAGATCTCAATCCCATTGAGCACGTCTGGGACCTGTTGGATCGCAGGGTGAGGGCTAGGGCCATTTCCCCCAGAAATGTCCAGGAACTTGCAGGTGCCTTGGTGGAAGAGTGGGGTAACATCTCACAGCAAGAACTGACAAATCTGGTCCAGTCCATGAGGAGGAGATGCACTGCAGTACTTCAAGCAGCTGGTGGCCACACCAGATACTGACTGGTACTTTTGATTTTGAGCCTCCCTTCATTCAGGGACACATTGTGAAACATTTTTAGTTTGTCTTATGGTGTTGACTCTTTTAGTGTTCATGCAAATGTTTACACATTAAGTCTACTGAAAGTAAAAACAGTTGAAAGTCAGGGGACGTTTCTTTTTTTGCTGAGTATATATATTGTTACTTACATGCAAGTATTTAATTTTGCCTTGTGTTATTGCCACATGCTACTACTTCACAATTTACACGGCTTCCAGTTGTACCAAATGAAGTTCATCTTTAAGGTCAAGTACAATGGGATTCTTACTTGAAGAATCAAGGGGTAGTAATTTAATAAGTCCCAAGAAGTAACATGTAAGTTATTACAGGCCAGTGGTGACGACCTCTGTAATAATTAAAACATTTAAACTCTTGATTCTTCACCATCTTACGTGTGTCACAGATTCTCTCCTTGACCCACTACTTTACTATGCCAACAAGTCAGTCAAGGGTACAGTAAACATGGCTCTCCAAGACATCGTGTAGCATTCAAGCATTCAGACACCTTCTATTTGTGAAGTTCAGTTCTGTATTTAACACAGTCATTTAAGAGTTTCCTAGGCAGACGTCTCAATATGAAGGTGGACTGTGCCACATGTCTCTGGATCTCTGACTTTCTAAGGAACAGATGTCAGACAGTGAGGATGGGTGCATATCAGTCAGTGTCCCTAACCCTGAGTACAGGGTTTTCTCATGGCTGTGCTCTGTCTCTTCTCCTGATGAATTGTTAAAGAATTAATTTAATTGAAAGAAATCTCTCAAATATTTTATGATACCTAGGCCAGTGTCACAAGAAGAGTTATTTTCCTTACAGCAACTACAAGCCAACTGCCCTTCCATCAGCTCTACCACCAAAAAGGTTCCTACGACTGGAAGGGGTATTCCTTTGTTTTGCATTTTGAAACATTCTGGGTCACTCTCTGGTGATCTTTAACATATATGTTGTATATATGTATGTTTGTACAGTATGCACATAGACTGATGCCGTGGTTAACACTGTTGAATCACAGATCCAGCATCTTGGGCTTGAATCTTGCACATCTCTCTTCTCTTTATAGAGTTTACAAAATATTTCTCAAGTCTGTGTTGTTTTTCCCATGGGTACTTTGGGTCAAGTTTCGAATTTTCTGCAATATTAATCTCTAATTGCCCCTAAGCAGTCATAATATTATGTTAACTGTTGCTCTCATGTGTTTATAATCAATTATAGTTGTCTTATTTAAGTTATACAGCCAACTTTTCCTTTGAAATGTCTTTTTTTTCTCATAAATTTCCTACCAGGCCTGGGTGTTTAGGGTGTACACTAAATCCTAACAATGTTCTACAGATGACTTTATTTTGTTGCTCTGTGCTTGTCATGTTTGTACAATAAGTTAAATTAAAGTTGTAAATTAGCAATTAGCCAGAGCAGGTTTAGATATATGTATTGCTTTCATTACACAGACCACCTGGTGAAGGGAGAAGGGGGAGCAGATGACCGATGGCAGGAGGTTGAGAGATTGTCGGTACAGGCCGCTGTAACAGCTGCTGCTGTGTGTACACTACCAATAAACTTTGCCAAGAATAAGAATGTGTGATACAATATCATTATCACTTGTACTGTTTGTTTTGACTCTACACAAAACAGGTAATATATAATTGTTGATTATGGTGAGTTTTTATTAAGCAGCTAATCTAAAATACAAAGCTCAAAATCTGTGTGTGTGTATATGTCCAGTATATAAATCCACAATATTGGACCAACCTCGGCCAGAATTTGCACAGGTCCAAACCATGAGAAATGGCTCCTTTTGCAGTATGTCAAACATCCTTATAGCTCAGGAGGTACATCAGCCTAGATATCCCAAAAAGTATTATAAAGACTAGGAGGATTTCTTGGCTTCTAGCTCTTGCTATTAAGATACAAGGAGTGTTCATTGACCAGAAATTAGGAGAAGTAATGGATGTTGGAGTTTGCTGTTAGACTGGGAAAAGTAACTGTGGATGTAACCTTTGCGCTGTATAACCTAATACACTTGTAACTCTACCAAAAAAGAAAACAAAAGTGATAAGTTGTTGGGGACCATCTGGGTACTGAATTATTTAATAGAAATGAAAATGAAAGTAAAAGTGGCAAAGAAATGGACATCTCTTGTGTTTCACCATTTTGGAAAAAAGTTTTCTCTGTCATAGAGTTACATTCCCTGAGTGAACATGGTCCACATGGACACTGACTTCTACTGATTTTGCTGTTTAAGTAGCCATATGGGATCAGAAGAGATGCAACGTCTGTAGATGTATTGAAAGTGGCATCACAACCCATCACCAGGACAGGAGAGGTCGTAAGTGATCGCTTTTGCCTTGATACTGCTGATAGTTGTCTTACTTCGTTAGAGCCATTCAGTCGCTCTCAAAGTGCTCGCAAGTGACATGAAAAATGCAGAGAAGGAATGAAGAAAAGATCTCGTGATGACTTTTGTAGTCTTCATTACAGTCGGTGATAGAATGCTAAAAGCTGAGCTCTGGTGGAGTTTAAGTACCTAATCAGCATGTACAATTTATCAAGAAATATATATGGTAAAGGGAGTATGGAAGTAATGCCCACTCTAGATTCTGTTATAATCAGTGGATTTGTTAATTTATTAATGTTGTCACATACATGCGTTTAGGAGGCAGTCAAAAAGCCTAAAGGTGAGCGAAACATTGCAAGATAAAGGGTTGTCACATGGTACTTACCCGAATCTCTTGATCTCGCAACAGGAAAACCGAGGAAAAATAAGTCCTTCCATTTCCAGGTTTCAAAATGGATGCCAAGACGTCACTTCTGGCACCATTTATGACATCACTTCCAGCCACTACGGATGACTTCACTTCCAGGTCCGTTCAGAATGACATCACTTCCGGCTCCTGAATTCAGCATCATTTCGTGCCAACCACTTCCTGTTTTCATTACCATTCTGTATATAAACGCCATTTTGTTTCATGTACTTTGTCAGTTGCTACCATTACAGTACTTTTGATCATTTCAATCATTTTTTCTGCTTTATTTTTGTCCGTTGGACAATATACGGGGACGGTCCCCAAAACTTTGTTTTTGTGGAGCTTCTTTTTTCTTTATATTCCACAATGTATATAGGAAAAGCATATGTCTAAATAGGGGTTTTGAATCTCAAGGTTCAACTTCTTATGAAAATCTGAGAAAGTGAAGGATATTTACTGTTATGCCGCCATGCCATCTTTACTATCTGAAGTGCCTTGAGCATGGGAAAGATTCTATATAAATACAATGTACTGTATTTTATTATTATTATTGTTATTCTTATTGTTATGAGCACCACCATTTTAGAGCAAGGCTTTGAGTGTTTCTTTGGATACTCAGGTCAGGTCAGGTTTGGGAGCATGCATTGCTATCTCTACCACAAGACGAAATACCTTGGGATCCCGGTTGGCAGTCCCCCTACCCAGACAGACATGCAGTTCACTCACACCCATCGGAAATGAACATCTATCTTCATCAGCCTGGTGTTATGTGGGCATTCCCTTGGCCTGGTCGAGCCGCTCGGGTCTTCAACAATGAGGATTCTGTGAGCCGGATTACCCTTGGGGAATCACACCACATGGCCATAGTGCCATAACTGACGCTCCCTCACAATGCAAGTAATGTGCCTCATTCAAGACTCCATGAGCAACCGCTTATTCAACACAAAGTCAAACCAGCGGTACCCAAGGATTCTTCAAAGAGACACTGTTTGTCCAGGAGTCCAGTCTTCTTCTCAGGTCATTGTATAGCGTCCGTGTCTCGCAACCATAGAGCAAAACAGAAAGCACCAGGACAAGACTTGGACCTTTGTACTTTTGCAGAGTTATCAGGATTACACACACCCCTTTCCAGCGATCCCATGATACTCCATGCTCTCCCAATCCATCTACCGACTTCATAGGAAGAGTCACCAGAGACATGAATGACACTGCCGAGGTAAGTAAACCTCTCAACGAGGTCGACACTCTCTCCGCAGACAGACACATTGCTGATGGCTGTGCCCAAGAGGTCATTAAAGGCCTGGATCTTGATTATCCAGGACACTTGCAAGCCCAGACACTCGGACTCCTCACTCAGTCTCTTGAGACCCCCGACCAGAGCCTCCATTGACTCTGTGAAGATCACAGCATCATCGGCAAAGTCAAGATCAGTGAATCCCTCTTCACCTTTGGTGATTTCTTCCCACAATTCTGTGGGCAATGCAATGTGTGTAACGTCACCATAAACGTCAGCACATGCGTTTCCTCAGTATCCAAGATTCAAATATAAACCCCTGATTTACAGGTAAATTTCTACCACTATTTATTGTATTGCTAGTATATTGAATATCAGCTCCTGCTATTGGTCATCAAGTTCTAGTTAGTGATTTGAGCTTGATGACAAATTTGGTTTGACTTTCGGTTTGACTTTGAGTGCTTATTACTGACTAGGTTTATCTCCTTGTCCTTATCATTAAATTTATTATGTGTCATCTCGAGGCAGTAAACTAACATGTAAGCACCCAAGGATTATTGCGAGAATAAAGAAATAAAACCAGGAGATGATTAGAATAGAGCAGGACAAAAATGTAGTCAGGAAAGCACGTGGTCACATAACCCGCTATATCCTAACTACAGGGTCACAGGGGTCTGCTGGAGCCAACCCCAGGCACAAGGCTGGAAACAAACCCTGCACAGGGCACAAGCCCACCGCAGGGCACACACACCCACGTACCAAGCACACACTAGGGACAATTTAGGATCGCCGTTGCACCTGACCTGCATGTCTTTGGACTGTGGGAGGAAACCCATGCAGACACGGGTAGAACATGGAAACTCCACACAGGGAGGATCCGGGAAGCGAACCCGGGTCTCCTAATTGCGAGACAGTAGCTCTACCCACTGCACCACCATGCCACAGTGGACATAGAGGACTTACAGTATATATAGTTAATATATATATAAATGATTTGGATAGGAATATAAGTAACAAACTGGTTAAGTTTTCAGATGATAAATCATTACAGAGGGACTTGGACAGCATTCAGTGTTGGGCAGATTTGTGGCAGATGAAATTTTATGTCAGTAAATGTAAAGTATTACACATAGAAAGCAAAAGTGTAAGTTTAAATATACAATGGGAGGACTGAAAATTGAAAGTTGTAGTGGATTCATTATTATCAACTGCCGGACAGTGTTCAGAAGCCATTAAGAAGGCTAACAGAATGTCAGGTTATATAGCGCCTTGATGTGTGCAGTACAAGTCAGAGGAGGTTCTGCTCAATCTTTATAACACACTGGTGAGGCCTCATCTGGAGTACTGGGTGAAGTTTTGGTTTCAAGGCTACAAAAAGGACATAGCAGCACTAGAAAAGGTCCAGGGAAGAACAACTAGGCTGATTCAGGGCTACAGACGATGAGTTATGAGGAAAGATTAAAAGAACTGAGCCTTTACAGTTTAAACAAAAGGGGATTAAGAGGAGACATGATTGAAGTGTTTAAAATTATGAAGGGAATTAGTCCAGTGGATCAATTCGGTGACTTTAAAATGAGTTCATCAAGAACACGGGGACACAGTTGGAAACTTGTTAAGAGTAAATTTCACTGTAACATTTGGAAGTTTTTCTTCACAGAGAGAACCACAGACACATGCAAAAAGCTATCAATTAGTGTGGTAGACAGTAAGAATTTAGGGACATTCAAAACTAGAATTGATGTCATTTTAGAAAAATTATGTGTATAGGACTGATGAGCTTTGTTGAGCCAAATGGCTCGTTGTTCTCTAGATTGTTTTAATGCACTAAATGTTATAATGGTCAATGCTTTTTGCAGATCACTTGAGTGATGCCAAGGTTCAGTGGAGTAACTGGAAATGGAGTTAGAAAAGTGAAAAGATACCTTGGAGAGGCGTTGGGTAATGTAGCTGCCTTTTCCCAAAATTACCAAAGTTCAGCAGCTTCAACTCAAAAAATGGGATTCAAGAAAAGCCTGACACACAGAAATAATTCCACAGACAAAATGTCTTCATTTTTAAAAGTTTAGTTAAGTTTCAAAGTAAAACAGTTCACACAAAAGAGAAAATTAAAATAGCAAAAAAGGAAAAATTAATGTTAAGAAAAGTTCAGTTCAAAGCTTAAATCTTGTTACGTCTCAAATCGTTACTATTTACTTAACATTTCTGAACCATTTCAAAACGGTCAGAAAACTGAATGCTTATCCCATCTCTGAGTAGAAAATGGGTCTTTCAAGTCCCTCTTTACTGGGACCTGTTCTAAACACAACTAAGCTTATTATTACACTGTTTCTCAGTTATAATAAGAAGGTTCTATCTCTTGCTAACTTATAGGGGGAAAAAACTATACCATAATTTATGACTAGTTATAAAAAAAATTTATGTTCTATTCAAATTAAGCAAACATTAATATGAGTTTAACTCAAAACTTCAATTTTCTAAGATTGGCTCTTACAGGTAAAGATATGTACATCAAAACTCATTTTGTATATATATACAGGTAGTCCCCAGGTTCCGGACATCCGACCTATGACTTACAAACGGGGCAGCAGCTGCGACGCATCCACCTCAGTAACTGCCGCTTTGTCATCTTTGGCCTGGGGACACTGCAAGCGGTGGCTGGACGGAGGTGATTACGCTGCTCATGCAGTGCAGTGTCCCTCGGGTGGCTCCTGGCGGCAAGCGGTGACCCGTGGTCCATAGTCACCGGCGCCACAACTATCGCTCGTGTGCAGGACGGAGGCTTGATGGGGCTGTTCGCTGCCTGCCCACTACGCCGCCGCAGCTACTGCTCCTGACTGGACGCAGGCTGGATGGAGTGGAGGTGGGCTTTTCACTGCCCACCCACCACACACGGCTGCTGATACTGCAAGCAGTGACCCAGTTGTAGCTGAACGGAGGCCATTGAGGGTTAACGGGGCGGCAGGGGGTAGCATTGTAGGGTGGCTCCCTGTTGAATGGGGGCGGTGGTGGGTGATTCACTACCCACCTTTGGCCGCACTGTGTTCATTTTTGTTGGGCGGATGCTGCAGGCAGCATGCTGTAGTGGACGTGACTGTGTGGTGGGCTGGTAGTGAACCGCTCCATACATTCTCAATAGCAAGCCTGCTTGTACTGTTATGTACATAGCAGGAAGTTGTCTCTTGTCAGTACGTCAGACGTATTGACGATGGGTGCCTTCCTGCTGTGATAGCGTGTACAGTGCTGTGCAGAAGAGCTCATCTTAATCTTTTGTCTTCACCCTCCAACAATGTCTCTGAAACACAAATCTGATGCAAGTGCTGGTGATACAGTAAAGAAGAGAAAGCCCATCACCATTGAAAATAAAGTAGAAATAATAAAAAGGTGAGAGAGAGGTGAAACTCCATCATTCACTGGCAGAGCACTTGGTTACAGTCGGTCAACAATAGCATTTATTAAAATAATGTACCTGTTCCGATTTACATACAAATTCAGCTTAAGTACAAACCTACAGTCCCTATCTCGTACATAACCTGGGGAATGCCTGTGTATATATATCTATACTAATAAAAGGCAAAGCCCTCACTCACTCACTCACTCACTCACTCACTCACTCACTCACTCACTCACTGACTGACTCATCACTAATTCTCCAACTTCCCGTGTAGGTAGAAGGCTGAAATTTGGCAGGCTTATTCCTTGCAGCTTACTTACAAAAGTTAAGCAGGTTTCATTTCGAAATTCTACACGTAACGGTCATAACGGTCGATAACGGTCGACAACGTCCGCCATGTTGAACTTTCTTATTTATGGCCCCATCTTCACGAAATTTGGTAGGCGGCTTCCCTGCGCTAACCGAAACCGATGTATGTACTTATTTCGATGGTATGACGCCACTGTCGGCCGCCATATTGAACTTTCCAACGTCACCAATTTTCAAACTTCCCGTGTAGGTAGAAGGCTGACCCCATCTTCACGAAATTTGGTAGGTGACTTCCCTGCGCTAACCGAAACCGATGTACGTACTTATTTCGATGGTATGACGCCACTGTCGGCCGCCATATTGAATTTTCCAAACGTCACTAATTCTCCAACTTCCCGTGTAGGTAGAAGGCTGAAATTTGGTAGGCCCATTCCTTACAGCTTACTTACAAAAGTTAAGCAGGTTTCATTTCGATGGTATGACGCCACTGTCGGCCGCCATATTGAACTTTCCAACGTCACCAATTTTCCAACTTCCCGTGTAGGTAGAAGAATGACCCCGTCTTCACGAAATTTGGTAGGTGGCTTCCCTGCGCTAACCAAAACTGATGTACGTACTTATTTCGGTGGTATGACGCCACTGTCGGCCGCCATATTGAATTTTCCAAACGTCACAAATTCTCCAACTTCCCGTGTAGGTAGAAGGCTGAAATTTGGCAGGCCCATTCCTTACAGCTTACTTACAAAAGTTAAGCAGGTTTCATTTCGAAATTCTATGCGTAATGGTCATAACGGTCAACAACGTCCGCCATATTGAACTTTCTTATTCATGGCCCCATCTTCACGGAATTTGGTAGGCGGCTTCCCTGCGCTAACCGAAACCAATGTACATACTTATTTCGGTGGTATGATGCCACTGTCAGCCGCCATATTGAACTTTTCAACGTCACTAATTCTCCAACTTCCCGTGTAGGTAGAAGGCTGAAATTTGGTACTTATTTCGGTGGTATGATGCCACTGTCGGCCGCCATATTAAACTTTTAACGGAAACCGATGTACGTACTTATTTCGTTGGCATGACACCACTGTTGGCTGCCATATTGGACTTTCCAACATCACTAATTCTCAAACTTCCCGTGCAGGTAGAAGGCTGAAATTTGGCAGGCTCATTCCTTACAGCTTACTTA
>JANRMT010062823.1:7797241-7810761 GCA_026402145.1 Polypterus bichir lapradei
TTCTTTTTCAAAATGTTTACAACCTGGGAATGGAAAATAAGTACAAATGCCACAGAACCTGTTTTAATTCATTTGTAACCTGGAAACAAATGAACACCATGGGACAAGGAATTACAGAATTAGTTTACAGCTTGAGAAAGTGAAGAAATGTGGAGTGCCATGCATGCACATCTGTCGACCACTCTCCCTGGGCTCATCCGTGGTATGGACTACCACTCTGGGTCGAGAGGGAGCACTGACGCTAACCTTCTCTTCTCTTGTTCCCTCCGCAGCACAGAGAAGACACTTAGTGAGAACAACTGATTCCATCCTAATGCCACTAATCCTATAGTGTACATCCCCCTGCTTCCCAAAGGAGGGGTTTAGTCTTTTGCTGAACTTACTGCAGGACAGAGTTCCTTCCTGATAGCAATCTTGTTTTGGAGAGTTTTCTTCGTATTGTCACACATAGCGACCCTAATTTTTCATATATTTTTGTCCAAATTAAACAGGAATGGCCGGGCTGGTGACCTAACATTTTCCAGTGGTGACATGCAGTTCTTTTCTTGACACCAGGTGGTGCTTATAAGATTAAACATCCCTCATCACAGTCATTTGTCATCAGGACAAGATAGCCAATCAAATGTGTTCAATGTCACATGTTCCAAAACCCCACATATGCCTTTTAGCATAAATATGGCTCATCTGAGGAACCAAAGATGACAACAGAAAGGCAAGAAAATAGGAAGTGACCTCAGAGACAAACAAATGCGAGACCATCTGATATGGATGTCAGAAAAGGTAATCTATGAATAAAAACAATCACTAAATCAAATGCTGCCCAGGACAATATTCACTCCTTAACATTTCTGATTTTATAAGACTGTTTATATCCAGTATTTGATATCTGTTTTGTTTTCTATTATATTTTCTTCAATTTGGTATTGTTATATTGTAATTAGTACCACGCTGCTTTTATTTTTTCTATACAGTGTCTTCTATCTAGTGTGATTGAAATAATAAGATGGCACCTAGTGTTGGGTGGATTCCTGTTTTCTTGGCCACA
Source organism: Polypterus bichir lapradei (assembly GCA_026402145.1). Classification (NCBI taxonomy): domain Eukaryota; kingdom Metazoa; phylum Chordata; class Cladistia; order Polypteriformes; family Polypteridae; genus Polypterus; species Polypterus bichir. The sequence goes on from JANRMT010062823.1 coordinate 7,798,287, forward strand.
GGGTTTATTAAGGCTATTAAGGTTGCTCCTTAATAATTAGAACAACTGCAGTAAAAGTAAGGCAGGCCTTGGTTAGTAAGTGGTATATAAGCAAAAGAGTTACGCTTTTACATTCATTAGTGCTGGTCATAGTGAATCCCTAAGTAAAGAATCCTATGTGGAATATTGTGGAGTGATTGGCAATGGCATCACTGGAGACTTTGTCTGAATAGGATCCGGGTGTATGTGTGTGTAGCTGTGTTCTATATGGAATATTGTGGAAAGATTGGCAAAGACTCCACTCAAGACTTTGTCTGTATAGGACTGTATGTGTGTGTATATCTGTGTGTGTATTAATGTTCAAGGACAAGAGTAAATGAACCTGATATACATACCAGGTAAGTGTCACCTGCTTCACGACAATACAGTGGGCAAGAAGGCCCTTGGTCAGTGAGGTGAACAAGAATCAAATTGCTATTCTAAAAGAGCTTCAGAAGCCCACTGCTGAAATGGGATAACCCGTCAATAGAACAATCATCTCACTCCTACAATCAGGTGTTTGTGGTAGAGTGGCTAACTCCAGCTTGTATTTTGCCATATTGCATTTAAAGGCCACAGAGAGCATGAGGGAAAAGATTCTCTGGTCTGATGTGTTTGAGAATAGTTTGAGGAATACGGCTTTGAAATCCTCCAAATCTCAATCCAACTGAGCATCTGTGGGATGTGATGGAACACAAATCTGGTCTGCAGTGGCTCCACCTCACAACTTACAAGAGTTAGAGGATCTGCTGGTAACGTCCTGGTGCCAGATCTACAGAGGTCTTTAGAGAGCACACTTCAGTCAGTTTTAGCACCAGTATAATAGGCAAGTGGTCCTAATGTTTCAACTCATCATCTTTAATATCCTGTAGCCTGGAATACCAAACTCTGAGAAAGTGCTGGGAACAACAGGAACCTACAAACATGTGACCGTGTAGCTCATCCTGGTCTTGGCCGACCACATTACCTGTAGACTTTAATTACAATATGATGTCAGCTCTTAACTGAACTTCTCCTTGAATGAGCCCAACTCTCGGTCTGCAATGCCAGATATGAATAATTGTACAAAATCTACTTCTCTTTAAAATTCTGTAAGGTGCTCGTTACCACCATGGCATTTTGGTCATTGACGATCATCTAACACTAACCATTTCTGTTTTTATAATTTTAAATTGAACAGCAAATAATTAAGGATGAAGTGCAAGTAATTTCAGTTAATCATACATTCTCTGATGCACAGACTTGGACACATCATCAATGTTGTTTCCTGGTGTCACAAGGTGTTTCGTGTCTTACAACAGACACCCTCTCCCAGGTGACCCGACCAAGTTTGATCAAGTCTCGGCTTACGTCCAAGTGGCACCTTGCGGTCCCCACAAGTCACCCCTTTTTAGCCAGATCCATCTTGATGCCATCGTTACAGCCTCCACACTGTTGTGAATGGCTCTTCTCCCACTTGCACCAGTGATACCCAGCATTCCATAGGCTTTGCTGAGGGAATGGCCTGCAAACCCTCGACAACACACTTCTACTGGTATGCACCTGGTCCTCCACCTATTTCTATGGCAGGCCTCCAGCAGTTCCTGATATTTTTCCCTCTTCCTCTCCTACATGTCGTCCATCCTCTCCTCCCAAGGCACAGTTAGCTCTAGGAGTCAAGTCAAGTCAAGTTGGGGAGCATGCACTGGTACAGTGTGTTGCCACACCCACTACACGATGAAACAACTCGGGATCCCGGTTGGCAACCCCCCCAGGCAGACACGCGGTCCAGTCCCACCTTCCAGAAATGAACCTCTATCTGCTGTAGCCAGGTGTTATGTGGGTGACCCCTTGGCCTGGTCCAGCCACTCGGGTCCCCAACAATGAGGATCTTAAGAGCTGGATCAGCTGGATAGTGCTGTAACTGATGCTCCCTCACAATGCAGGTCATGTGCCTCATTTGGGACTCCATGAGCAACACAAAGTCAAACCAACAGTACCCAAGGATTTTCCGGGGAGACACAGTACCAAAAGAGTCCAGTCTTTGTCTCGGGTCACTGGATAGCATCCATATCTCGCAACCATTTAGCAAGAAAGGAAGCACCAGGACTGTAAAGACTTGGAACTTCATCCTTTTGCATAAATATCGGGAGTGCCACACACCCCTATCCAGCGACCTCATAACCCCATATGCTCTCCCAGTCCGTCTACTGACTTCATAGGAAGAGTCACCAGAGACATGAATGTCACTGCCAAGGTAAGTAAGTAGAAGGATGAGCTGTTTTGTAACCTTGGAATGAGTCAACATTGTACTTGAAAATTTGGCGCCATCCTCCCTTGTGAGAGTTTTATCATAAAGAAGCTCTTTTAGTGAAATATTTAGAAACAAATAAAAAGGTGATTGAGAGGCTGTGATTTTCTGTATTCCACAAGGCATTGTGTTTTTTTAATCAGAAAGTTATTACGTACTTTTAACGTTTATAACAAGACTAACAGCATCAAATTAAATAACATGTTTTGTGAAAAGCAAGAATTCATTTCTATTTAAGAATTTGTGTTAGAGGAGAAGCATGCAGCCGCCGCAGCCCACTCAGACCAAGAGAGGACCTCCGTCCGCTCCTCTTGGTTAAAACCTTGACGCGATTATTTGGATGGCTTTACTTTGTGTCTGCAGTGGAAGGAAATTACATCATAAATAAATCCGACACTTATCAGTAATGAAGTTGGCAAGACGTCCAAAAGGCTTTTATCTTTGTTGTTTCAAGATCTGTATGGGATTTTTTAGTAGTTAATTAAGTTTGTTTTTATGTGTCATACATACAAGGAAATGTTTGTCTGCTTGCTACTTCAATTACTCAGAAAAATAAATTATCAGGAAAATCGTTCAATTTCTGAATTGTAGCACTTTGCCTTGTGCTCAGAAGCAGCAGTCTGATTTCATGGTGACACATAGAGACGTGGGAAAATGTGTTGATACCCTTCCACGAATTAAGAAGCATCCGCAAATGTCTCTGAAATAACTTTAAACTGACAAAAGTCATTGTCTCCCATCATTGCTTATTCTGTGTTTAACAAAAATCAGACTTGGCATTAGAGGTTTGATTCAACAGAATATTTCAAATAATAGCACAAATGAAATGGCGTAGACAGAAACGATGGGACCCTTAACCTGATATTTTGTTGTACAACCTTCAGAGTTTGCCATCACTGCACGTAAGCGATTCCTGGAGCTCTCCATGAGACGTCTGCCCCTGTCCACAGGCTATTTGGCCCACTCGTCCTGAGCAAACTGATCCTGGCGTGTCAGGGTTGAAGGGGGTCTTCTCCAGACTGCATGTTTCAGTTCTTTCCATAGATGTCTGATGGGATTCAAATCAGGGTTCATAGAAGAACACTTCAGAGTAGTTCAATGTTTTGTTCCTAGCCATTCTTGGGTGCTTTTTGCTATGTATTTTGACTCCTTATCCTGTTGTATGATCCATGACCTGCAACTGAGACAGGGCTTTTTGACACTGGGCAGTACATTTCACTCCAGAATGTCTTGACGGTTTTGAGATTTCATTGTTCCCTGCACAGATTCAAGGCCCCCTGTGCCAGACACAGCAAAGCAGCCACTAAACATAACTGAGCCCCCTCCATGTTTCATAGTAGGTATAGTGTTTTTTTTTCTTTGAAACATTTTAAGGTCAGTGAACTGATTCCAATTTTGTCTCATGTGTTCCAAAGGATATTCTCCCAGAAGCATTGTAGTTTGAGGCTTTGAAAATTCCAGTCTGGCATTTTTTATGTTTTTCTTCCAACAGTGGTGTCCTCCTGACTCTTCTTCCATTGAGGCTAATGTCATTCAAAAAATGACGGATGGTGTGATCAGACACTTCTAGACCATGACCTTGGAGTTCAGCTTGTATCTCTTTGGAAGTTGTCCTTGGCTTTTTGTCTACCATTCTGACTCTCCTTCTGCTCATTTGACTCTGTGTCCATGGAGGTTGGCTACAGTCCCATGGACTTTAAACTTCTTAATAACATTTGCGACTTCGGTTGGAGATGGCCTTATAGCCGTTGCTTTTAACATGCATGTCTATAATTTTCCTTCTGATCTCCTCAGACAACTCTCTCATGTGCTTTCTTTGGTCCATGTTCATTGTGGAAAACACGAGGATACCAAACTACAGAGTGATGACTTTTCTCCATTTAAATCAGCTGAATGACTGATTGCACAATTCATGTGTGAAACTAATTCAAGAAAACAGCTAATCACTCAAATTCAGTTATTTAGGATCTTTTCTAGGGGTACCAACAAGTGTGTCCAGGCCATTTTAGAATGTCTTTGTAGAATAAGCAACACTTGATCTCTTGTCACACTTACTTTGCTTTACTCGATGGCATATCAAAGGCATGCAGATATACAGTGGACTACTGCTTTTCACTCAATAACTTTTCATCCTTTTTTTCAATAAGCTGTAAGGGTACCAACAAATATGTTCACAGGTAGAAATTAGTAGGGACTGTAAAACCAGCTATGAACAATAATCGCGAGCTTCAGAAAGGGACTCACAGTTCCAGAGTCATGGATTCAGCTCCCAGTCAAGTGATGTCTACATGTTCTCCTTCATTCCTCATTGATTTTCCCCGATCCTCCTGTTTATTGCATCATCATAACTGAACAGATTACGACATGGCAAGCTTTCGAGGCCCCTTTGATTTCAAGTTGCCTAAAGAAGGGGGCTAAGCTGCCTCGAAAGCTTACATGTTGTAATCTGTTCAGTTAGCCAGTAAGAGGTGTCATTTTGCCTGACTTCTCATTGCACTGATTATGACTAACACGGTACAACTACTACAGTGATACTACAGCAGATGCTATAAAGAACACTGCCTTTAGGTGTGGTGACAAAGCTCTCTACAGCATGACACGGTGCAACCTGAAGAGAGGCATCAGAAAGGCTAAGAGGGACTACAGGAGAAGGATTGAGGAGCACCTGGACAGTAATAATAGCATGCAAGTTTGGCAGGGAGTCCAACACTTCACCAACTAACAGGACCAGTCATGGAGCTTCTGAAGGTGACACTTCAATGGCAGAGAAGCTGAGCCACTTCTTTGCTCGCTTTGAGGTGGAACCACCAGAGGCAGCTGTTACACACGCAGCAGCAGCTTACAACAACATCATCCCCTCCCTTAGGCAGAGGAACACGAGGTGAGACGCTCGCTCCAGGCTGCCAATCCTAGGAAGGCAGCAGGTCCCAACAGTGTACCTGGATGTGTAACGAGGAGCTGTGCAGAGTAGCTGGCTGGGGTCTTTACAAAGATCTTTAACCTGTTATTGTCACAGGCCTCAGTTCCTCCCTGTCTGAAATCCTCCATCTTACTCCCCTTACCAAAAAAATTACCCATAACCTGCCTGAATAACTATCAGCCAGTAACGCTCACCCCCGGTGTTGATGAAGTGTTTTGAGAGACTGGTCTGGAGTCATATCATGTCCTTCATCCCTCCCACCTTTGATGCACACCAATTTTCTTACAGGGCTAACAGGTCTACTGAGGACACTGTTGCTGCTGCTCTCCATGCTACCCTGTCCCATCTGGAGCACCAGGGGAGCTACACACATCTCCTCTTTATTGATTTTAGCTCTGTTTTTAACACCATCCTCCCTCACAGATAGGTGTGCAAGCTGCTAGCTTGGTGGACTCCCGTAATCCACCTGTATATGGATTAAAGACTTCCTGACAGACCGCACACAAAGGGTTAGGGTGGGCCCTCACATGTCCTCAGCCATCAGCATCAGCACCGGCTCTCCTCAGGGCTGTGTGCTGAGCCCCCTGCTCTTCACGCTGTATACACATGACTGCGCCCCCACCCACCATAGCAACACCATCATCAAATTTGCAGACGACACCACTGTGGTGGGGCTCATCTCTGGTGAGGATGAGTCCGCCTACAGGGACGAAGTGGAGAGGCTGACAGCACTGGTGCACTGACAACAATCTGCCCCTGAGCACAATTAAGACCAAGGAGCTCATTGTGGACATCAAACCAATCTACATCAGAGGGGACTGTGTGGAAAGGGTGTCAAACTTCTGCTTCCTGGGAGTCTGAAGACCCCTGTCCTGGGGTGTGAACACAGCTGAGCTGGCGAAGAAGGCTCAGCAGAGACTTTATTTCCTAAGAGTTCTCAGGAAAAATAACATCCCCAAATACTGCAGGTGTCCTGCTCCACTGACAGACTGAGGAGATCGTTCCTCCCCCACACTATGCGACTCTTCAATTCCACCCGGGGGAGTAAATGCTAACTTTTTTTCATTTTTATTAAATTTCCCCTTGGGATTAATAAAGTATCTATCTATCTATCTATCTATCTATCTATCTATCTATCTATCTATCTATCTATCTATCTATCTATCTATCAGGTGTCCTTCTATCGCTGCTCTATTGAGAGTATGCTGTGCTACTGCCTCTGCATGTGCTTTTCCAGCTGCACAACAGCGCAGAGGAAAACACTTCAGCGGATCGTAAAGACTGCCCAGCAGATCATCGGCTGTTCTTTACCCTCTCTGGATGAACTGCACAGCTCTTGCTGCCTCAGGAAAGTGGAACACATCTTGAAAGACTCCTCACACCTCGCTCATGACATGTTCCAACTGTTGCCATCAGGCAAAACAGCATCAAAACAAAGACTAATACTCTGAATGACAGTTTCTACCCTGTTGCTATTAGGACACTGAATGCCACCTAATCACCTCCAATGCAGCAGTGCAATAGATGACATCTTGTGCAATAGTGTTTCATGTGCAATTAAGGTCTTATGTTGAATGTTGTGTTTTACCTTATTTCTTCTTATCCTTTCCTTTCCTTTTGTTATTATATTTATTTATATTTTGAAACCTCAGGGACTGCACCTAATTTTGTTGTATTTGTTACAATGACAATAAAGAGATTCTGATTTAATGAACAAAGCGCTTCAAACTCACAGCATGTAAATCTTTGTCTCCCCCTTGAGGCTGATTATGTGTATTGCACATTTATGTTAACCTTAGTTTATGCAAGGCTAGTACTTGTACTATTGGCTTACAAGATTAATTTTCCTCCGTTTCATACATTAGTATTTATTTCAAGTAAGATGTAATCAAAAGAAATGTATTTCCAGCAATAAATACTACAAATACCTTTATATGATACTCATCTATATTGACATTGTTTGCTTAGCAGATGCTTTAATCCAAAGCAACTTACAGAGGAAGTCAACATAATCGAGTAAACATTCAGAAGGTCTGTTTGGGAACAAGCGCTAGGACACAAAACTGACCATCAGAAGTGAGAGGCTCAGAACAAAATACAAGCGAGTTACAATTCTTTGGTTACAAAATCCAAACAGCTAATATCAACTAGATAAAAGAGTCTTCAAATGCTTTCTGAACACATTAAGGGAGTCAGAGTTTCGAATGCAGGGGAAATGAAACGCGCAAACTCACACTAATGCGAACGTCTTTTACTTTGTACCGACTGATAGTTGGCTCCAGCAACATGTCAATTGAGCACTTTCTCTTTCTTCGGTTTTATTCTTTGTCGCAGATGGCTGGGGGCGGGGGGGGGTGACTTGGCCGGGACGCCCAGGAGGACCGGAGGAGGGCTCACACCTCCCCCAGACCATGTTGGGGCGACCACCCTGGTGCCTATTGTTGGACTTTGGGGTTGTGTGACACTATTGTAAATATTAATAATGGTTATTAAATGTGTGTTGGGTGAGTTGAACGTGTCTGCCTGTCTGTGTCAGGGCCGGCTTCCACATCTTGAATAAAGGCATACTTGTTTTGTTACACCTTTTGTGAAAGTGTTTCTTGGATATTTGGGCTTCAGTCTTCACACGTTACATTTCATGTCAAAACTATGTTGTTATTACTATAACATATGAAAACATTTTCTATTTTAGCCATGTGTTCTGCATTTCTTGCCTCGCATTTCCTCTGTCATTCTATATTTACACAGATTATTGTAGACACGGAACACACATGAAGTGTATGTATTTCAAATCACCGTATTTCATTACCCACTTAATTCCTTACAAGTGCAATGAAATCTTAGCCTTAATGCCATCTTCTGGCAACTCAGGGTCAGAGTTTCAAATGGAGATGAGCAGCTTTTTACATCACCAGAGGCCATTCATCAGCAGATCTAAGTGGGCTAGTGGAAGCGTAGGACCTCACAAGTGTCTCTTTATATATACAGTAGATGCTTGTTGACTACTATACAGGCAGTCATCTAGGATTTGAACTTAATATTTGCTGCTACAGAGAGCCAATGTAGTGATCAGAAGAGAGAATTGACATTTGCCCGCCTTGGATGGTTGAACACCAGACATACTGCTGTATTTTGAATCTTCTGCTGTAACTTGGTGGTGACACATGCTGGTACTTCTGCCACCAGAGACTATCAGTAGTCAAGATGTGAGCTAAATCTGAATATGAGTGGTGCTGCATGCTTGATCAAATATGATCTGATCTTGTGGTAATTATCGATCTATTATAAAAAAAAAAAATCTTGGGAGGGAGACGAGACACGATCTTCTCAGAAGACACTTTGACGTCACATGAGACAAGGCAGTGAGACAAAAGGACAGCTGCTGTGAAGGCTTTTAAATGATCGATGCACAGTGTGACAAGCAGAACACGCAGCTCACCAGCAGCAGCAGCAAGACAGCAGATGATCCCACCGCTTCTCCTTTATTTCTGTTCCGCCCCCCCCCCCCCTTCACAACGCGAGCAGCATTCTACGTCCCACAAGAAAGAGATTTAACCACACCCGGGGCTGGAAATAAAGGACAAAGAGTAGATGACAAAGTAGAACATCGGAAAGAATTCAAAAACGTTGGCGCAGTACATATGCAGAGCAGGTTAGAGATAATGGAAGTACGAAAATTCCAAAGACTCAAAAAAGGATAGGAAAGATCGCATTAGTGGAAACAAACAGAAATTATTAGTTGGTAAAATAACGGAACAGCGAAAAGAGATTGAATATATGGTTCGGATTTAAACTTTAAGTCGGAGACTTGTAGATCGTCTAATTCGTGTTGCCAGTGAGAATTAAAAGATTCCAAAAACGTTATTGTGGTATGAAGTCCCGTGAGACGGAATCTTTTAACATGAAATTCTTTCAAGTCACTCCCTACTTACAACTCTTTTCAAACAAGACCACAGTCATCTAATATATTATACATTTTATCAGGACAATAATTTACCATTACCATAATGTCATATAAAGCCAACTGCTCACATGACCAGCAACCAGTGCCATTGTCACAGAAAAAACAGTGGTGACCATGCAAAAGATGTCACAGATTTTATGGAATTATAATTGTAAGAAATAGTGATAATTATTTTAATGATAAAAATGGCATTAAGAATTTTCCTTGTACAGTATGCACTGTGTGTCTTGTTGGTTTTCTTTAGGATACTGCAATATTTATCCCACAGCCTCATGATGCGGACATTAATGTGTGATTCGAAACTGGTGTAATGAATATGTGTATAAATGGAAACCATGGTGGACTGGTGCCATGTCCTGGGCTGGTTTTCGTCTTACGCTAAGTCTTGCTAGAATAGGCTCTGGCCACCACCGGACCCTCATCTAGATGAAGTATGCTTGTGAATGTAATGTTATAATGCACAACCTTATCCAACTAAATATTTTAAAGCAATTTATCTTATTTTTTTTTTTAAACAGGGAATTCACATTTAGCTATCAAGGCATGTAAAAATTCTGGAAGTGCATTCTTTTGTGAAAAATAATATAAATTACTTCTTAGAATATTGTGTGCCATGTATAGAACAATGCAGTAAATGCCGTCTACCTTGTCTGGGTTAAAACATTTATCTAATAACTTAAACATTTTTATAAGCCAACAGTTTTTGTGATGGTGAAAGCATGCCCTCTGATGGCAGGAGCCGCAAATAATGTTACAAACATTACATATCCATTGATATGTTTATATAATCACTAATATGTAGCGTTATTGTAAAAATGATTTATTTATTTATTTGTTTACCAGGGGGCTCTGCCCCCTGCTCGATTCATGTACTAACCCCCGGAGGTGTGCGCTAGGTGCCCACTGTCTGAGCAACGGCACTGGGGTGTCCCTCCTTTAGAGAACGCGCTTGTATTTGAAGAGTTGGTATATAGAAGAGTATACGGGGATGCGAGAGGAAAACGGTTTGGTGCTTCATTATTATAGATAGAAAATAAGTTACTTGAGTATTTCACTATGACTGTCTATTTTAAATACCAATGCATAATAAAACGTAGTAAAAAGTAAAAGTAAAACGGAATAAAAAGTAAATAAAAAATTTAATTACGTTAATGCCTCGTCAAAAACAATATTATGAATTACTTTATCCTTTAACTTACATTCTAAAAACATTGCTTTACTGCATTTCTGTTCACATGTTGTTTGGGATGTTTTTCTCTTTCTTGTTTATTGGATGGTTCTGTTTGTTCTTGATTTTTATTATATGCAGCTCTTTTTCATTAATTTTTTTTTCTATCGCAATCTAAAATTCGACGTTCTTGAATAAATAATTTGATTTTCTGCCTTGCCATTATAACCAACTGCGTTGAAGGGCGAGTTAGCAGCACTTAGAGTGTCACGGGGTGTTACAGAGAGAGGATGTGCGCAGTAGGAGTAATGATTGGACGAGCAGAGTGGAGGGGAGTGGTCAAGGCCAAAATTAACACAGGCACGACAGAAAACTTTTTTAATATAATAAAGAGATTTATTTATTTAAAAAACAACATGTTAATAATATTAAAAATAATGATAATGATAGAAGTCATTATCATTGGACTGATTGAATTGGAGAGCTGATAGTAGAGTATGATGATGACAAGAATGTCTCAGTCAAAGAGGTAGAAAAACTGCAAACACCAAGTGTTCGAGACTGTGGGACACAAAGGCGGAACAATTGGAGCTGCTTGACAGTAAAGTGAGTGTTGCCCAGGTGCAAAAGATCATCCATCTTGAAACTGCCCACATACTTGCACTTTGTAAAGTCCTGATTGAACAATAGGTCCCAAGGAATCCAGTGGGTTCCCATTAAAAAGTAACGAGCACAATCTGAGAAGTTAGAAAAAAGAAAAAGAAATTACAATAATAATAATCATCATTCCTGCCTTACGCCCTGTGTTGGCTGGGATTGGCTCCAGCAGACCTCTGTGACCCTGTAGTTAGGATATAGTGGGTTGGATAATGAATGGATGGATAATCATCATCACATCATTATCATCCTCATCATTGTAATTTAAGTTAAAAAGTCAGGAATGCTAAGAACAAACCATCAACCAGTAAATGTTGGAGCCAACTGAAGACACTGGAGAAAAATAAACACAGCCAGAGGAAGGCCATGCCACCTCCACACAGAAAAACACCAGGTTGGGAACTGAACCCTGGTACTGTGAGACAACAATGCTACCCACAGTGCCACTAACAATAATGTTAATAATTTGAGAACACAGTGCCTGTAGTGTCAGGCACAAGCAGTATGGGGACACCTTCAGGACTCCGACAAGGTGAGCAATACCACATCACTCCAAAAGGGCTTATGGTTGCTAACTTCTCCTTTTTCCTCCACAGTCTCGAGGATTGCCAGAAAGCTGACTGATGTCACATCCTGTTTTTCAAGCAGCCATTCACTCTTCACTTCAGAACAGGTAATCCACCAGAATCTAAGCCTGGCCAGTATTTGTACAGGAGACCATCAGGGAAAAGCTTCAGTTGCCACTTGAAGAGATGTTGTTGAGCCAATCGGGAGGCGCATATCCTGTGTTAATTGTATGGATCCTAATGCCCTAGTGCTGTGATGGGGATATTGATCTGTAAATGTAGTGCCATCCTTCAGATGAAACGTAAAACTGAGGTCCTGACTCTCTGTGGTCACTAAAGATCTATCTATCTATCTATCTACAGTATCTATCTATCTATCTATCTATCTATCTATCTATCTATCTATCTATTATATAGTGCCTTTAATATCTATCTATCTATCTATCTATCTATCTATCTATCTATCTATCTATCTATCTATCTATCTATCTATCTATCTATCTATCTATCTATCATGTCTATGAACCTCACTGAGTATTGAGTGCCCATCTAATCTTTTTATCTTAGTATATAGAGCATTTCCTATTAATTCTGAAAGAAAGAGAGCAGCACCATGTGAAGATTGGGGTCTCAGCAATTGGCCCCATTTAGTTATACTTAGGTAGAGCTTCCAGGCTTGGTAAGGATTTTTGGTACTTCCCCGTCAGGAAGCCACCAGGTTCACCTATACATTGGCATGCTTTATCAGTCTCCTGCCAAGAGCAGGAAACATCTTGCCCTTCTTTGTGCCCACTCAGTGCCATGGCCTGACAGGGACACCATCACATGCATACCATCCATCACAATATCTATCTATCTATCTATCTATCTATCTATCTATCTATCTATCTAT
>JANRMT010062823.1:7811161-7831613 GCA_026402145.1 Polypterus bichir lapradei
TATCTATCTATCTATCTATCTATCTATTATATAGTGCATTTCATATTATCTATTTATCTATCTATTATATATTATTATACTATTATATACTATTATTATATATTATATATATATTATATTGTGCCTTAAATAGCTCTCTCTATAGACTTTGCCGCCCTCTGATCCTGAATTGTATTAAGAAGGTTTGATAATGTGAGGTTATGTTAAATTTAGGCAGTCCATATGGAAGAGTGTCCTGCAGTGGGCTGGCGCCCTGCCCGGGGTTTGTTTCCTGCCTTGTTGGCTGGGATTGGCTCCAGCAGACCCCCATGACCCTGTAGTTAGGATATAGCGGGTTGGATAATGGATGGATGGATGGATGGATGGATATGTTTGATTTGTGTAAGTAAGAATTACCAAAAAACAATTGTCTGAAGTTGTTTTCTTTGACTCTTGCATACATTACTTTGTTTCACAATGACGAAAAGGAAATATTCCAGGGCAGACAGGAAATGATATTTGACTTGATCAGATTGTTTTTATCTTCTCTGAAGATGTTTAGTTGGTATCCAGGAAAAGCAATTTTCTGCCTATGTGATAAACACTCAGTGATGGGTTATTTATCAGCAGCTTGATGTGACCAGGAGCTCTCGACTCAGGTAATTCTGTAGCCCTTCAGCATTACAAGCCTGAAGCAGTGATTGAAGTAGCCCTTTGGAATTGTATGCACTCAACCCTGTATGTGAACATGGTGAAAATTATAGCAGGGACCACACACTATGGCATATAGAAAATATATTCATTTCTCACACCACCATTTTAGATCATTCAAAGTAAAAAAAAAATACAGCTTTGGTTAAAAAATCTAATTATAAAATGAAGCCAAGCAAGAGCTGAATTAACACAATGCAGGAGCCAAGTACTTTATTATGCAGCAGGCTTATAGAACCAGATCTATTCAGGTGCATTTAGACTACAATCAAATGAGACCCCAAACAGATGATCCCCAGTAATGATTTATGTTTGTCATATTAAAGGGGTTTCTGGGCTTGCAAGTGTCCTGGACAAAAACCATGATTCAGGCCTTTAATGGCCTTAAACCAGTGTGTCTGTGTGTGGAGAGAGGGTTGACCTCATCGAGAGGTTTACTTACCTTGGCAGTGACATTCATGTCTCTGGTGACTCTTCCTATGATGTCAGTAGACGGATTGGGAGAGCACAGGGGGTCATGAGGTTGCTGGAAAGGGGTGTGTGGTGCTCCAGATATCTCTGTAAAAGGATGAAGGTTCAAGACTTTAGTGGTGCTTCCTGTCTTGCTATATGGTTGAGAGACATGGATACCATCCAGTGAACTAAGATGAAGACTGGACTCCTTTGGTACTGTGTCTCTCCGGAAAATCCTTGGGTACCACTGGTTTGACTTTGTGTTGCTCACGGAGTCCTGAATGAAGCACATTACCTGAGTCAGTTCCGGTACTACGGCCATGAGGCTCAATTCCCTGAGGGTGATCTGACTCGTTGTTGAGGACCCGAGAGGTTGGAACAGGCCAAGGGCTCGCCCACATAACACCTGGCTGCGGTCATTTAAGAAGGGTGGAATTGGACCACATGTCTGTCTGGGGGGTTACCAAACAGGATCCTGGGCTATTTTGTTGTGTGGTGGGTGCGGCAACGGGCTGTGCCAGTGCATGCTCCCCAACCTGAGCTGACCTGATGCATGCACATCGGCGGACCTCCTCACAGGTTCAGCTGAGGTATGTAATAACCTGCTGAAACTTGAGAGGGCTCTACAGCTAACATTGTCATCTCCTTCTTCCTCCACATTGCCAAGAAGCCGCCCAGTGAGGACATTTGATGCCACCCTTTCTGGTCTAGCAACCACAAAGCCCCTGGACGTTCCAGAAGGAGGCATCATTTACTGGCAATTTTGAGTGACCCTGCCAGATGAAGCTCTGTGTGGCCCACCAGACTGGCACTGCCAGCTGAACCTGACACAGACACGCGTGGGACACAAGTTCACGGCACACAAGTTTTATTTTTTCTTCTTCCCTTGTGGGAAACGCCTTCTCCTCCCAATCTCTGGCTTCCCGAGTAGTGGCTGTTGGCTCCTTTTCTAATGCACCCAGAAGTGCTCCAGGTGCTTGATTACTCGTTTCCGGCAGCACTTCAGGGTGTGGTGGAAGAACTGCCCATAAGGGCTCAGCAGCTCCTGCTGCAGCACCCCCTGGCAACGCCTATGGATCCCAACAGGGCTGCACCACACTCAACTCCCATGCAGCCCTGCGGGAGTTTGAGGCACTGCTGCAACCCAGGGGGGTTGCCATCTAGCGTCCCGGGGGAAGTAATGCTCTGGCTACGCTTGCTCCCCCGGTTCTCCCAGCGTGGAGGCATCCCAGCCAGGCAAGAGTCCCAGCAACATGCTACACTGTGCCACAAACAACTACACTACCCAGCCCATCTTACTATAAGAAGTTGCTGCATGCAGGACATACTCTGAAGAGTATTTTATTTTTCTTTCATTTTTCCTTTGTCTTTGGACAATAAAAGGGGTGACCCGGTTAACAACATCAAAAATTCTTGGTGTCTTAGAACTTCCATTCCTGCACTCGGGCACAGGGGCTTCATACAATGGACTGGCGCCCTCTGATTGTCGGGATGGACTCCAGCTTCCGTGCAACCCAGTTCAGGATAAAGCGGATGGATGGATATTAAAGGTCATGTAATACTTACGCCTTTAGTTATTTTCTGCTTCTTATTTGTAATTAAGTTAGACCACTTTGGAGAGATCTATTATCTATTTGACATTTGAGTATTTTTTCGGTGATCAGTGTTAAAAAAATCAAAATTAAAGCCACTGTGATTTTATAACAATAAAACGTGAACATTTCCAAGGGAATAATTACGTTTTTATAAGCACAGTATACACTACCCTTGTATTAAATGAGCACAAAAGAAAAAAGAAATAAATCAAAACGTCTACAGGGACTAACTTCCCACTAAGCATTTCAGTACCCGCTAGGTGCTATAATTTGCCTGGAAGAATTTCAATGAACGCCTGTGACGATGAGTAAGTATTATGATGGTAGCTGCTAAATGGGTTGGCAAGACTCTGCTTTCCTTCTGAGAAATTGATCACCGCAGGTTTGACCAAGATGACACCCCAGATGTGAATTCATAATGTCCTTTGGTGCTGCTATAAACGTAGCAATAAAATACAAGATAGACAATACAGCAGTCTTACCGGCTTTATCCTTGCTTTAAAAGAATCTATTTTAAGAGCAGAGAGAGCTATGCAGTTGAGGTAAGGCCCAGATATAGCTACAATGACCAGCATGTGATGGCATCGAGTGACAGGGCTTTTACCAACCTCTGTGACCCACCTAGGAACTCACTGAGCAAAACATTAGAAGGAAAAGATGACGGTTATCACTGTGGCATAAACAAAAAGAAAATAAGCAACAGAACAGAACATCAATTTCTCTATGATGACTGATATGGGGACCATGATGCAGCAGGGATGTCTTCTTAGAGAGTCAAGGCTGGGAGGGATGTCAAAAGGAAGGGCCTGTTAAAGCCCATTGCGGCACTCCTTGTGTGATTTTGGGCTATGCAGGCAGTCCCCGGGTTACGTACGAGATAGAGACTGTAGGTTTGTCAATCGGAAGGTTGCCGGTTCAAATCCCGTAAATGCCAAAAGGGACTCTGCTCTAGATGGGCCCTTGAGCAAGGCCCTTAACCTGCAATTGCTGAGCGCTTTGAGGACTATATAAATGCAAAGAATTATTATTATTATTATTATTATTATTATCATTATTATTATTAAGTTGAATTTGTATGTAAGTTGGAACAGGTACATTATTTTAATAAATGCTATTGTTGACCAACTGTAACCAAGTGCTCTGCCAATGAATGATGGAGTTTCACTCTCTCTGACCTTTTTATTATTTCTACTTTATTTTCCATGGTGATGGTTTTCTCTTCTTTAATGTATCACCAGCACTTGCATCAGATTTGTGTTTTAGAGACATTGTTGAAGGGTGAAGACAAAAGGTTAAGATGAGCTCTTCTGCACAGCACTGTACACGCTATCACAGCAGGAAGGCACCCGTCATCAACACGTCTGATATACTGATGAGAGACAACTTCCTGCTCTTTACATCACAAGAGACAACTTTCTGCTATTTACATAACAGTACAAGCAGGCTTGCTATTGAGAATGAATGGGGGCGGAGAGGAACGGTTGACCACCCGCCCACCACACAGTCACCTCCACTACAGTTTGCTGCCCGCAGCGTTCGCCCACTGAGAACGAACATGGCGCGGCCAAAGGCAGGTAGTGAATTGCCCACCACCGCCCCCATTCAACAGGCAGCCACCCGAGTCACACTACAATGCTGCCCGGTTCACCCTCAATGGCTTCCGTACAGCCACAACCGGGTCACCGATTGCAGCATCACCAGCCGCCCACCGTGAACGAACGGGGCAGCCGTTCAAGGGACACTGCAAAGCTGTGTGGTGGGCGTAGCAGCGAAATGCCCTCCTCTGCCCCATCCAGCCTCCGTCCAGTCAGAAACAGTAGCTGCAGTGGCATGGTGGGCGGTCAGCACATCGCCCCCTTCCGCCCCATCAAGCCTCCTTCCTGCACACGAGCACTTTCCGCGCACCCAGCCGCCCAATGAGAATGAATGGGGTGTGGCCCCCACCGCCCCATTCATTAACCGGAGCAGCCCAAGGGACACTACACTGCGCAATGAGCAAAACTGCCCCCCTCCATCCACCGCTTGTAGCGTCCCCAGGCCGGAGATGACGGAGTGGCAGTTACTGAGGAGCCTGCGTCGCATCCCCCAGACAGATGAAGGAGCAGCTGCGGCCTCATTCGTAAGTCGTATGTCAGATGTTTGTAACTCGGGGACTACCTGTACAAAAATAAATTGTATTGTATTGTTGTTTGCTGTTGTTTCCTTCTCCTACATTTCTATATACATATTGTCACACGCGTGTGTTTAGGAGACAGCTAAAGGGCTTGAATACATGTAATTCCATGCCAGACCAGGGGGTGGCGAAATGCACTAATTTTCCCTCTCAATCTTTTGCAGACCATTCTAGGGAAATCCCACCCGGCTCTGGGGCAGCCAATGACGTCACTTCCGGTTCCGGTATCGATGACATCACTTCCTGTACTGGCCTTTAAAACCACCATTTTGTCTCCAGAGAATCAGTTATGTTTTGGACTCGGTTGAACGAACATGTCTTTGATAATGAACCAGTTTTGCAGCTGGGAACAATTATACGGGCGGCTGCCGCAAACCTTTTCAATGTTTGATGGTCGTTTTTGTGACAATATCTAGATAGATAGATAGATAGATAGATAGATACTATATAATCTTTGTGACTGGGTGCAGGAATGACAGGTTGAGCAAAGATAAAAGTTGAGACGCCAACTGGGTCATCCTACCTCTTACGTTTCCAGCCCTTAGATAAAAATATTAACAACACTAATTCGGATCTCAGCCACAGAATTAGGTGTCAATTACAGGATCTCTGTCTGGTGGACTGCTCTGGTTGTAAAAGATGCCTCCTGTTGGGCAGCTGGGTTTTTTATAGTTAGTGAAGTGGAAGGGGCGGGGCAAAGTGCGCTCACTGGGCGGTTTCTGGGAGAGAAGGAGAAGAGAATATTAACTACAGCACCTCCTTTGGCCCGGTGGTTTATTACATACCTCGATCAAGCCTATGAAGAGATCCTCCAACAGAAATGCATGACAACTTGTATATATTCATCTTCTGTTATTCTTATGTTATTAATAAATTGTATTATTTGGTTTATTGCAGCTAGCTTGCTTAGGCTATTTTTTGAAAAAAAAAATCCATCACCACATCTGAACCATTAAGAAAGAAATTGGAAGGAATTTAATACAGACTTTTGCTAAGTTTTGAATTGTGTTGCCCTCTTTGTAGCAATAGCATCCCGGCTGGAAGATCAAACAGAGATCCCTCATACACCTTACACAGGAACCGCTCTTGATGATAAAAGTATATAATATCAAAAAAACAGGGTGTCAAAAAAGACATTAATTAAAAGTCAACTTCTAAATCAGTGCTTCCCAACCTTTGTGGTGTCATGGTCTAGTTTTTGACATCCCACCCATGTCAAGGTTGTCCCCACCAGGTTTCCTTCATCGTCTGAGAGGAGGGAGTGGGGTGGACCCCCTCGGTGAATCCAGCACAATTTTTAAAACATGGGGCACCAGAGCATTAGAGCATTAGATGAATCAAATGCGATCGCCACTGCTTTTCTTCCTTGATGAATCCAGCATGATCATCACAGTGGAGGTTGGGAAGGTTATCCAGGGTCGGTCTGTGATGCTGCCGTTGTGAATCGAGTGTGATTATCGGAGTGATAGGGGGGTTGGGGGTATATTTGGTGGGGTTTTGTCCCGGGTCGGCCGCAACTGACAGGTTGGGAAATGCTGTTCTTCAGTTCAATTCCCTGAGTATAAGTACTCCTTAACCGGCAGCTGGATGATTTTTATCCTTTAGGGAATGCCCAGACAAAATTAAACAGAAACTCCATTGATTACACAATACCATTTTGAGCAATGGTTGTCACAAGTTGCCATGAAATGGATGTCATCGATGCATTGGAATAAAAAAAAGTCAGCATCACTCATCATCTCTGATTATGGTTATTAGTGTTTAGGTAGTTTGTTTTGGGTCAAAAACTTCCACTTTCTGGCATTAGACTTTTGTTTGGACGAAAGATCGGAGAGAACCTCACTAACAACCCTTTTTTTTATTTGTTTATTGACGTTTCTTCTCCTGGGCACCGCCATGTCTTTCATGCACCTTCGCTCACATTTGGCATACCAATAAGGATTCAGGTCATAAAAAAGTCTTTTTCAGGTTTACATAAGAAAATGTGTTCTCAGTGGCAGCCTAATAGAAAAGAACAAACAACAAAAAGAGACAGCAGATTATATTTTTGCAGAAGACTGACACATTTAAGCAATTTTAAAAAACTACCCTTTAATAGCAGGTTCTAACAAATGACAAAAGGTCTCACTTGGATATACGTAACAAAAAAGCCACAAATGATGCTTACAAAAGCCTCATTTCCAATTTATTGGCAGTGTACTAAACTAATTTTAGCAATTAGAGCATTATAGTCTTGTTTCCATGACAACTCGTTTAAGAGGACCTTTCGTTTGAACATTAAAATCTCAGGCTGGCAACTCAACGGTGACTCACCCACCACACAGTCAGCATATCCACATTGGGCGGGAGGCTGACAGTCCAAACTACCGGGTAGCATTTGAAAGCCTATACTTTCTGTGGTCTTTAAAATAAGCTCAGTACACTTTAAATCTGTAATCGAGATTATTTAAATTATTCCAAAGTTAGGTGTATTAAGGTTAACTCATTTTATAAGATGATACTGTCATTGTTGGTCATACCATCCATAAACAAGTATATAGTACCATGAAATAGCACCCCAAGACACCAGGAGCAACATACAGGTAAAAGCTAAGAGGTTAACTACAGTGGATTCAGAAAGTATTCAGACCAGTTTAAATTAAAAATAAAAAAAATACATAAGAATTCAGACCCTTTACTATGACACTGGGCAGCTGGCTTAGGTTCATCTCATTCTATTGATCATCGTCAAGATCGTTCCTACATCTTTTTTGGAGTCCATTTGGGGTCAGTTGATTTGACATGATTAGGAAAGGCACACACCTGTCTTTAGAAGGTTCCACAGCTGAGCAAAAAATCAAACCATGAGGCTGAAGAAATGGCCTGCAGGGCTTAGAGACAGGGTTGTGTGGTGGTCCAGATCTGGGGAAGACTACAACAACATTCCTGCAGCTTTGAAGGTTCCAAAGAGTACAATGGCCTCTGTAATTCTTAAATCTTTTAGGGTTAATCATTTTTATTTTTCCTTTTTTTCCAGGGCTGAATAATTTTTCAAAAAATTCAGTTTTTCAAAAAGCACACAAAGCAATGGTTTTACTCATAAATCAACATAAAATACTTATTTATGACAAACTAGCCGTCCCTTGCGGCTCCATTCACTTAATAGTGAAACAGGACAGTGAGGAGACTCCCTACTCCTGATATTACGCTTCCCCCTCCCCTCTGCCCGCAGCCTCTTTCTTGGATTAGCACGAATATATTGCTCCTGCAAGCGAACTATGACATTTAGCGTGATGAGAGAAGTCATGAAATCAACAGGAATGTTCAAGCAAATTATAGAAAAAAAGCCGATCTAAATCCGTTGTCATTCTCTTCATTCGCTAGCTAAGCAGAAGTAAGGTACACACCCTGAGGCTGGCACATGAGTGAGGAGGCCCCCACCCCACTCTCGTCACCCTGCTGCGTCTCTCTCGGATTCGCACAAATAAATCGGTACCACAAGTGAATTATGATACATAGCGCAATGAGAGAAGTTAAAAAATCAACCGGAATGTTCAAGCAAATTATAGAAAAAAAACCCAATCTAAATCCGTTAAGTAGTTCTCTCGTTCGCTAGCTAAGTGGAGGTAAGGTACGCCCCAAGGCTGGAACGTGAGTGAGGAGGGCCCCACCCCCTCGGTCTGCTGCATCTCTCTCAAATTTGCACAAATAAATCGATACCACAAGTGAATTATTATACATAGCGCAATGAGAGAACTCACAAAATCAACTGGAATGTTCAAGCAAATTATAGACAAAAACCCGATGTAAATTTGTTAAGTAGTTCTCTTGTTCTCTAGCTAAGCAGATGTAAGATACCCACCGGGGGCTGGTGTGTGAGTGAGGAAGTCCCTGCCCCCTCCCTTTGGCCTGCTGCATCTCTCTCGGATTTGCGGAAATAAATCAGGACCGCAAGCAAACTATGATACTTAGGTTCAATGAGAGAAATCGCAAGATCATCCGGAATGTTCAAGCAAATTATAGAAAAAAACCCGATCTAAATCAGTTAAGCAGTTCTCTCGTGAAAAGCAGACAGACAGACATACAGACAGACAGATGTCGGATTTTATATATGTAGAGATGTCACTCTGTTTTATGTTCCATGAGTCCCTGCAGTATGTAAATTCACATACTTATTACATTCCTGTTTTTCTCATCACTCATAAGACGAAAGGCACTTTCTGGAAAAAAAACAGGTTGGAGTAGTCAATTGGCTGGTAATCTGTAGTGTCTACTAGCACGTCATGTCGTTTGGTGAAGTCCAGTAACCATCTTGCTTCCAATGAATCTATGTCCGTGTGGTCTGCCCAGGGCGAACATCACCTTAGGCATGTCAGTTACACTAGTGTGTGATTCAGGTACCTGCCTTTTGCTTTCAACTTCCAGACTGATTGCATCAAAATCAGAGTTCAATAAGCGTCTGTGTAGTCCTCCAAAGTGAATGTTGCTGTTGGCACGTCAGCTGAATGATCAGCTGGTGACAGATCAACTGATGCAGACATCTGACTTTCATTTTCAATCTCCAGATCACCTGCATCAAAATCAGAGTCTGATTTAGCAATAATACACAAAAAATTAAGAAATAAATAAATAAAAACGCATAGAGCATTTTGTTTTGTGCATTCGCTTTGCTCTCTTGCTTGATGTCGATGCCATTCTAGACGTTGTATACTCTACGCTACTCCTACACATGCAGGGATCAGTAGTCAAGTCAACAAGTCTAACAGTCCTCCTAGCAAAGACAGTCTATCTATAGCATAGTCGTGAGTTTCATCGACAAAATGTTGTGTGAAAAAAATTTGACATTCGCCCTGAAAGAGTT
This sequence comes from Polypterus bichir lapradei, assembly GCA_026402145.1. Classification (NCBI taxonomy): domain Eukaryota; kingdom Metazoa; phylum Chordata; class Cladistia; order Polypteriformes; family Polypteridae; genus Polypterus; species Polypterus bichir. The sequence goes on from JANRMT010062823.1 coordinate 7,820,913, forward strand.
AAATGGAAAAAGCTTAGAATAACTTCAACGTTTCCCAGAGCTGTCCACCCAGCCAAACTGAGCAAATGTGGGAGAAAAGAGGTGACCAATAGTCAATATGGCCAATGAGATCCAGTGAACCTGTGTGGAAATGAAAGAAACTTTCAGAAGGGTTAAGGTTAGGGTTAGGGTGCAATACTCCACTGATCTGAGCTTTATATCAAAGTGGCCAAACTGAAGCCTCTCCTCAAAGACACATGGAAGCCTGGTTGAAGTTTGCAATAAGAAGCACCTAAAGGACTCTCAAACTGTGAGAAACAAGATTCTCTGATCTGATTAAATCAAGATGGAACTTTTTGGCCTCATTTCTAATTTTCGGTAGGAAACCAAGCATCGCTTATTACTTATGCAATGCCATTCCTATGGAGAAGCATGCTAGGGGACGTATCGTGCTTTGCATTTATCACTCAGTGGTAGAGGCTGAAAGACAAACCTGCTTCAGAGCACTCTGGACCTTTGAATGGGATGATGGTTCACCTTAAAACAGGACAATGACCTTAAGCACAAAGCAAAAAAAAGACAAGAATGGCTTAAGGATGACTCTGGGAATGTCCTTGATTGGTCCAGCTAGAGCCCAGACTTGAAACAAGGGTGTAAATAGGAGATGGAAGAAGCTTCCAGAAGGACAACTACCACTATAACACCAATATTTGCTTTATGGCACAGTGACCAGACAGAAGCCTCTTTTCAGTTAAACGCACATGGAAGACACATGGAGTTTGGAAAAAGACACCTAAAGAACTGTCAGACAGTGATTCTCTTGTCTGATGAAACCAACATTGGCATCACGTGTGAAGAAAACCAGGCGCCTCTGCAATATCATTCCAGTGATGAAGCATTACGGTGACAACTTCATGCTGTGGGGTTGTTTCTCAGTGGCAGGGACTGGGAGACAAGACAGGGTCAAGGGAAAGCTGAATGAAGCAAAGAAAAACCTGCTCCAGAACACTCTGGACCTCAGTTGACAGGATAGTGACCCTTAGCACAAAGCAAACAAAACATGTAAGTGGCTAAGGGACATCTCCGGAAATGCTCTTGTGTGGTCCAGACTTGACCCTGATCGAGCATCTCGGGAGAGACTTGGACATAGCTGTGCACCGACTGAACTTGAGAGGATCTGCAGAGAAGAATGGCAGAAAATCCCCAAATCCAGGGTGTGTAAAGCTTGTCACGACAAACCCAAGAAGACGTGGGCTGGAATTGCTGTACTGAGAAAAACTTGTGGCAATGTGATATTCCACTTTTAAATTTTGAATACATTTGGAACAATTTCTAAAAATCTTTTTTTTTTGGTTTCTGGGGTATTGTTGCTTGATGAAGGAAATATCAATTGAAATGGTTTTAGCACATGGCAAAATATAACAAATTGTGAAAAAAGGTCTGATATTTATTTTGGTGCATTTATACATTGTGAAGACAAGGAGGCACCAGTTAGTCCCAAATACAGTCCTGGGTTCAAACAAAGGGTTGTTTTATTAGCAAATACTTCCTTAAAATACTAAAACACAAGTAATCTCTTCCACAGTCATTTCTCCTTTCTCCACCGCACTGCCCTCCTCCAGTCGAGTGTTGCTCTCCGTCCTCCCAGCTCAGGCTCACCTGGACAAGGGAGTGCGGCACTTTTATTGAGGAGTACTTCCGGTTCCAAGGCTGTTACCAATTGGTAGTCCCACATAACAGGGAGTACATGTCCCTGCAGCCCCTTCTTGTGGAACCCACAGACCCCAGAAAGGGCTGTGCTACCTGACTACAATTCTTGTCATTCCCTGCTGGTTCCCAAATAGGCACTGGTATTGAGGGCTGCCATCATCCCCCAGAGACAGTCCTTCCCTTCCCTGTCCTCCTCTTCTATCCCGGCCAGGGAAGATGCTACAAATACTGTATATCTGGTCGGGATGCCTGTCAGTATGCCTGGGGGTCCCCAGGCGCAGTCTTCTCTCTTGGTTGGAATGTCCATCCATCTTTTAGGAAAGCCTTGTCTGGGTACAATAAACTTTCCTCTTTCAGCCAGGATGCCTTTCTATCTAAGGTATTTTCCCGAATCCCTGCCGGGATGCCTGTCCATCCCGAGACACCTGCAACATATAATATGATAAAACATTTATGCTGACAGGTAAGAGCCCTTATTATGGTGTATATATAAAATATGGCTTTTCATTTTTGAATATAAATAGTTCATTTAATTCACCTGTAATTCTTACCAGTTTTCCAGAGGTGATGGCAAACTCACTAATTTGTCGTGCCTGTCAAAGTTTTACACAGCTCTTTTCTATAGTTAAAAAGGCTCCTGCTGATAAACAAGTTTGAAATAACATTTAGACAGCACAAAAAAGCCTGTGAAGTCTGTCCTGCCTCAGGGAATTCAGGGAATAATAACATTCTGCCTTTTCAGTCAGAAAACAATGAGGCGTTGCGAGGCTGTTAAATGGTTCATGACAACACATTCCCTGCGACCGGAATTAAGAGTATTCAGTCACTGGCACAAAAGCTCTTACATCATTTTTGAAGTCATTAAAATCAGCACCTTTGGCTTTTAATTCAAGTGAGTTCATCTCCAAGTCTTCATCTTGAATAGTGTAGAGATTCTGGACTTAAATGCCAATATTTGATTTACGGTAGTTACAAATCCAGTTCACACCAATGAAATAACACTTTATCATCTGTACAGTAAATAACTTTAGTGATGTGAAATGTCTTTAGTAACTTTGAAAACTTTGAAACTGCTCTTATTTCAAACTTGCTAGAATTTTTCAAAATGTGTTCCTGCGTTTGGGAATTCTGACAAATCATACTACCATACTTGCATGCTTCCGTCTGTAGAAACTGAAGATCCTTGGCGTAGCTGTTCGTTTCCCTGTGGCTTTCTCCTCCTGTAGGTATTCTGGGAAATAAAGTAGCTAACAATTTATCTAAGCTGTCATGAAATTTTAATGCCCTGTAACCATATTTTAACAGATTTTCCCTACCACTGCCAGCATCTTACAGTGACTACCAAAACCATTCCTACTACATCAACATCAACAACTATTACCACATCAACTGAAATGGCTAGTGACAAGTCCACATCTGACAATCTTTGTAGGACTACAGAACAAGTAAGGAGACAACTGAGGAAGCTACATCCAAGAAAAGCCATGGGACCAGATGGAGTCTGTCCGGTTCTGACCAACTTTGTGGTGTCCACTGTCACCTGGTACAGTAAGTCTGCCCCTAAGGCTTCATAAAGTGTCACTGCTGCTGTGGAAAACATCCTGCATTGTTCCTGTTCCAAAGAAGGCAGGCACCTCGTCACCTAATGACTACAGGCCAGTGACACTTAACGTTTCAGATCATGAGAGACTGGTCCTGGAATTTAAGAGTATTCTTGTGGTAGACCACCTGAGCCCACTGCAGTTTGCCTACAGGACAAAGACTGGAATGGAGGATGCAGCTATCTGTCTGCTCCACAAGGCTTCATCTGGCTAGTACTGTGAGGATTATGTGTTTTGATTTCACCAGTGTCTTCAATACCATCCAGCCATCAATGTTAAGGGGTAAACTCAGAGATATGCAGGTGGATGAGCCTGTGGTGTCCTGGATGATGGACTATCTGTCAGGCAGACCACAGTTTGTGAGACTCAAGGATTGTGTAAGCAACACTGGAGCACCACGAGGAACAGGCCTGTCTTCATTAATCTGTATGCCACAGACTATAAATACAACAGCAGGTCATGTCACTTGTAGAAAATGTCATATGATTCTGCGCTTATGGAGTGGAACGATAAAGGGGATGAGACAGAGGAGTGGAGTCAGGGGGAGAGGGTTGTTTCTTGGTGCAAAGAGAATTGTCTGCATCTTAATATCAGCAAAACCAAGGAACTGCTTATTGACTTTCACTGCACCAAAGATCCTCTATGTCCAGTCACTATTCAGGGCGTGAACGTAGAGTGGTCCACTCCTTCAAGTACTTGGGGGTCCACATTAATGACAGGTTGGACAGTTCTTAGAACACAGAGGAAGTAAAGAAGAAAGGGTAGAGCAGGGTATTTTTTTCCTTAGGAGACTGCATTCCTTTAATGTGGGAAATGACAACCTTCACTTCTTCTACAACTCTGTGATGGCCAATGCAATTTTCTACATTGTGGTGGGCTGGGCTGGTAACATCACTTCAAGAGAGGCCCACTAAATCAACAAGCTAATTAAAAAAGGTAGGCTCAGTTATGGGATGTGCTTAGGACCCCCTGGAGGAAAAAGAAAAGGAGAGAATGAAAATAAAACTGAGTGCCATTATGAGCAATGCTGCACATCCTCTCTCTGATGCACCAACACTGAGGACCTTCAGCCAATAAAGTAAAGTAAGTCAAGAAACACTACGGGGGGCTCTTTTATAACAGCAGCAATATGCCTGCATAATGCCTCACTGTAACGTTGACAGCCAAGTCAGAACTTTTCTTTCTTTTAATTTTTCTTGCTTTTTGGTCATTTTGGTATGTGCTTAGACCAAAGTGTGTATGCATGTATGTATCTATCTATTATATATTGCCTTTCACATTTATCTATCTATCTATGTAAATGTAATGAAGTCATTGCATGAAGGGGAAGCAAAAGCATTAATAAAACAGTTAAATCACTTTGGCAACACAACTTGGACAAAGATGAGAGGAAGACATTTAAATAAAATTCATAAAATGATGGAAAAGAGTAAAATAGGGTTAGGGAAGAGGAAGGCCCTTTTCTGTTCCATGCACATAAAGCCAGGTCCATACAGCCATGGAGGAAATTGAGTGGCCTGCACAGAGACTTGGGCTCAGCCCTACTGACATCTTTGGGATGAACTGATACGCCATTTGGGATCCAGGACTTCTCTTATAACTGATTTCATTAAGGTTATTTAGGCCCAATGGAACAAAATCCCATAGACACACTCTAAAATCTTGTGGAAAGATGGAAGAGAGGATGCCTTTATAGCTTCAGAGCAGGGACCAAATCCATATAAATGCCCATGGGTTTGGAATGGGATGTCTAATAAGCTCATACAGTTGTGACCCATAGGAGTGAAGAAGCAAACAAGTAGATCTTCTTCATATCTTTTTAGTTATGAGATCAGAAAGAAATAAAGTGGATTCATTTTCCTTTGTCTCTTTCTTCTCAGATATTTCGTCTGAGACAAAATATCCCAGTATTCTCATATGTGTCTCCTTTTGACTTTCAGCAGAGATCTCAATAAAATCACACAGGTAGTGTCTTGACATTTTTTTTGCAATTTGAAATTATTTGCATTTTGTGCTCAGTAATATATGGTGAAACGTATGGACAGATGTTTGTGGTAATAAAACATTTTACTGTGATTACAAAACTGTAGTCCTTGCTTCTGAATAAAACTATTGGTTGCTCTAAGTTATATTGCTGTGCTCCAGTTAGATCAATTTCATTCTGGAAGAAAGGACAGGCATTGTGATGTAGTAGTTACGACTTTGGACTTCAAAACCTAAGGTTGTGGATTTTAATCCCACTACTGACACCATGTGACCACAAAAAGGCCACTTCATGTGCCTGTGTTCTGACTGGAAAAACAAAAGAAATGTAACCAATCGTATCTCAAATGCTGTAAGCCACCTTGGATGAAGCCATCAGTCCAATAACAAGTAAAAAAAAATATGAAGACTAGAAGAGATCTCACAAAATATAACATCCATCCATTCATTATCCAACCCGCTATATCCTAACTACAGGTTCACGGGGGTGTGCTGGAGCCAATCCCAGCCAACACAGGGTGCTAGGCAGGAAACAAACCCCGGGCAGGGTGCCAGCCTACCGCAGGGCGCAAAATTTAAAATGCTTTTCAAATCAAATTCTCAGTTTTGATTCCCTAAACTCAGTTATATCTCATATCTTCTTTTTGTCCAAAGCTATCTCTCTTAAGGAATTTTAGGAAAAACATTTGTGACAAAGTTAATTCTTAAATGAAACAAAAATGAGAATCGCTTTAAAGTCTCATTAGTCATCAAAGATCAACCTTTGAGCAGTAAAATTTTACAACAGGGACGGTCAGATCTCCAAAATCTTTTGCCCATATTGTGCAGCAATTGCTTTATCTAAGATTCAGATTAACCACAAATTAATGCCCAAAAGAATCCGGCATCATATCTGTAATGGAATATCATTATTTCTTTAATAATTATAGCTTGGCAATCAAAGGCCTCCCGCATGATGTACATGTTGGTTCTTCAGACATTGAAAATGGCTTTTAATACATTATTTTCTATATATTTTATTTATTTTCAGCAAAATCTATTTCATGTTTTTTTCACTACACTTTAAACCTTTGCTCTACTTCATTGATAGCTACTTAATGTTCTTGTCACTGTGGGCTATCACATGTTCTTCTTCAGCTTTGCTTTCATCTGCTGCTATTTTGAGGTTTTACGAGGGACGTTCAAAGAGTTCCCACACTTTTATATTTTCGTTGCAAACGGTGAAGGTAGGAAGAGTAGTGATTGGTCGTGTCTGAGAGTGTCATGTGACTCGTTCTGTCTGGCAAGCTGGCTGCCCTTACAGTTTAGTATAAGAGTTGTCACCCTATGGTGAAGATAGCTGCAAAACTTATAAATTGCACCAATGAGGAATAGCATTCTGTCATACGCTTTTTGTGGGTAGAAGGTGCTCAGTATGGAGATAAAGTTCTCTTTCATAAAGTCATCTAGGAGTGGACTGAAATGTTCAAAAATGGCCGTACTAGTGTGACAGATGCAGACGTCCAGCAACAGCCACAATGATGTGAAAGCAATGCTGCATCAGTGGCTACGCGCTCAACCAAAAACAGTTTTTGCTGATGGCATTAAAAAGTTGGTACGACGTTGGGAAAATTTCATCGCAAAGGAAGGTGATGATGTAGAAAGTGATGTCATTTGTTTTTGAAATTCTTAATAGACAGAGTTAAAAATAGTGCAGAAATTTTTGAATGTCTCTTGTATTCTATATTGGGATAATATACTTTGAATTTTTGACAAAAAAAAATCTTTCAACTAGCATGCTGGCTTAGTACTTAGGGATGTTGACTCATATTCCCTGGAATTCTTGGTCAGAAATCAAAAATGTAAAGAAATGTTCTTGAAAGCAGTTTAATAACCTAATGTGAATGTAACATCGTGTATTGGCATTGAATTTATTGAATAGTATTAGTTAAAATAGTATTAGTTAAAAAAAAATCTGTATCTGGCATCACAAGATCGTAAAAAACAAAGTATGACTTAAAATGAGAAAGGGATTTGATTGTGAAAAGTACTAAATGGGGGCGGCACGGTGGCTGCCTTGCAGTAAGGAGACCCGGGTTCGCTTCCCGGGTCCTCCTTGTGTGGAGTTTGCATGATCTCCCCGTGTCTGTGTGGGTTTCCTCCGGGTGCTCCGGTTTCCTCCCACAGTCCAGAGACATGCAGGTCAGTTGCATTGGTGGTCCCTGGTGTGTGCTTGGTGTGTGTGTGTGTGTGTGCCCTGCGGTGGGCTGGTGGCCTTCCCGGGGTTTGTTCCTGCCTTGCGCCGTGTGCTGGCTGGGATGGACTCCGGCAGACCCCCGTGACCCTGGGTTAGGACATAGCGGGTTGGATAATGGATGGATGGATGGAAAATATTAAATGGATAAAACTGATAAAGTGAACACACATAGAATGAATATATATATATATATATATATATATATACGAGTATATATATACAGGGGTGCACATAAGTGGTGCACAGGTGCGCATGCGCTATCAAAATAAACAATGCGCGCCAGATCTAATGTTGTAACGTGTGTTTGCGTACCTAAGATTTTAGGAAAGATATGTATTAAACATTGGACTGCAGTATGAGCCACTGCTTTTATAACTTTCTTCATTCATCAAAATGTCCAAGAAGCTAGCTCCATTAAGCAATTACTTTGGTGTTCCTCCACCTCCAAAGAAACGCCAGACTGAACCTGAACCCCAAAAGAAGCGTGCGTTCTCGGAAAAATGGCTGCAGGAGGTCAGCTGGCTTCAAACGAATGACGCCCACACTGAAATGTGGTGCAAACTATGCCATGAAAATCCCCCTTAGGCAGATAAAAACAGCGCTTTTTATACCGATACTAAAAACTTCAATCATCCAGCTTTTGATAAGCATGCGGATAATAGAGAACACCAGAAAGTAGTGCAAGTGGTTGATAACATGCACAGCCAGGAGCAGAGGCCCAGTGGTCCGATTGACAGATGGCAAGAAAAGCTAATTGAAGAACAGCATCAAGCAGTGAGTAACGTTTTTTTTGTTGGCCTTTCACAAAGACGAAACATGCACGTCCTATGTGTTCATATGAGGAGGATATTCCGCTTCTCAAGAGGCTTAGAGTTAATGTCGGGACCGCTGATAATTTTCGAGAAGGCGGGGGGTCCATCATGCAGTGCATCGCACAGACAATAATTTCAGATTGGAGTGAAAAACTGAAATCAGCTGAATTTTGGGGTGTCCTCTTCGATGGCTCGGAAGATATAACAAAAATGGAGCAGGTTATTGTGTACATTGTTTCTGTGTCCAGCAATGGACAATTCAGCTCAGATTTCCTTGGAATAATTAACCTGGGGGCCAATCGAACAGCAGAGGATATAGTGGATGGACTTGTTCAACTGTTTCATACTTGTGGTTTAGCGGAGTGGAAGATGAAGCTGGTCTCAGTATGCACTGACGGAGCCGCTGTCAAATGTTGGAATTTACGATGGGGTCGATCCAAAATTACGTCAGGGTAACACTTTATAATAACTGCACACTATGAAGCATTAGTTAAGCATGACTAAATACTTTGTTCGTCATTCAGAAAGCATCGCTTCCACATTAATTGGCATTAGCAACCACTTTATAAATGCCATTATAAATGCTTTAGTACTGATCACAAAGTATATTTATAACGTCTTTGATAACTGCATTTACGATGCTTTATTAATAATCAATTAACTAATAATTAATATTTTTCAAAGAATCAGTACTAAAGCATTTATAATGGCATTTATAAAGTGGTTGCTAATGCCAATTAATGTGGAAGCGATGCTTTCTGAATGACGAACAAAGTATTTAGTCATGCTTAACTAATGCTTCATAGTGTGCAGTTATTATAAAGTGTTACCTTACGTTAGATGGTGAACATTGGGGATTCCCTTGTGCATATCCTGTGCACCGCCCACACCCTGGAGAACTGCGCCAAGTCAGCATGTCCCATAATGTGAGTCATTTAATCAATCCACGGTGAAGTTGCTAAGCTTTTACTTACAGAAAGGGGGTGCAAAATGAATTGCACAACTAAAGCAGATCTGTGAGGAGAAAGGCATTGCTTTTGTCAAATTTGGAAAGTTTAACAATATCAGATGGTCTGCATGGAGACAGGATACTCTGTTGAAAATGTAGAGAATGTTACCAGCCATTCAGATTCAAGTGGCAACAAGTGATGCCAGTAGCCTAAAGCATATCTGCACAGAGCATTTTCGTTGTTTTCTAACCAACATGCTTGATATTGGGAACATTTTACAGTTCACCTCCCTCAGGTTCCAGCAAGAGAATCTGACTATTGGTGAATGCAAAGATAAGCTTATGGTTGCTGTTGGGCAGCTGACACTACTGATGGACAGTAAGGGGTAAGTACAAGAAGGAGACTGTGTCACATGCTGATGCTGACAGAGACAAGACTGATGTGTTGAGAGCTCTAATTCACGAATGTGAAAGCAGATATGAATCCCTCAAATCATGTGATCACTTTTTGATTTTTGATCCTACAACTTGGCCTCATGAAATGAAAAACCTTCACAGTTTTGGCAACACAATATTTCGTAACATCCTTGAGACATATGAGGCCAGCATGTCTGTTGACAGAATCTCCACTTTAAGAGAGTGGATGCGTTTAAAGCAAGCAGGAAAACGTTTGGCAGCCTCCTCTGTCCATGACCTGGTGAATGTAGTGAAGACAAGCAATCCAGGCAGTTCCTCCAACATTCAGAAAGTCCTTCTGTTGTCCCTTACACTGCCCTTGAGCAGTGCTGCATGTGAGAAGGGATTTTCATACCTGAATATAATAAAAAACAAGTACAGATCCTGCCTGTCAGACTCTCACCTCTCATCTCTAATGCACATCCTGTTGTCTAAGTTCACAACAGAGACCTTTGACCCAAAGCCAGCTGTTGACTTGTGGATGCAAACAGAACCAGGGAGAAAGGAGCAGGCCTAGTACATCTGCATCTTCTAGAAGAAGACAGTCAGGAGGGGAGTGATGAGGATGATGATGATGATGACATAAGATAACTTTCAGTGCTTTTAAATAGCAGTAACTGTTGTTAGTGCTTAAAAAGCTGTAATTTAATTTGGTTTTCAGTGATTGAAAAGCAGTCATCTCATTAGAAAGCTACATACTACGGGGCTTTAAAGAACAGATATTTTGTTGTACCATCCATCCATCCATTTTCCAACCTGCTGAATCTGAACACAGGGTCACGGGGGTCTGCTGGAGGTCTTATTAATTCTCAGTTGAAATTAAAGTACATGTGATGTCAGGTTATCCATGTATCCCTCTATTGTGTTCATCCTGTAAGGTGGGTCATGGAAAAAATGTATTTAAAAAAAGTGAGAATCAAGCAACAACCGCAGGTTCTCCCCTGAGAACAAGACCAAATATGTTATGTGCACCCC
>JANRMT010062823.1:7831713-7864245 GCA_026402145.1 Polypterus bichir lapradei
CGAGGTGTGGCAGAAAAGTAATGAGACTGATTTTTTATTTACCAAAGTTTTTATTTTTTTCAAACATCAATGTTATCCCCTTCAAAGTAGTTCCCTTGGGCAGCTACACATCGATGGAGACGTTGTTCCCACTGTTGGTAGCAGCGCTGGAAGTCTTCAACCGGTATGGTCTTCAGCATGTCTGTTACACTCTTTTGGATGTTTTCTAAAGTCCCGAAATGACGTCCTTTGAGGACATTTTTCAGTTTAGGAAAAAGGAAAAAGTCACACGGACTGAGGTCAGGTGAATAAGGGGGCTGGGGAACCACAGGAATGCGTTTTTTCAATTGTCCTTCTGCTCAATTGTGAGGTTTTTCAGCACCATTTTGGCACAGACCTTTCGCATGTGCAAATGTTCAGTCAAAATTTGATGAACGGTAAATCTGTTCAAATTTAATTGTTCACTCAACATTCTTAATGTTAAACGATGGTCTGATCTCACAAGAGTGTTCACACGTTCGATGTTTTCATTGGTTTTCGAAGTTGAAGGCCTCCCTGAAAAACTTGAGCTCGGGATAAAGAATGTTCCCCATAGGCCTGTTTTAACTTTTCAAACGTCACACTTGCCGATTCTCCAAGCTTAACACAACATTTAATGGCACAACGTTGCTCCAAATTACGCTGTTCCATGTTGCGTGACGCACAACCAAAAACACAACTTCGCTAATAGCAGTCACAAAAATCACGTAGTTAACGGAAGGAGTTGAAACTCGCACTGAGCTATGGGAGGGTACTGATACACGTGCTCTATCAAGGACAACAGCGCAGCGTTGCCAGATCGCTTGCAGTGTTGCCAGTCTCATTACTTTTCTGCCACACCTCGTATATATATATATATATATATATATATATATATACATATTTACACAGTACATATAGATAGATAGATAGATAGATAGATAGATAGATAGATAGATAGATAGATGCATGAAGTCTACTATATCATTCAGTGATTACATTTTAATCAGATTGATGACTTATACTGCCAGCAGAGGGAGATGTTGGCTTAAAAATTAATATTTTTTAAAAAGAAACTAGGGATTTAGTAAAAAACAAAAATGTAAATCTATATGCCTCAAAGAATGCTGATTTTTAAATAAACACTAAGCAGTGCATCCCCCAGATGAAATGATGCACCTAAAAAGCAATTTTATATTCTGAGTGAAACCATTTCCAGCGGATTCCAAAGCAATCTCATTTTAAATGCCCACATTCTCTGAATTACAAGGTTAACCTAAGTAACAAAATCTGTTCTTTTTTTCATGTAAGCTTACATTTTAATCACATAAATGCTCTGTATATTTATATTTGCACACATTTATGTAAATATATATATTTGCTATTTACATTTATATATACCTACACATGCTGTGTTTACTGTATGTGGTATAATATATAAGCTGATTTCTGTCTGTCCAGCAGTTCCACTCAGTTGGGCGTATTCTGCGTTGGCATTTGCAATGTGCCATCTGTTAGAATGTTTTTAATAATGCATATAGAATTGAAACAGATTGCATGTCTCTTCCCAATAGATGGTACATCTCAATCATTAACACTATGTCGAAAATGCCACACAGCCTAAACAAGGGAAAAACTGACACTAAAACTTAATAAAAGGAAAACTGAAATAGTAACAAATTTAGGAAATGATAAAAACTGATTGTCTGCGGTGGGTTGGTGCCCTGCCCGGGATTGGTTCCTGCCTTGTGCCCTGTGTTGGTTGGGATTGGCTCCAGCAGACCCCCGTGACCCTGTGTTCGGATTCAACGGGTTGGAAAATGGATGAATGGATGGATAAAAACTGATTGAGGGAGTACTAATCTCATTCAAGTCCATTAAACATTCTGATGATATTCCGTCACTAATGTTGTAAAATGAAATCAGGAACGCATTGTCCAGGGATCGTTCCTGCCTTGTGCTCATTGATTTCTGGGGTGAGCTCCAGCGTCCCCACAACCCTGCACAGGTTAAGCGGCTTTGAAAATGCATGGATGAATGGATGGAATAATAAATTCCACCAGCAGCTATAAAGAGGGCATGCTGGCCTTCCAGGACCTGAGTTTTAGATCTCCATGATCAGAACATCACCTACATTTTTCTGTCTGTGTGATGGACAGTGGACTCCAATGGGATTAGAAATTTGACCAGTATTTTTACCATCAACTATCAACCTTTTTTTATTTCCTATGTAAAGAGTGTAAGCTCAGCTTGACAGCATTCACTTCCATTTAAAACAAATGTAAACCGCATAATAAGAAATCTACCCACAAATTGTACTTATTTATTGTATTAAAGGCTACTTTAAAGTCTTAATTTAACCTTTCCTTTTATAATGGTACAGTCTTGAAGGTTTGTGGTGGCTACCTATTTTGGTGTGTATTGTTGCTCAGATGAAATGATGACAAAAGAAGAAAATCTTTTACTTACAGCCTTATTGTTACTAACAAACTTCATCAAGACCAAGAAAATAAAGATGCACAGTTCCTAATAGCTATTTAAACTCCTTACTTAAATATTCCTGATCTGTTTAAGTAAATCTTCCTTTCCTTTCTTGATTCCGGTGGAGTGTGCCAACTGCTAACTTTATCCAGGTTCCCTGTTAGTTCATGACCACAATGCTGAACCGCCAATCCGCCTTCAAATCTGTTCACCAAACACATTCAAAACTATCATGTCCTTCTTAAGTCTTGTGTCTATCGTCATCATTTTTCTTTATCATTTTTTACTATTATGCTTTTCATTCTTTTACATTCACCTTCTACTTGGCCTCTCTCCACACTGGCACGTCTTCTTCTCGTGCGCCCCTCACACTCTTTTTTATCTCCAACTATCGCACCTTCTTTTTCTACCAACCAACCAACCGTAACTGCCTTGATGAACAGAAATTAGTCTACTAATAAATATTTCCCCTTGTTTTAACAGTAAATCAGTTTAAGCAAATGAAGATTAAGAGGTGACATGACTGAAGTGTTTAAAATTATGAAAGGAATTAGTCCAGTGGATCGAGACTGTTATTTTAAAATGAGTTCATCAAGAACACGGGGACACAGTTGGAAACTTGTTAAGGGTAAATTTCACACAAACATTATAATATTTGTGTTATATTTATATTTTTATGTTTATATTTATAAGATTAAAAGAGCTGAGCCATTTACATCTTGCCTGAAGAAGGGGCCTGAGTTGCCTCGAAAGCTTGCATATTGTAATCTTTTTAGTTAGCCAATAAAAGGTGTCATTTTGCTTGGCTCTTCTCTACACAAATATTAGATGTTTTTCTTTACACAGAGAGCCATAGATACAAGGAATAAACAACCAAGTAGTGTGGTAAACAGTAGGACTTTAGGGACTTTCAAAACTCGACTTGATGTCATTTAAGAAGAATTAAATGAATAGGACTGGTGAGCTTCATTAGGCTGAATGGCCTGTTCTCTTCTAGATTGTTCTAATGTTCTAATAGCAGTACAGGATGAAGTCCAGAAAAGAACGACTCGACTGATTCCAGGGCTACAGGGAATGAGTTATGAGGAAAGATTAAAAGAGCTGAGCCTTTACAGTTTAAACAAAAGAAGATTAAGAGGAGACCTGACTGAAGTGTTTAAAATGATGAAGAGAATTAGTCCAGTGGATGGAGACGGTGATTTTAAAATGAGTTCATCAAGAACACGGGGACACAGTTGGAAACTTGTTAAGGGTAAATTTCACACAAATGTTAGGAAGTTTCTTTTTACACAAAGAACCAGAGACACTTGGAATAAGTGACCAAGAAGTGTGGTAGACAGTAGGTCTTTAGGGACTTTAAAACTTTGATATTATTTTGGAGGAATGAAGTTGGTAGGACTGGTGAGCTTTGTTGGCTGAATGGCCTGTTCTTGTCTTGAATGTTATAATGTTCCTTAGTGTTGTTTCAAATCAAAATCATGAAAATGATTTATCTATATGTACAATAAATAATGTTTCTTATAACAAAGATTCCCTTCCTGTTTACCCCCCCTCACAACAGACCTCCAGCACAATACCAGCACTTGCCATCTACAGGACTTTTCAGATGACTTTTCTATCATAGGCTACCTTAATTATGGAGATGAGTCACAGTACAGGAAGATTGTGGAGGAGTTTGTCTTGTGTTGGCAGGGAAAACAACCTGAAGCTCAACATCAGCAACACAAAAGAGCTGATGGTGGACTTCTGACATGCCAAGAAGCTACTGAGACCAGTCACCATTCAGGGGGAAGACATGGCAGTAGTGCAGAGCTACAGGTACCTGGGTGTCCAGATAAACAAGAAACTGGACTGGTCTGACAACACATTGGTGCTGTACAAGAAGGGCCAGAGCAGACTGGACGTGCTCAAAGGAGACTTGGGTCTTTTGATGTGTGTAGCGAGCTGCTGGAAATGATCCATAGTAGCCAGAATGGTGTTCTATGCTGTCGTCTCTTGGGGAAGCAACTTGAGCACAAAAGAAGCACAATGTCTGAATAAAGGGAAAGGCTGCTCCATCACAGATCAAACACTGGACACACTGGAATCTGTTGTGGCAAAGGGGATGGGGGCAAAATTGGACAACATCATGAAAAATCCTCTCCACCCCCTCTAAGAGGCGCTGTCTTGGAGCACTTTTAGCCACAGGCTCATTCCACCATGGTGTGCTAAGAAATGCCTCTGGGGGTCTTTTCGGCCCACTGCTATCAGGCAATTCAATGCTTCCACCCAATGTGCTCATGTTTATTTTTATTTATTTACTTGTCAATCAATTGATTGATTAGCTCTATTATCTATCCTGAGGGTCTGTATCCTTGTTTTTTATGTTTCTGCTGCTGTAT
This sequence comes from Polypterus bichir lapradei, assembly GCA_026402145.1. Taxonomy (NCBI): domain Eukaryota; kingdom Metazoa; phylum Chordata; class Cladistia; order Polypteriformes; family Polypteridae; genus Polypterus; species Polypterus bichir. The sequence goes on from JANRMT010062823.1 coordinate 7,836,573, forward strand.
GCATCTGAATTTCCCCTTGGAAATAATAAAGTTTATCTAATCTAATTTAAATAATCTTCTAGAGTGCTACATATAAGAAATAAGAAGTATTCCAAAACATTTGAAATGTAGGCTGTTTCCAGTAATTTATGATTATAAAATGTAAGCCTTAATATTTTTTTCCTTTTTCATGGGTAACAGAATAATGTACATAGAACTGAGATTATTTTGTCATTTAATTGCCTTTAGACATTTGGGTTCTACATACAGTATCTAAGGTGTGAAAAAGGAGGCACTTACAGCATTATGCATGAGGCCCTGGGGACCTTGGAATCATCAGAAGGAAAGATTCCGTCGCTAGATTAGACAGCAAGCACAGTCTAAACTATAAAATGCCCAGAGGTTGGGCGGCTAGTTGGCCGTGGTCTCCAGGGGCCTTATGCATAACGCCGTGAGTAGAATTCACGCTAAAACATGGCGTACAGACAAAAGCGGAAATGTTCGTATGCACAAAAAAATCCAGATGCATAAATCTGTGCATATGCCAACTTCCACGTTGTTCCGCTACATAAATCCCGGTCAGTGTGAAAAATAACACACATGTACGGCCCTGCCGCCACCTCCCAACTCCTCCCAGAATTACGCCTCTTTCAATATGCAAATCTATAGCCCTTAAGCTCGGTGTTCTGTGTAAAGACAATGGCAAAAGCACTGGGAAAAATAGAAGAATTTCAGCGAATACCAAGTGGAGGCAAGGAAAAACATACTATTTGTTGGTTTATACAGTGATATGAACAACAAAAGGAAGCTGATCGAGTGACATGGAGTGTCGGAGAAACTCGAAAGTTCAAGTTCACAAAGTCTCACAGTGCCCGAAAAGCCAGGGAAGAGGGCTACACAAAAATAAATTGAACTGAATTAAAGAATTTATGCTTCTCCAGTTTTGACCTTCACATTTTTGATGAATGTTTTAGCTTTGTTTTCTGGCACTGACACTTGCTTGTCTTTTCAAATGCTCTTTTATCTAAACCATGTGGCACTTTGACTCCCGGGCCTTGCTTCCTTCCTATCCTTTATTGCTTGCCCTTTTTTTAGTCAAATTGCCTGAAGATCCATCATACCCTCCCTGTAGGCACTGATATATATTATTGAGGGTGAGGTCAAATAATAACCAAATCAATGCCAAATTAGAATCTGGTGAATTAACTGATCAATTTTATAGATCTTATATTTTAGGATTTCAGTAGGTAAAAAACAAAAGCATAAAACATTAAAGTGGGCTAATGTCATATTATGTGCGTTTTATACATATATTTTTTCTCAGTTCATATTTTTTTAGACTAGGATTTGTTTGTTGTCTATTTTAATGTTGAACTGTTTTTACGAGGTTTATTTTTGTTTGTATGGTATTCCGAGTAGCCTCACATGACTGTGTCTCATACAATACTGACGTCATGGGAAGTCACGCTATAAAGATAACAGCTTTCACAACACTTTCTATCCCACAGCAGATACTGTAAGTGCCATGTCTGGCCGGGAATCCTCAACGGAAAGACAACATGAGAGGAGGCTTAACTCGGCTGAGATGAGACCCCAATCAAAGGGAAAGATTAATGGATTGACTGTGGGAAGTTGCTTATCAAGAGTGGTTCCTCTCCCAGTACAATAGATGGCAGTGCTCAGTATGGACACCCGCAAAAATCCATGGGATTCGTAGTCATCAGGGACAACCCTGTCGGTGTCCTTGGGTCCTTCCAGATGGTGCTGAAGGGAGAAGGACTCTGTTTTGGGGGGCTTTATCTTCCTGAAGTGCTCCATCGTGTTATCCACTAGAACCAGAAGTATTCCTGGTTCCAACATAAAACAAAGCCATCCAGCCTCCTCCAGTGGAGTCAGACTCGTGAGGCAGAAGGCAAAGCTCACATGGAGGAAAACGAGTGCTAAGAATTTGACATTGTCCTGTGTGAACTGTAAAAGGGTATTTGCTAAACAAAAAGCATTCATTTTGCACCCGGGACTGCCTTAGAGTGGTTGCAGCTTGGATTTTCGGGCTTGGTGGTGCCCCCTGGTGGTCATTATAAACATCTATTTGTCCCGACTCTTAGCAGTAGTGAGTTTTTAAACAAGTCAGTCCTACAGCTACGCTTTTGAACTTTTTTCTTGATCTTTGACTTTTGATTTTGTGCCTGCCTGTTGGTTTTGCTTGCACAATCTCCTTCCTTTCTCAGTTACAACCTTTGCCTGCCCTCCACTACGATTTTTAATTTAAGTTCTTACCTTTCAGTCCTTCCTTTTCGCTCGCAATAATCCCAAGAGACTATGGGTCATGTAACGGCTAAAAGCTTGAATTTTTCAAAACCAATATGAAATAACGATGATTTACCTTTTTCAGATTGGTGGTCATGAAGGCTCAGTTATTTTAGATGGACAGCACAGCATGAAAATTTGTAAAGATATTGCACAATCAATGAATCTGAAACAAGAGTGGGAAATAGTGCAACATCTAATATAGAAGGGTTATTAGAGAAAGGGAACAAAAAAAAGGAACACATTTGTACAAGGAAATTAAATTGGCCTCCAGCAAGATTTTAAATGTTCGGCCTGCCTACATAATCCTTATTCTTGATGGGTGTGAATGGAATTTTTTTCCTGTACTTACTAGGTTTTGTTAAGAGGTTTATTTCTGGGTGTCTTATTTGATGATGAGGGTAGCTGGAAGATTTCAAACAAATGAGTGGTAGCATCTTAAGTGTCTCATTTCTGCAGACCCACAAGTGGATGCCTATCTTATTTATGTGAAGGACTGCTTTCACCCATCGCATGGTGTCTTTGACCCCTCTTCTATCTGGCAGCAGGTACTGAAGCATTCGAAAAAGGTGTACCAAGTTCTACAACAGCTTCTACCCATTGGCTGTCCAGACTCTGAACTCTGTGCCCTCCTGCCCTCAGATCTGCTCCTAGTAGCTTATTTATATGTAATACGTTTGTTACACCTTTATTTATTTATTTATTTCTATTTTAAAATGTTATTATATATTCCCTTACCTATAGTTATAATTTATTTATTTATTTATTTATTTATATATACATAGTAAAGTGTAGCTCTTTACCCATCTTGCACTTGTCCTGTGTTTATGTATATGTTGAACAGCGGTCCTGGGAACGTTATTTTATGCCACTGTATGCTACAATAACTGTGCTTTTTTTGCAATAAAGCCTTCAGACTGAATGGACTTGACTAATGGACTTCGGATGGCTGTCATGGATTTTAGATGTGCATCACTGTGGTGGTTGACTTGGAAGACCCGCTGGTGAAGATGTATGTAACATAAAGGTACAGCATCACTGGGTATGCAGTTGCAGCATGTATCTGAATGAAGTGTGCACACATATGAAAGCCATAGCGTAACTAAAGAGTGAGGCCTGCAGGTGAGGAGCAATGAGCAGTTTTAGGAATCCCACCATGTGATGCGCACTGATAAACATAAAAGCTGTAGGTTCAAGAAGATGGTGTAATAAGACACAAAAGAAATCAGAAAGAATTGGGCCACCATGGTGCTCCCCATATATTGTAATGGCCAAAAGAAACAAATGGAAAGATTTGTAATATTGAACCATTGTTTTGTTCAGACGAGAGCCTTCTTAAGACTTCCCAAGTTACGACAGCTGCAAGCTGGAAGGGGCAGGCTCAGATGGGCGGACACTAGAACTGGCATCAGAGATTGAAGAGCTGCCAATCATCATTTCTGCAAAGCGGGAAAAAGAAAAGGTGTTAGAAAATAGCGCCACCCTCTGGCTTGGAATGGAACAGTCATTAAATGAGCCTTGAGTTTGTCACATATTGTATGAAATTATATGAGTTTGTCACATTGTATGAAAATGTGCTATATAAATTAATGTTGTTGTTGTTGTTGAATTCTATACCTGTTGTCACACATGTGTGTCCAGGAGACAATACAATTAACAATTAATTTTTATATAGCCCAAAATCACAGAAGAAGTGCCGCAATGGGCTTTTTCAGGCCCTGCCTTTTAACAGCCCCCCAGCCTTGACTCTTCACATATGTGACAACGGGTATAGAATTCAACAACAACATTTATTTCTATACCACATTTTCATACAAACAAGGCAGCTCAAAATGCTTTACAAAAAGTCAAAGAGAAAATTACAAGAAAAGAGAAACAAATAAGAATAGACAATAATATTAAAGAATAATTAACAAAGGAAGAAAAAACAAATGAATCTAAACAATCTTAAAACCTAGATAAATGTAAAAGTGTAGCATCATTTTATACAATATCATGATGTAAATCTCTAAAGATGAACCTGGCGATAAGGTCAACTGGCCAGGAGGACGGAAAAAAAAACTCCAGTTAGACTGAAGGAAAAAAATAAAAACAAAATCTGCAAGGGTTCCAAGGCCAAAAGACCGGCCAGACCCCAGTAGACATTCTACCTAACATAAATGTTCTTAGTTTCCAGGCTTCATATAAGAGGATTTGATGAAGTCATTCTCATGGACAGCTGGGGCACATCACAATTCAAATATAAGGCTACATCTACACTATTATGTTTTTGTTTAAAAACTGCATCCATTAGTCACCATTTTCTCCTTTCATCCACACCATTCATGAGCATTTTTAAATGCTGTCAAGAGCCATATATTTCTCAAAGCATTGCAGTGTAAATGGTTGAAAACAGCCGCTGGAATGGTATTGTACAGGTGATAAACAGTACCTGGTTTTCTCCAGACGTCATAGTAATCTTGATTTCATTACACCAGGAAATCTTGTTTCTCACAGTCAGAGAGTCCCTTAAGTACATTTTTGCAAAATCAGTCTTCTTGATTGAAGGACTGGCAAAGAGGACCTGAGCCAGGATTTGAATGTTGACTGCACCCGTCGGTGGTCGTCTCCTTCCTTCTGCAATTTCCAGACAGGATAAGTGGAGGAGATGTTGGAATTGAGAAGGGAGTTTTGGGGTTCAGTTTTTTTATTCATGGATTGTCTCAGGTATTAACCTCTGATTTGAATTGACTTATTTATTGGAACGTTTAAACTTTACCTTCACCTTGTTTTTATGGATTATTTATTTACTGATGGCTGCAGCACTGGATGGTTTTTAAACATTGTTTTTTGGGGTTTTTCCAAAAGTGCTTTGGCACCTACCCCTTGCTATGTTTGTATGTGTTGTGTCCACATCGGCTGGCTCATCCCTCAGGTATATTATCAGCGGTAGGAGGTTCGAGTGGCTCCCTGGAAGTACCCAGCAGCATGGAGCCGACCTGCACTGTCACCCTTCCAAGTGTCTTTTACTGAGAAGAGTAGCTGGCCACTCTGCCATGAAGCTCAGATCAGTGGGGTGTTGCTGTGGTTGTCCATCTGAAAGTTTCTCCCATCTCCCATTTACACCCTGGGTACAGTCTGGACTATAGCTGGACCAATCAAGGTCAATCCCAGAGTTGTCACAAAGCCATTCTTGTGTGGTCTTTGCTTTGTGCTTAGGGTCACTACCCTGTTGGAAGGTGAACTGTCGGCCCTTTCTGAGGACCTTAGCACTCTGCAGCAAGTCTTCATTTGCTCTGTTCAGGTTTCCCTTGACCCAGTCTTATCTCCAAGTCCCTCCCCATGAGAAACAACCCCACAGCATGAAGTTGTCACAATAAGGCTTCATCGGTGGAATGTTATTGCAGAGGTACCTGGTTTTCTCCACACATAACAATTAACTTGGTTTCATCAGACCAGAGGATGACTCTCTGAGAGTTCTTTAAGTGTCTTTTTCCAAAGTCCATGTGTCTTCCATGTTTGTTTGACTGAAAAGAGGCTTCTGCCTGGTCACTATGCCATAAAGCCCATATCAGTGGAGCTGCAGTGTTAGTTGTCTTTCTGGAAGCTTCTAAAAAACAACTCAGCACAACACCAAAGCTTTCTCCCATCTTCACACAGACAGGAGGTTCTCTGGAGCTCAGCCAGAGTGTCTATAAGGCTCTTAGCCACCTCTCTTACCAAGGCCCATCTCCTAATTGCTAATTCTGTTTCTAGAAAGAGTCATGGTTGTTCCTAACTTTTTCCATTTAAGAATTATGAAGACAACTGTGTGCTTAAGACCTGCACCTTGACACAATTCTGTTTCTAGGTTCTGCAGGCTTCTTCTTTGACGTCATGACTTGGTTTTTGCTCTGACACATATCGTCATCAATGTGTACCTTTCCTACTCATGTCCAGTCAATCAACGGATTGAACTGACCGATATCGTCTATGGGGGAGGAGTGAAGGCTTTAGATTTGTTCAGTTTTCGATGGATCTCGATGTTTTTGAGTCCCCTGATATCGAAAACATTGATATATCGATATCTCGATGATGGGTGTGTGTCTGACTGAGTGCGTGTCTATGTCTGTGTGTCACAGTTTCTTGAGGACAGTCTAGAGAGAATACAGCTGGATGGAAAAACGGCAAACTCAAAACTTAAGCCTGTTATGAGATGGCGATGTGCTAATTAGTTTTTGAGCCAAATCGTGCCAGAGAAAGAGACACCCTAAGGGAACGCTCAAATACCGCCATTCTGCAATTAATTATGTATTCTTCTCATCAATTGCTACCGTAATGACCTGTTCTATGATCAGAAAGATCAGCATCAGAGTGGAAAATAATTACTGAAATGTTATAGAATAGTTCGGGTAACTTGGTTCCTAAGGTGCAAAGCCTACTGACGCTCACGTCCAAATTTTTATTTTGAATAAATTTGTGAAATATCTAAAATCCTGTACTCGCTTTCTCATTCTGAGGTATTGAGAGTTGCTTGATGAGAGAAAAAAATGAATGTAATGATTTTAGTACAAGGCTGCAACATAATAAAATGTTTTCACAGGGATATGGTGTGAATACTTTCTAAATCCAGTTTGATTTTTTAAATTTATTTCTAAAATTCTTTTTAATTAGGCCTTCATACTGAAGCTAATTGATATATACAATTTCATACCTACCTTGCACACAGTTCTTGACTGTGTCTTGCCATAAAAGAAGCTTGTTTGAACTGAACTTCTCAACCTTGCAGACCAAGTCCCATCTATTCCATTAACTTCCTTGCTGAAAACTCAAATTGTTCCTGAGATGACAAGGACAGTTTATCATTCTGTGAAGTTCTAAGAGATAGAAAAGGCCCTGCTTATATAATGCCTTAATCTTTTGAAGGCTGTATTAAACATTGTAGGAGCTTGAACAAATGCAGCCCTTTAAAAGGATTCTCAAGGCCGGCCAAGAAAGAACATGTTGTTCATACCAGCTGACAGCCATACTACATTACATGTATGAACACAAACATATTTTTTCCACTTATTAATTGAAAAGGATGATAAATGCATTCATTACGTCTTAGCCATTCCTGAACTGACTCGGTCTTTGAAGGATTGTATTTTATTGTGTGAGAAAGCAAATAGCTGTTTGCTATGAAGCAAGCCACCCATTCTCCTTGACGTTAACACTTTGTCCACCTGATCTCCCATCATCCCCCTCCAGGTGAACCTTTATTATGAAGTCAGGCTTCCGATTGCTTTTTGTTTTATAACCCTAAAAGAATAGAAATGTACTGTCATTGAAAGTGATATATGATCCTTCTGGAGTTAACACACGCTGCAAACTGCCTCACTCGCCATGTGATTTTCTTGTGTGAAGACAGTTTTTTTATTGTTTTTTTTTTTTTATGGAATTAAAGTTATTGAATCTGTCTCAAAAATGCAGATATATGGTGTATTTTTATAGAGGTGAAATGGTTAGTCATGACAAGGAAAACAAATTGAGGCAGTAATATCTGTAGATTTACATAAAAGGTTTAGTAGCGTTACATTACTACAGACCTGGTTGTCAGAATGAAGGCATCAGTGTGACAGATTACACGTATGATGTATGTAAGAAAAATGGCCTGCGACATTTATGTTCTTTCTTCTGACAAAGCTAATGACAAAGCAAAACTGAGGATGAAACGTTCAAACATGCGCATGTGCAGAATCCCTGCACAGCTTCTGCTCTTTTGTATATGCAACCACCCATCGCCTATGCATACCATGATTATAATGGGACTATGACTTCAAAGACTCCCCGTGTGAATAATATTCAAAATTCTGCTCTGTATAAATAGAAACTGCGTGACATATCTACCTTATTTCTCGATAAGTAGAAATCTATTACAATGAGCTCTCCTGACACATGTTCTGTGTTATAATTGGTGTTTTTCATCTCATCTCATTTCAACTCATCTTCTCAAAACTGTTTTTTCTGGTGAGGGTAGTGGTGGAAGTAGGCCCAGAGTTTCCTATTTCCAGCTACAGACTGCCTCTCTTATCGAGCCATTTCCAGGTTTTCCCAAGCCAGAAAAAAAGATATACAGTCAACTCCGGATAACTCAATATTCTTGGTGCTCAAATCAATTATCGAGTTAACTGGATTATCAGTATAATCGGATACAACATTTTAAGTAGTTTTTCACCCTACATGCCTGGTGCAGAGCCCCAAGGCTTTTATTAAACTTCTCTCACTACTGAAGGCATGTTATTTGACATTTTCACCCATGAGAAATGATCAGAAAAAGCATGTTCATGAAGTTGAATGGCTGAGAGCAAGTAACAATCCAGTGTATCAAATAACATCCTCATGTCACAAATTTATAACACATCAAACTCTTCTTTCTTCCTCCCAATACGATTGTACGTACACAACTAATGGATTGCGGCACCATTAAGAACATCAAGCACTTCTACTGAAGAAGGCTGGCACTAAAGCGGCTGATGGATCATGATGAAAACAGTGACTTTTCTTTCAATCTCCTGGATGCTGTGGAGCTTCTCTGGGAATCATGGGATGCAGTGAAGGAAAGCACAATTGTCAACTGCTTTCGTGCAGCTGGATTTTTCCATAAAGAATCAAGTTGCGGAGAAACTCCTTCCAAGACGACGAATGACTTCCACAGCATCTTTTTGCCAACATCGGTATCTCTTCAATGTCCCCCCAGATGCAACTCAAAAATCAAGTGAAGATGGCTTGAGACCTTTAAGCATTTGTTGAGGATCCCATGGCTGCAAAAGTAAAGCAGCCATTTATCACAGAATTTTTTGCATCCATAAAATGAATAAATGCAATATGTATTTGGGCAGCTGAATATTGAATTGAGCGGATTTCTTTCCATTGGGGACACCTAAATTTTATCCAATCAAGTGGATTATCGAGTTATTCGATATTGAGTAAAACAAATATTTTTAACATCCATCCATCCAGTATCCAACCCGCTGAATCCGAACAGGGTCACAGGGTCTGCTGGAGCCAATCCCAGCCAACACAGGGCACAAGGCAGGAACCAATCCTGGGCAGGGTGCCAACCCACCGCAGTATTTTTAACATGCCATTCTGAATATTTAGTTGGGGTCATGGCATTTTATCTAATTAACCAGATTATCAAGTTAAGTGGTATCAAGTTATCCAGAGTTGACTGTAATCCCTCCAGTGTGTCCTGGATCTGTTGCAGGGCCTACACCCATTGGGACATGCAATAAGAATCCCTTCAGGGAGCCACCTGGAGGGCATCCATACCCAAACTACCTCAACTGGCACTTCTTGATCAGGAGGAGCAGCAGCTCTCCTCTGAGGCTCTCCTCTGAATTGCTGTGCTTCACGTCCTGTCATAGAGTGTCAGTCCATTTCTGCTGTTTATACTTGCAATATTTCATTCTTTCGGTCATTGTCACACAGCTCATGACAGGAGGTAAGGATAGAGATATACTTTGACTCATACACCAAGTACTTTGTCTTTAGACTCAGTTCCCGGTTTACAATCATTGACTGCTGCATCATCCATAGAACAGCCACTGCTTCAGTTTGCTTGGTGATCTTAAATTCCCTTCTTCTATCATTCGTGAATAAGATTCCAAAATTCCTGAACTCCTCCAGTAAGGACAGTTTTGCCCTCATAACCTAGAGAGAGAAATCTACTCTTTTCCAGAAGAGTGCCATGACTTCAGACTTGGAGGTTACTAATCTTCATTTCTTCAACGTGAAACATGACAGTGAATTGCTTGAGTGTGTGATGACACGAAAAGGACATTATCTGCATAAAGAAATTATGCTACTTAGCCTCTGCAATTAGACACCCTCACATCTACGGCTGTACCTTGATGTCCTGTCCATGAAAACCACAAACAGAAGCGATGAAAAGACACAGACTTGATGGAGTCTGACACACACAGTAAAAATTCTACTCAACGCTAAGTATTCGGACACAGCTCTCAACCTTGGTATTGTCTTGATAGTCTATCCGTGAAAACCACAAACAGGAGTGGTGGAAGGACAGAGCCCTTGATGAAGTATGACACCCATAGTGAACGTGCATTCATACAAGGAACAAGTGGCACACAGCACTGGTTGGCCAATCTACTTCATGCACGCATGAATAATTTATGGCATATACATGCATGCATGATGTCACTACCCAATTGGTTGGTATTTAAAAAAAAATTAAAAAACCTTGCAGTATTTTCATTTGAGGGGTGCTTTTGATGACCATAATGAAAATATTATGAAAATACTTTGTTGTTATGTGTAGATTCATTGTAAATTGTGTCCTCACTGCTGGATTAAGCCTGCTATGCTCCATGCAATGTAGCACAGATTGGGTAGTGACAGGGACAGTCCCCTGAGTAAATAACACTGATCTTTTGCATCACAGGCTCTGTGGTGTTAGTCATAGTGCCTTGAGCTTGGGAGACACAGAAAGCGATAAAGGACTCAGAGTATTGTGTATACTCTATACAGAGTATAATTTTATCTCAGGGAGACACAGTGGTGCAATGGATAGCACTTCTGCCTCACAGTTCACATCACTTTTTATGGCCACAATAAATTGTCCAGCATAGTTTGCACACATGTCCCCAACACTCAGGGACACTTAAACAAGCATTGTACTATTATAATCCTGTTGAAACTAGTTCAGTTTCTCCTCCCCTATTGACTTCAATTCATTTTGCCATGCTTGCCAAAATTCATTGAGTTTGCTCATCACTAGCATTTACCACAACGATTTTACCCAGAAATACCCAGGTGTCTGTGGTGGGCTGGCACCCTGCCCAGGGTTTGTTTCCTGGCTTGCACCCTGTGTTGGCTGGGATTGGCTCCAGCAGACCCTTGTGACCCTGTAGTTAGGATATAGCAGGTTGGATAATGGATGGATGGATGAATACCCAGGTGTGAGTGACGTATCATGTCATCGGTGCAACCATATGAAGATCAGCATGTATACCTCTGCAATATCTGAGATTAGGAAAACTTTGTCTATTGGCAAGTAAATCTTTGGTGTGTTTCCTGTAATGAAACACGCCAGTCTCTGTTTTTTCAACTTTGATTCTTGGTTTCCATATTGGATTGCTGAAAGATAGACTAGAATTCTGGTGTACGAACGTGACTCATACTCTGACAACATCTCATCTCCCACTCCTTTCAGTTATTAATCATTACTGTCTCTTTTGAGTCTTTCTGCTAGATTCAAAACCTACAATATCAACTGCGACAAATCTTTCCTGAAAATCCATATTTTCTCTGTTGTATTTTCTGACCTCGGAGATTCTAGGTTTCCCCTGAAATATCACACAGGACCTTATAAGGTAAATTTTCTGTTTTCTTTTTTGTATAATCAAGACTTCATGTGTTTATCACTTCCAGCACACCATGGAGACGATGAGCTTATATAACATTTTCACTAACTGTACTAGTTATGTATAAGAAGTTCCTATTCTATGATACGATGTTTAGCCAAAGAATTTTTATCTATCTACGGATTTTGCTGCTTTTCTACATCTATAAAAAACACAGGGTGTAAGATGTGCTCTGCTGTTCTCTTTATCTTGATTGATGTAGAATGAATTGTTTTATGGCTATGTTATGCAAATTTTATTAGCTTTGATAAGCTATACAGTCTTTTTGCTTTTTTAACATCTGTCATAGTGAACTCAGGGTGTTCATATAGCAGATGGTCCATCAGATCTGTCGTAATAAAAGATGTCCTTTGGAACCATTGCAGTGGTGATCTCAGCTGTTATTTAAAAGAAAATTCCCAAAGACTTTAAACCATCATATCCTTGATGTACACAGATGATCTAAAATCTCCCAGAAATCACTCCCATAATTTAAGTAACTGAAAAAAATGATAAAACAGCAACTCTAGATACTGAATGACACCCAAATGCATCCTTCAACCACAGGCCTTGTCTTCTTCAGAAAGGACAAGAAAAACCAAACCTTGTTATGCTTTTACCTGAGATGGCTACATCGAAAGCTAATCTCGGTCTTCTGTATTTTCAGAAACATTGAAAAAGTTGCCCAGTTTTGTTAATTAATGAAACGCATATTTATAAGAACAAATAGAAATGAAAAGGCAAAACTCAGAAAGTATGTCTTCAGACCTGTTTTTTTTTTCCAGAGATCGCACAAAACTCCAAAAAGTCTTAACCTCAAAAGTAGCCCTTAACACTCCAATGAGGTAAAGAAATACAAAGAAGGTCAAGGCCTGATCCCCAAAAAGCAGGATTGCAGTCTGTGTCTTTCAATGGGGCAAAAACCTATTCATCTCAAAAGAGAGAGGGGGAACTATAACCTTAAAAGAGACCTCGTTATATTAATAATAACGTGTACTAAGCAAAAGATTTAAAAAAGCAAAATGCAAAAAGTTGCCTCTCTAAGAACCAAATCCAAAATCAGAAACCTAAGAGCAAAAGCCTTAAACAAATACTCCAAAATGCTGAGAATCAAAAAGAAAAGTTACAAAATCCAAGCCAGAACTGGGAATCTGTGAAATGAGAGCTGAGTTAATACTTCAGAGCAAGCACGAGGCATCAGAGATCTTAAATAAGCTGAGTGCATTCACACTATCGTAGTGTCAGGGGGCCTGCCTCCTTTGGGTTCAGCACAAACAAGATAAGAAGAATAACTTACAGTGTGAATACAGTACTAGATAAATAATACAGGGTGACACAGAAAAACGGGACCTTTTGAAAAACCCAATAAAAATAGAAGAAATCCAGCAAAAAAATTTTATTGACAGCAATTGAACCACTACAACTTGCCTTTTAAGAGACAGTAATCCAAATTATCAATGTCTGAAAATTACGTCCTGTAGATGGCATCCTCCTGTACGTATGCATTCTTCCAATCTGCTGTTGAGGATCCCCATTGATCGCTGCAACATCTCAGCTGGGATGCCACGAATTTCGTCTTGAATTCTTTGTTTCAATTCATTCAGTGTCCTTGGCCGAGTCGTGTAGACCCGACTCTTAAGGTAGCCCCACAAGAAAAAATCACAAACGGACAAATCTGATGATCTTGAGGGCCAGGGAATGCCACCGAATCATGAGATATCTTGTTACCAAACAATTCTCGCGCAGCTGCCATTGATTGCCTTGCAATTGATTACTAAATTACTAAATGGCGAGATTGTTTACAGCTCAAGGTCCCTGATCTGCAGTGCTGCCAACTGTACATGGCTGCCACTACGCATTTCAAAAGTTTCCCTTTTTCTGTGTCACCCTGTATTTTAGACAATACAGTAAAACCTTGGATTGCGAGTAACTTAGTCTGCGAGTGTTTTGCAAGATGAGCTAAAATTTTTAATAAATTTTAACTTGATAAACGAGCGAGGTCCTGCAATATGAGTAGTACGCATACGCTTTGTCTGCTGACCGTCACGTGATCACAACTGAGCCGATGGTTCTTCTCTCGCTGCAGGATTGTGGGTAATCATCTCCCATGCTTGGTCTCAGTCGGCGTGCCTCACTGATATACTCAACATCTGTACGAGCATATACTGTTTACTACAGCATTGTGACCACGTGTGTGTGCTGTGATGTGTGAGTCCCTGTCTTGCTCCCCAAAACAGGAAGCTGAGCCTCAGTACTTTAGCAAAGCCAGCTTTTATTCAGCTTGAAACAGTAACAGCACGGTTATTTATTGTAGCGCATCTGCCACTCTCCTATACACAGACAGCAATCAGGCAGGGTCGAGGCCAAGTTAATGGCCAAGTAATACTGTGCCCTTGTATTTATAATGTTCCTTGCATTACCCATCGACAGCAGGTGCTTATATCATGACCGCAAACTTTTCGGATTCACTTTTGCGGCAAACTGCTATACCGCTGGGAGCCTGCGGTTGCTTCGGGACGCTTTTCTGCATGTCATCCTGTTGGGGGGGAATCCCAAAAGAGTTTAGATACCTTACAGTGCTTAAAGCATTTTTTGAATTTTGTGTCCAAGTGTAGTGACTCTTCAGGCAAAAGTAATTGTCACTGGATAGGTTTCCTTGTTAAAGTCACAAAAAAAAAAAAGCTTCCAGTGAGCCAACAGATAGCAGGGGTTCCGTTAGTTACAGGCAGTCTCCGCGTTACGTACGAGATAGGGACTGTAGGTTTGTTCTTAAATTGAATTTGTATGTATATTATTTTAATAAATGCTATTGTTGACCGAAGGTAACCAAAGGCTCTGCCAATGAATGATAGAGTTTCACCCCTCTTTGACCTTTTTATTATTTCTACTTTATTTTCCATGGTGATGGTTTTTCTCTTCTTTACTGTATCACCAGCACTTGCATCAGATTTAGTTTCAGAGACATTGTTGAAGGGAGAAGACAAAAGGTTAAGATGAGCTCTTCTGCACAGCACTGCACGCACTATGACAGCAGGAAGGCACCAGTCATCAACACGTCTGGTGTACTGACGAGAGACAACTTCCTGCTATGTGTGTAACAGTATAAGCAGGCTTGCTATTGAGAATGAATGGAGGCAACGAGGGGCGATTCACCACCCACCCACCACACAGTCACCCCCACTACAGTTTGTTGCCTGCAGCATCAGCCCACAAGGGCGAACAGGGTGTGGCCTAAGGCAGGCAGTGAATTGCCCACCACCACTCCCATTCAACTGGCAGCCACCCGAGGCACACTACAATGCTGCCCCCTGCCTCCCTGTTCACCCTCAATGGCCTCCATTCGGCCACAACTGGATCACCGCTTGCAGCATCACCAACCACCCACCGAGAATGAACGGGGCAGCCGTTCGAAGGACACTGAAAGGCTGTGATGGGTGGGTAGTGAAACGCCCCCCTCCGCCCCATCCAGCCTCCGTCCAGTCAGGAAACTGCCCCCTCCCCCATCAACCTGTACACACGCACCCAGCCGCCCACTGAGAATGAATGGGGTGTGGCCCCCACCGTGCCATTCATCACCCGGAGCCGCCCGAAGGACACTACACTGCGTGAGCAGCGAAACCACCCCCCTCCAGCCCCCCCGCTTTCAGCATCCCCAGGCCGAATATGACAGAGCGGAAGTTACTGAGGAGCCTGCGTCGCGTCCCCCCCGACAGATGAAGGAGCAGCTGCAGCCCTGTTCATAAGTCGCATATCGGATGTCCGTAACTCGGGGACTACCTGCATAGGGAAAGTCGTCCTACACAATAACCCTCTTCCTCCTCCTCTCCTCTCTCTCGTCTCCTTCACACCAGCCATGATTCTTTTCAAAGGTAAAGTGCAGGTTAATTTGTTTTATGTATTTTTACTTTATATTTTGTAATAGTTATTTTTATATGAATATTTTTGGGTTGTAGAACGAATCATCTGAGTTTGCATTATTTCTTACTGGGAAATTAGCTTTGATATATGACTGCTTTGGATTACAAGTACATTTCTGGAAGGAATTATGCTCGCAAACCAAGGCACTACTGTACTAAAATAATTATATGAAATAAAAAAATCAAAAACATGAAAGACAAAAGAACTAAAAAAAAAACATGCATAGATAAACAGTAAAGAAACCAAGCCGGGGATGAGGCCCTTGGAGTGTGGGAATTTGGACAAACTACTGATCAGATTTTAGATAGACAGATAGATAGATACTTTATTAATCCCAAGGGGAAATTCACATACTCCAGCAGCAGCATACTGATTAATACTTTTGCGCTTTTTTTGTTAATTTTTTTTTTTTTCATTTTCCTTTTTCTGGATAGTGTCACTGGCCACCTGCTAGGACATACAACCAATTAGTAGATCAGGACTGACCAGGACTAAGGTTGATAGAAAATGCAAGCAGAACGTCCAAGACAAGAATGATGGTGAATGTTATATCAAAAAGAATTTAAAGTTTATACAGAACAGTCACTTAAAAACAAGGTAAAGAATGAAATGATCCAAGCATTTACAGTAAAATAAAATTTGACATAAATGAGAGATGTTCATAAAATGTAAATAATCCCTCAGTGTATATACAAAAATAAGGAGAAACAAGATCAACATCCCAGGCGATTATCCATTATTTAACGTCCAGCCTAATTAAGGTAGCCTTTCAATAAAAAAACAAATAACAAAAGAAAGGGCTCTGCCGCTACCCCTTAAACTAAAGAAATTCCAGGCTCCTCAGATAAAAGGCAGGGGTCTCCATTGGCTAATAGGAGTACCTAAGAATTATGCAGCGCCACTCAGCCTTCCTCTGCTGGAATACATGCACACTCTCTTCAGATATCATTACATCAACCCATGCCTTGTGACTCCAATTTCTGGCTAGAAGCTTCAAAGATGGAACGGACTCTAATCAGACACAAAGAGAAGTTGACACCAATACCCAATTTGTATCCAAAATCTTAATTGAAAACAAAAGCAAGGAGTCAGAACCCTAAAGACAAAAGGGAGAAAACTGAAATAAACACACTAGATGTAGATCGGAATCCATCAAATTCAGATGCTACAGTTCAATCCTGTCAGTCTTTATAGCATTGTGTAAATGATGGAAGGTACACAGCAACTGCTAATGTTAAAATGCTACCTCAGGACTCAATGCAGCTACTGGAAGAAAACAAAACTAACTCAATAATTAACTAACTACAATTACAAATCATGACAATTGTATTTTCTAGTGTTGGTGGAGGTGGGGAGACTAATAGTATGTAATTTTCTTGGTCACAATACCTAATAGAACCAAATTCTGAAGGAGCTATGAACTTCTTGTGTTTCCAAACACCCACTGAGTGAATTCTAGTGCTAACTGATGATTCTTGAAAGCCCATTCAGAACTGAACTGTATGAACAGATGGGTCATCCAAATACTTCATATGGTATGTGTAACTGATAGTGGCCTGAATGTTGATGAATGTGGCAGGAGCATCTCCATAGTCCAAATGGCTTTGTAAAATAAGACTAAACTCTCTGCTTGATAGAAATGTCTTCTTTCAAGGGATGCTGCACCTTCCTAATGTCATTGAAGGAGTTTGGGCTCGCTGAAGTAGCATGACCATACATGCAGTCCAGTGCATCATGGATTTTGAGAGGGGACAGCAAATGTGTCTGCGTCCTACTATTCAGATGTTTGCAGTTCACACAGAACCACCAAGAAAATATCTTAGACCTTCACAAGAACTTTGGGAGTTGACCTGGATTAATTAGTATTACAGCTGCCATTTACTTGATTTACTTCCCATCGCTTTATTCATGTACTTTGTCTGAGTGAAATATGGATTTTAGCATTTTCACACTGGTCTGTGTGCATTCCTCATCATAGGCAGCAAAGAATCTGCAATTAGTCTGCTGTTGATAGGGTGTTCCTATGTGGTATCGACTTCATTATTGTGTGAATTTCAATGGACACCCCAGACTTCCTTCTGTCACAATTGTGTGAAGGCTTGTAGTCTTCTGCTCTACTAGTAAAAATACTCTTTGCAACCTGAACAGATTTAACCACAAACTGCATATCTCACACATTGGTTTTGTTTGCTGGCACTGCCTACAAAGGGATGGTGGTGAGGGTGGCATAGCACTACACTGTATGTCTACTTGTCACACATAAGCCAGGAATTAACTCATGCTGCTTGATCTTAACCATATGCATCTTACTTCTTTAGCATTTTTCTGATAGAAGTACTTTTTTTTTGAGATTTGAAAAATGTTCTTAATAGTTCACTCTAGCATCATGTCCTAAAGCTTTTTTTAATTTAGTGTTTTCACATTTTTGTTTTTATTTTCTGCCATATCTTGAGTTTTGCCTTCTGTGTATGTTAGAAATCATTTTCCAATAACAGAAGGTAAATATCTTGGGTCAATCATACAGGAGAGGAAAATAGCCACTACTTCTGAGGTTCTCAGACGAATCGGCCAAGATACTGCTGCCTTTGGGTCACTAAACTGGTGCCTTTGGAGATAAAACAATATATCAATCAAGACTAAGATGCAACTCTTCCAAGCACACGTCATCTCAGTCCTCCTCTACGGCTCAGAGACCTGGACGCTTTTGCTGACAGACCTCAACAGGCTAGAAACATTTCTGATGCGATGCTTGTGGAAAATTCTTGGAATCTTGCTCAAAGACCACCAAGGAAATGAAACAATAAGGATCAGATGCCTCCAACAACCCAGTATAGCTGAGGAAATTCGGAAAAGAAGACTATGCTGGTTTGGCCATGTGTGCAGAATGGACTGAAAACTGACTCCTTTGCTGACTGCTATGGTGAAACGACCAAAAAACCTGGAAGAAAGAACGAAATGTGCCTAAGAAAACTTGAGCGCATCAAGTTGAGGACAACCTCAAATGACATTGACAGAAGAAGACAGAACCCACTTTAAGCAAATCATGCGGGATGTCAAAAACCCATTGGCTGCTACAGTAGCATACTGGCTTTGAGGGCAGCCTCGTCCAGATGCCCGCTAAAGGATTGATGATAACAATGACATCTTTTTCTATTGTGACCATCCACTTAAATTATTGATGTCTTCAAAAGCTGGGAGGTAAAATTCCTGATCTGAATTTCCTGGACATCTTGGGTTATTTACTGGTCCTGTCTTCAACAATAGGTGGAGTGTAAGCTGTTATGGTATAGTTCAAGTTTCCTTTCTTTTTGTTCAATCATTTTTTGTTGATTTATTATTAAGTAAACACTGTTATTTTTGCTTTCTTGGACAAAACTCTTATTGCATTTAGAGTATATATGGAGCGAAAAGCACACAAGAGCGGCCCTGATACCCCATATTCCCCCATGTACCCCATAATATCTCTCATAACAAATGCCAAGGGACATGGTCATATGCTTTTTCTAAATCTACAAAACACATGTAGACCAACTTATCCTACACCCATGCACTCTAGCAACTAATCCAGGGAAAGAACTGGTCTACTGTTCCATTGCCAGGATAGAATCCACATTGTTCCTCCTAGTAGGTCGAGGAGTGTGAATTCTCTGCAGTTAGAGCACACACTCTTGTTGCCTTTCCTAAATATGGGGAGCACCACATCAGTCTGCCATTCCCTGGGTGCTTTATCCGCTTTCCATACGACATTGAACAGATATTTTAACTACTGTATCCTGACAATGTCTAGTTCTTTCAACATCTCTGATTGGATTCTCATCCACCTCAGCAGCCTTACCATCATGGAGTCCTCAGACCATCATAGTGACTTTAGTAATAATGATTGCTTCCCACTGGATATGTCCAGCACTGGCTTGTGATAGAAGCACATGTCCACTGGGTTTAGGAGTTCCTCAAGGTGTTCATTCAACTGCTTGACAATTTCCCCGCAAGACGTTAGCACCTCTCTATCCCCCTTTTTACAAAGTGTGACGTGTGAATCGGTATCTTGCACCCCAAAGATGAGGCTGAGTCTCAGTACTTTAGCAAAACCAGTTTTCTTTTATTTGAAACAGGAACAGCAGGGTTATTTATTGTAGCGGGATCTACCATTCTACTATACACAGAAACAGCAAACAGGCATGGTCGGGGCCAGGTCAGTGGCCAAATTATAATGTTCCCTGCATCACCCATCAGGTGGCTGGCGCTTTGCACATGGCAGAGGTCAGCTTGTAGTCATTTATGTGACTCTGCGAATCTGCGATTGCCTCGGTGATGGACAAGTGACCTTCAACAGACGCGGCAGTTGCACTTCCTTGTGTCATCCTGTTGGGGAGGGTCGGCAGTCGCGCTTCTGAGTGTCATCCCGTTGGGGAAGGTCTCAAAGAGTTCAGAAGTCTCACAACAGTCTGGGCAATGTCACGCCATCCATTTCTGAGGTGTTGAACAGTTTGCCAGAACAGCCTCAACAACCACTTATCCTGTAGTCCTCCCGTACTTATCAACCGAGATAGGTCTGAATACTTGGCATTAAGTTGATTCCGTTCACTGTGGGTCTCAGACTCTGTCAAATCTGGTTTTCATATATCAAGGCTCATTTGCATATGTGAGGATGTGGGAAAGAAATATACTGGAAATATATTAAAGAAAGAAATTTTGTCCTTAATTAGGACCTCTTTGATTCAGAAACTAGACAGGAGGAAGCTTGTTCATTGTGCCTTTAATTCATCTTCATGAAGAAGGATACACTCCATCACAGCAGCCTGTGATGGAACGGTTCCTGAGCAAAGTTACAGGCTCATATATATAGACACCTGAATTTACATAACAGTACTAAATTAATAGTCTAGTCATCGAATATGTCAGACTTGACAACTGAAGTTGCTGATCGCATCACCAGACCTTGTCAATATACACTACTGAAAATGACTGAACATGTCATGACAATTTTCCAGCAAAACATTTGTGACAGTCAATAAGGTGCTGCCTGATGGAGCTGGTCCTGTTGGAAGAGTTAGCAGGTACAGCAGGTTCAGCAGCCATCTTAACCTTAGTTATAAGAGGTCTAACTTTTGCTATATTTCTTAAGTGAAAAAATGCTGTCCTGGTAATCTGATTAATATGTGATTTAAAATTTAGGTTAAGAGTCAATAATTACCCTTAAATTCTTTACCTCCGTCTTGACTTTTAAGCCTAATGGATCAAGTTTTTTTCTAATACCCTCGGTACAACCATTTTTGCCAATTACTAAGATTTTTGGAGTGTCAGCCTTGTTTTGAGAGAAAATATCTGCAGAAATCACAGTAGTAAGGCCTCTTGTGATCTCTGCATGCCAGCGTCATAACCCACTCCATTATGGAAGTAATCTAACTGCAGAGGTGGAACGGCCACAAATATAACAGAACTCCTCTGTCTTTCTGCAGGTGCGGGATTTGTCACCACTGGTTAAATTAATGTACATTTGCATACTCCTGCTATTTCTTCAGATCAACACTTAAAGAAAAAAAAAGCCTTGGAAACCAGCTCTGTATAATTTATATAAAGCCTTCAATGGCCAAGGCCCTGCTTTCCTCTCTGAACGTTACCATTACTTACAAAACAGGATACACATTAAGATCTCAAGATGCTGGCCTACTAAAAATTTTGAGGATTAATAAAATAACAGAAGGAGGTCAACCTTATAGTTACAGGGCCCCTAAGATGGGGCTAATTTAAAAACATTAGAAAATTAAGACATTTTCTAAATAATAAAGATACTGAAGAACTAATTCATGCATTTATTTCTAGTAGGACTCACTGGCTGTTTGTTTTGTTTTTAGGCCACTTTTAGTTGATTCAAAATCCTGCTGCAAGAATCATTACAAGAACTAGACAGTGCGACCACATAACCCCTGTCCTTACATCATTGCACTGGATTCCAGTTATGCTTATAGATGATTTCCAAATCCTTCTTATATGCAAAACCTTAAATGGCCAATATCCTGCTTGCCTATCTGAACTTATCATTATTATCAAACCATGGAGTACATTAAGATCCCAAGATGCTGGCCTATGAAAAATTTCAAGGATTAATAAAATTATAATTGGAAGTCAAGCCTTTAGTTACAGGGCCCAAAGCTGTGGAATGATGTGCCCGCTTATATAAAATACCAGTAATGTCGCACTGCACATTACACTTGACTTGAGCATTCCTAGTTTTCATCCTCTTTCTTTCTCT
Organism: Polypterus bichir lapradei; assembly: GCA_026402145.1. NCBI lineage: Eukaryota > Metazoa > Chordata > Cladistia > Polypteriformes > Polypteridae > Polypterus > Polypterus bichir. The sequence goes on from JANRMT010062823.1 coordinate 7,858,395, forward strand.
GTAAGTTTAGCATTCGTTTGCTCAGAGGTTGATGCGCTTGCTGCTTCCTGAGCAGCTCTTCTTTTTTTCTCCACCCTAGCTGCCCGCTTCTTCTCTTCTTTCGTTGGCATCTTTTCGCTTTAAAACTGATTAAGTCAGTGTTTGTGTTGCAATTACTTAGTACATTTTCCTTAATTTTTCACTTAATCTGGCACTTAAGTCTTCAATCTGTCTCAAGAATGATTTAAGATATGAAGAGGTAAGGGAAGTGACGGCGAAGATGGTAGGGAGTGAGAACTGCGTCTGTATGCATGTGGTGCATGGCCACCCTGCTGGCCGCTACTGAAGGTTGATTCTACAATAAAATAAAAAGAGGAATAACCTTGGAAGTCAATCATCACCCCGAAAGTAGACAATAGATGTCATGTAGTATATGTGTACCAAATTTCAGGTCAATAGTTGAAACGGTTTTCGAACTACAGGTGAGTTCAAATCCTGGACAGACAAATGAACAGCCACAGTAGCGTATTATATAAGAAGATGACCTTTTGGTCTTAGCTTTTAAATCAGGCTGAAGGCTCACGACTTTAGTATAGCATACCCTGACTAGAGCTGCTGATTAGCTGTGCATACTGCATATCTGTTTGCTATCATTTGTACAAACATATAAGTTGTACTATATTTATAAACTATTACTACCTTTATTACCTGTTATTGTAGTACCTTCATTCTGTTTCTCTTGCTTTGTGCCGCTGCTCTACTGTCAAGCTGTTCTCCTACCCATGAAAGGACATTTGAAATACTGGAAGCCTTGAAAACTGTGGATGTAAAGTTTTGTCATTAGACTGGATAACCCAACACAGACTTATACAGTAAAATGACCAGGAGGGGGTGGGTGGCCAAGGTCTTTAGGACTGTGACTTTACCTTTAACCCTTCAGAGGTTTATTTCCTCTAGGGATGCTACTGACGAGTTTTCTTTTCCTATACACTGTTGTCAAATGGCCATAATTCAACGATTATTTAACAGACAGATTGTGTTGTTCCATTTATGTTAATCAGTTTCAAACTACTTTGTCTTCCAAATCTGTGTCTTTATGTGTACTCATAATGTAATTAGTAATTTGTGAAGTTTGTAATTATATCTGTGCATTTGTCACAGAGCTCAGTGCCTGCACTCAGTGAAGGGTACTATATAAAAATAAACTGAACTGAATTGAATAATTTATTTGCTAGATTAAGTGTTCAGCAGACACACAGACAGCTTCAGAGAGTGAATTGTGTTTTATAAGCAGGAAAAGGAGCAATGAAATATTAAGACGAGATAATGCCATGAGTGCCCAGACAAGCGCAGTTAGTTGCTCATACAGCCCAGAATACCATAAAGGTGCAAGTGCTTTCTTCCTTGTCTGATCATTAATTGGTTACTCTATAAAAATAAATCAGTAGATGGTGCAGAAATACGGGTGTCTACATGGCCACAGTGACATTACAGTCAGACTCCTTGACATTTTGGAGCCAGCAAATCTCATTTACTCCTCTCTTCAGCTTCCAAATGGTCTGGAGAGATGAATGACAATAGCAGAAAAAGAAAGATACAAAAGAGCATTGTTCATACATAGCACCTAGCAGATGTACATGTCCTCGGCTTCAAACAGACACACAGCTAATTATTTCACAGATAAAAAGCCCTTTTTCCCAGTTCGGTGTAAAGGCATAAAAAGTCTTGCTGTTGACAATGTCTTTAAAAGTTTTGTAAATGTGTGATTCTGTAGGAGTTGACTTGTAAAACTTCTGGGAATAATTAGACTACAGTTGACTTCTTTGAGAGATAGTCAGTTTCTTCTGTTTTAATCCTTCATTTATATAGAAAAAAACCAGGCAGGAATCACGTTAAAAAAGCTATACTTTTATTATAGACTAAATGTGCTCCCCATTTAAGACGGGATGAAATCTAAGTAATCAATGTAAACCTCAGTGTTTAACGTTTGTAATGCACCATCTATTGGAATGTATATTGTAATTCATGTAGTAGTAATATGCATTACTGTAAATGCTTGTGATGCACCACCTGTTGGAATGACAAATGCAATGCATATAATCAGTCAGTCATTTTCTGACCTGCTTAGTCCTGAACAGGGTCATGGTGTGTCTGCTGGAGCCTATCCCAGCTAGCATTGGGCACAAGCTAGGAACAAACCCTGGGCAGGGTGCCAGTCCAATGCAGGGTGAACATACACACACACATGCACACACTATTCATCCATCCATCCATTATCCAACCTGCTATATCCTAACTACAGGGTCATGGGGGTCTGCTGGAGCCAATCCCAGCCAACACAGGGTGCAAGGCAGGAAACAAAACCCGGGCAGGGTGCCAGCACACTGCAGGACGCGAACACACACACACACACACACCAAGCACACACTAGGGACAATTTAGAATCGCCAATGCACCTAACCTGTATGTCTTTGGGCTATGGGAGGAAACCAGGGCACCCGGAGGAAACCCACGCAGACACGGGGAGAACATACACATACTAAGACTCATCACCAATTCATCTGACCTGCAAAGCATATGTCTCTTATGGTATTTGGTATGGAATTCATAAAAGCAGTGTTAATGTTTGTGAGAGGCTCCATCTGTTGGAATGACAGAAACAAATCAAATGGACAGACACACAGAATCAAATCATATTATGTGATATAATCTACTGTCATCTACTTGTAATATTTTTATTTTACTGTTATACTGTATTGAGGATTACTTGTGTTTTGTCCTGTGTATTGTATTGTATTGTATTGACCCCCTTCTCTTTGACACACACTGCATGCCCTACTTGGAAAGGGGTCTTTCTTTGAACTGCCTTTCCCAAGGTTTCTTCCATTTTTTTCCCTACTAGAGTTTTATTTTTTTTGGGAGTTTTTCGTTGTCAAGGCTGGGGGGCTTTCAAAAGGCGGGGTCTCGTAAAGCCCATTGCGGCACTTCTTGTGTGATTTTGGGCTATACAAAAATAAATGCTATTGTATTATATAGTATACACAGACACTTATCCTTTTATTAAGGTGAACTAGTAAGATGTGTTCAGACGACCCCTGAAATTCACGAGGGTTACGTTCCTAGAGCACCTGCAAATTGTGAAAAACCATGAATTTTGAATGTGGTCAAAAAAATGCCTATAAATGCCTATTTTTATAGTTTAAACCCTAAATATGCCCCCAAAACACTTTAATTTCATTTCAAACTCATGAAATACATTACCCTAACTCATAATACATTACCCTAAAAAAAGAATGTAAAGGTAAATCCGTATACTGTACGGTACTGTACTGCTATGTTTCCGCAGTGCTAGAATTTAAAATACCGATGTTACCATTATATGTACTGTAATTCATGCAGGCGTGTTTTCTTTGGTATCTGCTGTCATTTTCTTTGGTATAAGTAGGGTAAATACGTAATAATTTAATTTAATAAAAATACAGTAAAATGTATGGGTACTCACCAATAATGAATGATATTGATTGAAGATGATGATGATGATGATGAATTAGCTGTGCAGTACAATGAAGGTATGTAATGAAGATAATGACTGCACAGCAAAGTAGAGGATTTACAGCTCCTCGGGTGGCTACTGCAGCATAACTTTTTAGTTCAGGGAGCAAATCCAGTAGTTCAGCCTTCTCCTGGAGTGTCTTAAACTTTTTCTGGTGCTTAGATTCATTGCCAGAAGCCTTAGAAGGTGCAGGGCATTTGGACGGCATCTTAGGGCTTTAAGAAGAACAAAACGAAAAACACGAGAACGCTCAGTGAAACACTCGAGATAGCTACACGCAGTAAACTGTTATGATACGGGAATGCTGGGCTGCATCTGCCGGAGATGCATCATAGAGCAGCAGCCAATCAGCAGCAAGGAGAAATGAATAACGCTCTCGGATTGGCTACTTTCAACATCATAAGCCGCCTTTTCCTCTACGTTTGCTTTGTGTTCTCTCTACAGTACAGTATTGCCACGAAAAAAGACATTAAAAAATTGCAGAGGATATTTGAGGTTTCTGCTAACAATTATCAGTTAGGTTCTGAGGAAAAATCCGTAAATGACTGAGGCTGTGAACTCTGAACCACGACCGGGGTCTACTGTATATATATTTTAATGGATTATTTATGTGACTTTTAACCTCTACAACTCACTTCTTTTTTATGTATTATTTACTTGTTGAAGATTTGCACTGCACTTTTGGACACCGTATGTTTTTGATCATTTTTCATTAAAGCCCTTTTGCACTTTTATGTACCTACCCCTTGCTTTGTGTGAGCGTCTTCATCCACTGACTCATTCCTCAGGTACGTAGCGGGTTCAAGAGGCTCCCCAGAAGGACCCGGTAGTATGGAGCTGACCCGCACCATCACAGTGCCCAAACGTTCATTTTGTTTCCCTCTGGGTTTTACTTGGCAATATCTTTACCTCACATGCATGTTTACATTTTGTTTTAGGATATCTGTGCTTTTTCTTGAGTGTATGTTCCTTTTCTTTGCTTATTGAATCAATAAATTATTTCAGTTTTCCTTAAGCATTCCGTCATCTGTTGTTTCAGTCAGACATGCATAGTATTTTTAATTTGTTTTCTCTCCTTCTAGCAAAAGCAACTCTTTCCCCCCATCTGCCTTAAGTGTTTGCCATTCAGTTAATATTAATGACTCTAAGGGAAATGCAGCTTGGGCACAAATCACCGATAACCTGATTTCAGCTTTCATATGGTGAACAATGAATTAACATGGGCTTGACAGGGATATGCATTTAAACGACCCTTTCCTAGTATATTACGACAGAGCTTAAGTATTTATTGCAATAGCGTATTTTTCTCCAGATGGAAAAAAAACAACCTTTAAAAAAATGTTTAAAAATAGCCTGTTAATCACTCTAATGCCACCGTTACAAAGGTGTAGCATACAGTGTGCTGTTAATTTTCATGACGGTTCATGTCAACTCGCTTCTGATAATGGTGCATGTAGACTTTAAGAGTGTTTATGGGTCAGCAGTCTTTTTCCTTCCTTTTCTTCTTCTCTGTTTTTGTGGACTGGTTGGAGATGACTTATGTCAGTTCCCTTTCACCTACTAGTAATAATTTGTGCCATTCAGATGACATAGTGGGTGGGGTATAGTGATGGGGTTGAGTTTTAGGGAAAAAAAAGGTTCATGGTCTGTAGCCAGAAGCTTTTGTTTCTATATGCTGTTCTTGCGACTTTTTTGTGCTTGAAAGTGTGTGTCCGTAGCATTCTAATTTCATGAGTGATGGTCAAGGGAGGAGACAACTGAGGTGGCCACACATAAGAAAACCCATTGGACCGGATGGAGTCAGTTCTCAAGAGCTTACAGAGAAGCACTAACTGCTGCCAAGAACACCCACTATGGCAGAATAATAGAAAATGGCCACATGTTTTCTGTAGTTAATAAACTACTCGAACCTGCATCTGGCCCAATTACCTCTTCTACTGAAGTCTGTGAGGATTTCCTCCACTTTTTCTGTAACAAAATTAAAGATCTAAATAATTCAACTAACATAAATACATCATCTGTTTATATCTCTCCCTGTCTTCCCACTCCATCCAGCTCCTTCTCTAAGTTCTCACCATTCACATCTGCTTTTGTTAATGACCTGCTTTGTAAGAGGAGGCCGACTACTTGTGTACTGGACCCCATCCCCAGCACACTACTTAAATCCTGCCTTCATGCCATAATTCCGACTGTTACAACAATAATAAACTCATCCCTTGACACTGGCTCTGTGCCGCTCACTTTTAAAATCGCTTCTGTAACACCAATGTTAAAATGTTAAAAAAGTCTGGTCTTGATGCTGACAATCTTAAAAATTTC